>JAQMRL010000003.1:109198968-109216468 GCA_035578175.1 Catonia carolina
CTAAGACGAGAGTAGCAGGTTTTGTCGGCGAAGTATTTGCAATGCCAGAAGGCTCGCAGCAGTTCGACGAAGAATTAATTGGAGATAACTCGGTGGAAGCCTTCAGCGTAGAATTGAAGCGACCACTTGACGGAGTAACAACAGCAAGATCGGTCGAGAGATTGGCGCAGTCGGAAGACGAAGCGAGACGAGAATCAACAGCGGTGATTTCGGATGGAGCAGCGAATCGATTTGAAGCCGAAGAAACGTGATTAGTTAAAACAGTAGCGTGATCCAAATTGTTGTCGGATGCGGGCGAAACAAATAAGCAAGTAGGCGAGTGAACAGTAGAAACGATAGATTTATTGATCTCGGGGTTTAAAGTAACATCGAGCTCAATTTTTGAATTAGCAGGAACAAGAGTTTGATGATTAACGGCGAGAGTTTGAGGCGAAATCGAATTTGTGTTTGAGATTCGGTTTTCAACAATAGGCGATGCGGCATGAACAGCAGCATCAAGCGACGAGAATTTAGCCTTATTCGAGAGAGCAGTTGTTAAAAACGAAGCGTTATTTATTAAAGGATTAAGTGGTTGGACGTCGGGTAATTTGCCTAACACCACATAACCAAATACAGTCAACAAAGCGGATGGAGCGCCTTTTATTAAAGGAGTTTTACTGAAATCTAGTATTTCTGAAAAGCAATCAGCGCCAAGCAGTAGATCTACTGGATTGGGGCTACGAAAACGAAAGTCGGCTAGCAGATGGTTCGGAAACTGTTCACCAACGGATTTATGAATTCGAGTAGCAGGAAGCCGGTCTGTTATTTTTTGAATAACTGTAGTCATAAGCGGTAAACGAAAATCTGAATTTTTCGGCGACAGAATTGTAATGTTAGTGGTGCCTTTGACGGATGTAACTTCAGATGAAATGCCTTGTAAGCGCTTAGTAGGGGGCGCTATGTCGAGTTGAAGATTACGAGCGGCGTTATAGGTTAGAATGCTGGATTGAGCACCATTGTCAATCACAGCGCAAAGTTGAACAGCTTTACCGGAAGAATTAATAGCATGAACAATAGCGGTGCCTAACAGCGCGGTTTGTCCATCAAGGCGACAAGAAAGAGCATAATCGGTAGGTTTTTCAGCGATAATTGACGAAGACGAATTTTTAGTAGCTACCGGCATATAAGCAGAGCAGGTAGCGCAGGAATCAATTGGCGGAGTTGCGAGAGTAGTAGCCTGAATCGACGATAAAGAATTAGCAAGCAGACACCCGGTAGACTGTGAATTGTTGACCGGGTGTTCGACGAGATGAGACGAAGTAGCGGTTTGCGAATTATGCGGGTCAACAACGGAAGTATTAGACGAATTCGATTGTTGAGTGTTACGGTCAAAATGTAATAACGTATTATGAGATTTTGCCTGACAGATACGACAATGTTTAATCGATTTGCAGTTACGACGGTCATGATTGCCGAAGCAAGCGAAACACAGTTTAAGCCGAGAAATAATTTTGTAGCGGTTATCGACAGTTTGTGAAAGAAATTCACTGCAGTTTTGAATTGAGTGAAAGTTGGATTCGCACGAAAGACATTTAAGCGAGTTCGATTTAACAAAAAAATGAATGCACACTGTCAGAGTTGGTAGATGGCGAAATTGAATTCGGATTATTATCTGATGAATGTAACAGCGTGTGGTGGTTAGCTGAGTTACAGACACGACAAGTTTTATTAGATTTAATGACACCAATTGATGCAGTAAAAGGCAAAAAGTTAAAAAATTTTGGTGCCACATAATCAAACACCCTTTGACCTCCTAACGTATTTCATTTCACTTCCATGGCCAATCCAGTCTCAACTCTTCTTGTGCATTAATTATGTTCTAAAAGAGCAATATTTTTTCTTTATACGTATATGTTGAGTAAAAAAGTGCTATTTTCCTATAAATATTACTTATAATATATTTTTTACACTTATTTTATTATTATTGCGCATGTAGCGTACAGGGTGCCATATGTGAACTCCAGAGAGCACAGGCTTTTGGACTACAAGTTAAAGATTTAGGTATTTCCCATGGCGAGATGCGTTCAAATTATGAATGTTGTTAACGGTTGCGAGGTTGATATATTCAACAGGAAAATATCAACGTTCAAGAGAAAAATTGTATTATGTTGGAGGGGTTGATCCAGTTGGGATAGCCATATGACAAGCTGGTAGGTGAACTGAGTAGCCAATCAGCGTTATTAATCACATAGGACTCCTGTTTTGATAATTGTTTGTTTTCTTGGCTGTTAACTCGGTCGTTTTTCTTATTGTTAGTGTTTGCAATCTTTCTCCTTGTTATTTTTCTACGCTGTAGGTGTGGTATCATTGCCAATCCCTGCATAAATTTACTTATAGGCTTATAGGCATAAGTAGTTAGAGTTTTTTCTTTTGACGTCCCTTAGATTTACGTCCCGATAGGTAAGTGCAGAGTTTCAAGGATCTGTTGCTGCACTTCTTCAACTCATGTAGGTGGTCCCTGCTTCCATGTTAGTTCCTTTTATGGTGGTTGGGGTGGCTACAAGGAGTTAGTGGAGATCATCGAAATTATTATTATTATTATTATTATTATTATTATTATTATTATTATTATTATACAGGTGATTCACGAAGATATGCAGAAACTTTAGGAGCTCATTGTACATGTAAAAACAATGAAAAAAGTTCATATAAATATGGGTCCAGAAATGCTTCGTTTCCGAGTTACGGCTAGCAAAAGTTTCGCCTGGATTTCAGCTCACCAGGTGAAATGAGGTCTTCCTGGAATTATGGTAAGGTAGATTAAGGGGCGAATTCAATCATTTCTTATGGTTTTTGATCTGATTAATTGAATAAAACAGGTCTCAGAACTGTAAGTAGAAATTTTTTAAGAAAACCAGTGTCAAATGCAAAAAATGGAGTGAAAAACACATTTTTTCATCTTTGGGCAAGAATAACTTTGTTATTTCACCAAGAAACAGTTAAAATTTTTCAATAAAACATGTAGAAAATTTTATTCTGAACAAACCAGTGTAAATTAAGTACACAGAAAACGAATAGATGTTTGATTAAATGAATTTTTATTCATAAGAGTACAAAGTAAAATTAACCGGAAAAACTAAGATAAAAAAAGTGTGTTTTTTCACTCCATTTTTTGCATTTGACACTAGTTTTCTCAAAAACTATTCGCTTTCTGTGTACTTAATTTGCACTGGTTTGTTCAGAATAAAATTTTCTACATGTTTTATTGAAAAATTTTAACGGTTTCTTGGTGAAATAACAAAGTTATTCTTGCCCAAAGATGAAAAAATGTGTTTTCACTCCATTTTTTGCATTTGACACTGGTTTTCTTAAAAAATTTCTACTTACAGTTCTGGGACCTGTTTTATTCAATTAATCAGATCAAAAACCATAAGAAATGATTGAATTCGCCCCTTAATCTACCTTACCAGAATTCCAGGAAGACCTCATTTCACCTGGTGAGCTGAAATCCAGGCGAAACTTTTGCTAGCCGTAACTCGGAAACGAAGCATTTCTGGACCCATATTTATATGAACTTTTTTCATTATTTTTACAAGTACAATGAGCTCCCAAAGTTTCTGCATATCTTCGTGAATCACCCTGTATTAGGAGGGTAAGTCAATTATTATTCGCAATTTAGTTATAATTTTGTTTATGTTGGCAGTACTGTCGTTTTGCGTTGATGACGCATGCATTGTTTATTTGTGGTTATATGTTTGCAAGTTTCAAGCTGCTAGGTTAGTTTCGTTATCGTTGTTGTGCTGTTAATCATGGCTGCTCCGATTTCAATTTGCACCAAAGAAGAGCAACGTTCAGTGATCCGTTTTTTGTGGTCGGAAGGTGTATTCGGGGCCGAAATTCATAGAAGACTTTCGGTACAGTATGGGAACAGTGTTTTGATTCAACAGAATAAATGGATTGAAAAATTAAAAAATGGTCGCACAAGTGTTAAGCACGATGAAGAAGCCGGACGACCGTTTACCGCCGTAAATGAACAAAACATTGAGCGTTCACGTGAAATGATTTTCATAGACAGACTAAATTATTGATGAAGTGGCACATATTCTGCAAATTAGCCACGGTTCTGCATACAAAATCATTCACAACACACTTGGGTTTTATAAAGTTTGTGCAAGATGGGTCCTAAAACAACTGACACTGTTGGATAAACAAACGCGCTTGGACATCTGCAAAAAAACATTTGGATCGCTATGGCAACGAACGGGCAACTTCTTGGACAGGATCATTACTGGTGACGAAACATGGATTTACCATTACAAGCCGGAGAGTAAACGGCGGAGTATGGAATGGAAACATCCAAATTCACGTGCAAGAAAAAATTCAATACCTAATCGTCCGCAGAAAAACTGATGCTTACGGTTTTTTGGAACTCACAAGATCCAGTACTAGAACATTATCAGGAAAGGCGTACAACAATAAACAGTGGTCGTTACAGTGAGATGCTTACTGCCAAGCTAAAGCCTGCAATTCGAACCAAATGCCGAGGACTGCTGTCAAAAGGTGTTGTGTTGTTGCACGACAAGGCTCGTCCGCATACTGCTGCCCTCACTGCTGAAACGCTCCAAAAACTCAATTTTGAAGTACTGGCTCATCCTCCATATAGTCCCGATCTTGCTCCTTCTGATTATTACTTGTTTGGTCCACTCAAAGAGGCATTGAGGGGCTGTCAATATACCTCGGACGAAGCATTAAAAGAAGCGGTGCATTCCTGGCTCGCATCTCAACCAAAAACCTTCTTTTATGAGGCATCAGGAAACTTGAACAACGATGGACTAAATGCGTTGAAAAGCAAGGGGACTATGTCGAAAAATGATGTACTTGTACGTTTTCCTATTTGATTAAAATAAAATTTTATAACTAAATTGCTATTAATAATTGACTTACCCTCGTACTTAGATTATTGTTTGGTGAGAACACCAAACTGTTGAAACAGGGGCTGAGCAGGCTGTGTCGAAGCCTTCCTAAAAATTATCTTTAAAACCTTTTTTTGTATCATAATTAAAGGTTCCAAAGCTGTACAAAAAGGCCTCACCCCAAGCTATAACTCCATATTGTAATATTTACTGGAACAAGGCAAAGTGAACTGTACTGTAATTTGGTTACTTCTAGACATTCTCTAGTCTGCTAAAATAGTTCACAAACTGTTGAGATTTTTTGACTAGTTGATCAATGTGATATTCCTATTTAAGATTCTGGTGAATGTGAACTCCCAGATATTTTGTATTATGTAGGCTACTTTATACTATGTTAGTGCAACTACAGTTGCGCCCAACTAAATTCTCAACATGTAAATTAAAACATGGAACGTAAGTTCCAAATTTTTAATTTCCTACGATATTCCGTTCTTGAGTAATTTTTTTTTATTTATTCATTTTTTTTCGAACAGGCCTTCAATGGACCACGCTAATATCAATCTAGTTTGGCGGCTCCCTCCTTCACCTCCAATACTGCTTCATGTTCTCGCTGTGTTGCGCTCTTCGTTCCTCCGTCCAGCGCATGTATTCTCTAATCTTCCTGACACTCACAAGCGACTCTATTGATTGAATCCTGCCTCTAAACCTTATTCTATCCCTGCAGTCCTCTATCTTTATGTTTATTCTATTGAGGTCTTCTTTTACTTGTTTTATGTATGGCGGTGGATTCCTATAATTCCAGAATTTATCAAAAAGTTGTTTATTCAATCTATTGGGCTCCATCCGCATCATGTGTCCTATGAATTTTAATCTTTTCTTCCGAATTGCCGTCTCAAGATTTTCAAAAGTTTTAAAACCGCCACCGTTCTTTATTTTGTATATATCTTCATTTTTCAATCTATATCCATTGTCTGTTTTATTTGGGCCATGTATCGTTCTCAAGATTCTCCTTTCTATTCTCAAAAACTGTTCAAGATTTGGTACATTTGATGTTTCAGTTCCATAAAGTATTACTGGCCTGAAAACCGTATCATAATGTTTAAATTTGGCGTTGATGGACAGATTCTTCTTGTTGTAGACATTTTTAGTTAGGAACCTTAGTCTCTCAAAAACGATCTTCCTGTGTTGAAAAGCTTTTTTATCTGAACCATTTATTCATTTTATTTTATTAAATATACATTAAAATGTATTAAACTATACTAAGTTGTAAACAATATTTTTAACTAAATATACTTATATGCAAAAACTCTTCTTCACGAAGAGTTCTGTCCACGCATAGGAGTATACAAAAACAATTTAAAAAAAATCATAACTACCATAAGAAATACTATTATAACATCTAAAAAGGGTAGCCTACAAGAATTACGTTAAACAGTTTTTTTAGCATTAAATATACGTAAATGATAAATACCGGTAAATTTATTTATAAATATCAATAATAATAGTTTTCTTCTTCTTTTTTTTATGACCGCATAGGATCGCTTCAGTCAGTCCATTAACCAAGTCTCTTCGATGGGATTGTTCGGGCCTTGTGGTCCTCCCAATACTTCTTCATACATTCCGATCTTTGTGCCCTTTTTAGTGTTGAAAAAATTCATGTTGTGAGTTTTGTTCTTGTAAGTGTGAAGCGGGTGTATTTATTTTGGATTTTATTGTTTAATTTTTCTTGTCTGTTGTATCGTCTGGATTAAGGCCAATTTCCTTCAGATCCTCTCTTATTTCCCTGATCCATCTGCATCCTGTTGTGGTGTTTTTGGAGTTGAGATTGTACTTAACCAGTTGCTTTAGGAGCCTCGAGTCTTGCATCCTCATGATTTGACCAAAGAATCCCAGTCTTCTCTTAGCGCATGGTGTCGGTAAGGGGTTCAAGCTCGCTGTAAACACCTTCGTTGGGTATAATTCGCCACTGCCCATCTTTCTGATACTTTTTGTTGATGCAGGTTTTGCCAATTCTTCTTTCGATTTTTTGGAGTCGTTCGGTCCTTGATTGCCCATTCAGGTGGAAGAGTGTTTCAGATGCATACGCAGCCTCTGGTTTTATAACTGTGTTATAGTGTCTTAATTTTGCATTTATGGATAATAGTTTTAATAATAATAAAAATTTTAAAGATTACCTAAGATTATGTAGTCACAAGGTCACTGATCCTGTGATCGAGGAGGCTATTCAACATTCCCACGCAATGAAATCAAGCCCCTAGGAAAATGCTCTTTCAAGAAAACCATACTTTCAGTTGATCTTTGGCAAGTAGCCCTATCTTGCTGAAACCACACACTGTTGAGGTTGATTCGTCGTATTCTTAATTAGGGCAGGAAATAATCACGTAACATGGCAATGTAGCGATCATGGCAATGTTAACGGATAACACCGTTCGTCCGTTTTTACGAAATATAAGGCTTAATAATGTAGGTTCAAGATGTGGCACACCAAACATGTTCATGCAGTTCTTGCGAATGTTTGGGTGCTCAATATCAAAAATTCTGTTTGTTTACTGTCCCTGATAAATGGACGTGAACCTCGTCACTCATGATCAAAACGGTTTGATCTGTTAGCAACTGCAATATCGTTTCTGCAAACCTATGTCACCTGATTTAGTCGTTTTTCCACAGTTCCTCAACTACCATTATTTTATAGGGACTGGAATGTAGGCCAAGGTGTAAGATTCTCCAAACTAACCTGTCTGACATCCTAAGAGCGCGAGCATGACGCACCACCGAACGACGAGGGCTTGCTTCCCTCGCTAGTCGCACTCTTGCAATATTTTCTGGGGTCCGTGCAGTTCAATTACCTTCCCGTGCGGTTCTTAATCACAAACACCCTGTTATTTAATCATTTATTCAGCTACTTCATGCCCGTAACGGGCAGATGGAGTGTTAAATTAATTGCACTCGATCTGTTGGTTCCAGGGCTACAAAAAATAGTTCTGTTTCTTATCACATAGTCAGCCAATTATTTGACTGAACTATTTAATAACAGAAGAGGTAGAGGTGTAAAAGACACTAGTCAGAGTTAGCTCCTCTGATAGTAATGAATTTCACTATACAGCCAGACCCTGTGGTAAATGAAGTGAAGGTGTCATTTGCAGGGTGGAAAGTGGGTGCTTTTCGGAGGGCCTGGCATGCTGATAAGCATACTCTTTCAACTTAGTGAGGAAGGCAATGGTAAACCACCTCACTCCTTATTTTACTTAGTAAAACCTCTAGAGGTTCAAACCAGCCTTTCGGCTGTTGACCTAAACAACACCTAAACAACAACAGCTACTTCATAATGGTATCGCGTTTTGGAACTTGACCATGACGATCAACATTGAAATAGTTTCGAAATCGTCGTTGTGTGAGTACTACAGAACGACCTGTTTCAATAGAAAACCTGTTTCAATAAAGTTGTTGGAAACAAACAGGCAATGCGCCACAGACCAAGGCTCCATCGTTACTGAAATGGCATCTTGCAACGAGTATGATTGTCGTTGTAGATCATATTTGGCCCATCGGAGTGCGCACAACAGTCTTTTCAAAAATACCACACCTCCCTGCCGGACCCTTATTTTTTCTTTATTTTCAGATTTTTGAGCCCCTGGGAGGAGCGGTCGTACCTCCAATTTTGGATTTATCCTGAGGGTTTCAGAATGTGAGGAACGAAAAAGGTTTCCTGTATTTTTTCGATCCGAGGTCTCCTTATGGGTCAGAATTCCGGATATAACACGTTCAATTCAAAATTATACGCGCATATAAGACAAAATAATAATAATAATTTTTTTTTATTCCTAATTTGTGTACGTTGCAATCTGTTAAATTTAGAATAATAAGCAACCCCATGACCCAATGAGATGAAGATGATGTGTATGACATGTAAATGATGTGTAGTCTTGTACAGACCCAGGTTGACCATTCCTGAGAGAGTATTGTTAATTAAACCCCAATCATCAAAGTACCCACTGTCTAGTATTCAAATCTGTATAATCGTCACCAAAATCAGCTGTTGAACAGCTGATTTTGGCGACGACTTTACCTCTAGACAAAAAAAAGCAGATTGCGCTCCTGTCGAATTGTCAATTTCAATTAGGTGAGGTAAAAATTTCCGTGTTTAATAAAAAATAATGTTAAAAATAATGTTTTTTTTTTAATTTCTCTTCAGTGTTTAGCTTAAGTGCAGTCGTTTTATTGATGATGCATAGCTTTTTGTACACTCAAGCGATTCAACAAATATCATTTTACGGACAAAACAATCGCTCAGCACAATCGAAAAATTGTACAACATATTGTGGAGACAATATTTCCGTGTGTGGTATATATAATAAAACTGGAGTTCAAATAACTTATAGAAACACAATGGAATTTTGTTGGGCACAAGATAATGATCCCAGTAAGTAACTATTAAATGACATAAGATATAAAGTAATTTTCATTAATTTTTTAATCATAATAAAATGTGAACAGAAGCAAGATTGCTTAAGCTAAAGATCTTTGAAATGAAAAACAACTTAATGACAACAAACTTTGATATACAGATTAGGAAAAATTTCTTAAAACACTATGTTTGGAGTGCAGCATTATACGAGAGCGAAACGTGGGTGATAGGGCTGCAGAAAGGAGAGGATAGAAACTTTTAAAATGTGGTGTTATAGGAAAATGTTAAAGATTAGTTTTTTAGACAAAATAAATATTTAAGAGGTTCTTAGACGTGTGGATGAAGTATAATGGAAACATTTTACTATAAGAAAGGATAGGGTACTGTCGATATCTTTATTATAAATACCCGGGTGTGAAGCCTTGTTTCTTCAAAACCACCAGTTCAATTTTTACGTACTATACATTTTTTATACATACACCATAATTTAGGTGATTTCAATCTACGTTGTTACATGTCAGTTTCATATTTTTAGCGTTTTTTAATATTGCGATATCAGAATGAGAAGAAAAAATAAGCCAATTATATTGTGGCCTTTCCCTTTATTTAACAGGTCACAAAAAACCTGTTGATGAAGAATTATTTTCTTCACTGTCTTTACGTTCATTCTTTATATTTCGAAGTGCGGAAAGAGAAACATCACAGTAGTTAGCCATTCACTCATGGCTTTTGTTAAGAGGCACGGGAAAATATTTTTGTTTAGCTTCAACGTCACATCATTTTATTACATTGCATATTAGATTTCGTTCAGCACTGTAAACAGTTTTTTTTTTGTTTAACGTCCGACTGTTTTGCAAATTTCTGCTAATGCAGACGGTGAAGGATGAAATGAATTTTTGTAACGTATGAAAAAATGCCATGCCCGAGTGGGATTCGAACCCAAGACCGTAAACCGTAAACCTGTAAACAGTTTGACCGCGTTTCCGAGAAACCGATATTTCCATTCACGGTAACAAACATTTATAGGGCCTATTCGTACAGTTAACCCTTTATAGGTCTGTGGTAGGTATACTTACCACTGATAATAAGTTCGATTTTTTTAAGACTAAGCTATGCAGTTGAACCTTATTGGCATTAAATGGTTTTATAGATGTTCTCTGGTAACTAGGCTATCCACATTTTGAAATTAGTGCGCAGTGACCATTTGCTTCGTGAGTTACTCGAATGTGGTAAGGAAGGATTCATACCAGCGTACGCTACCATGTTGTTTTGTTGTTACTTTTGTACAGTGCTTACAAAATTCCAGTTTTTTACGGGAAACCAAGCATTCATGCTAATATAGGGTGATTCAATAAGAGCGCCGGTTTTGATATATCAAATTAAGAGATTTATTTTATTGAAAAACTGAAAATAAATACATCAACAAGTTCATCTTACCTTCCAATTTCATGTATGAAAAATGATGTCATGCATGTGTCCTCCTCTACTGCGCTGGCACGCATCAACTCTGTCCATGAAATTGGATATTACTGCACGACAAGTTTCGACTTCCATTTGCCCGATAACCCGTCGAATTTCCTCCTTCAAGTCATTGATGTCTCGGGGTTTATTGGCATACACCAATGACTTCAGATGACCCCAGAGATGAAAGTCACAAGGCGTCAAGTCACACGACCTTGGTGGCCATTGATGGTCGGAATTACGAGAAATGATGCGATCCTGGAACCGTTCACGGAGCAACAACATTGTTTCTCCTGCAGCAACTGAATTTTATACGGGTGATATTGGAGATCGTACCGAAGAATTCTCCGTACAGAAGAACATCGTAAACCCAATTGTTGAGAACGGCGACGTATTGATTTTGCTGGGCTAACAGCCACACTGTCACGAACCAACGCAACGTTCTGCTCAGTTCGGCCAGAACGACGACGTCCAGAACTTTTAAGGTCGACTGTTGAACCCGTCTCAAAAAACCTTTTCATGAGCCTGCGAACTGTTGATTCATTCGGTGCTTCATTACGTCCTAGAGTACCGCGAAGTCGCCTGACAGTAGCCGCATAACTCTCTCCACTCTGGTAAAATGTTTTGACGATTAACACTCGTTGTGCAATAGTAAACTTCTCCATGGTTAGACAGAGACTGCGAGAGTACTACACTGCGAACAAGAGAAAGTACAACTGAATCGTCAATCGGAATGTTCTGCGAAATAGAAATGAGGTCTAACAATGTTGCCAACCGATAAACAAAAATTTACCAGCCGTTTAAAAACCGGCGCTCTTTTTAAATCACCCGTTATAAAGTTGAGTTAAGTTACTCTACACACTTTTCTGTTATATAGGTCTACAAGTTGTTTTGATAAGCATTCTTACCACTAAATTTTATGTGATTACCATTTCAATAAACATTTTTCGGTAAGTATACTTACCAGGGCTTTACATAAAACAAAGAAATATCTTACTGTTCTGGCACTAGAAATATTATTCATTTGCATGCATTATTCAAGTTTCTATAAAACAAAATTTAACATTTTCGGATCGAGCGGCCCCGCTTTCGCGGTCCCTATGCGTACTGAACATCGGGATCAAGCCAGCATTTGCCCTTTTGCTCTACGCGAGGTTTCTGTCCTCGCTGAGCTGGCCTTAGGACACCTGCGTTATCATTTGACAGATGTACCGCCCCAGTCAAACTCCCCGCCTGGCAGTGTCCTCGGATCGGATCACGCGAGGGAGTGCTTGCCGGTAGGACACGCCCGGTTTAGTGCTCGGAAGCGCGAACCGTACGCAAACCCGGTTCCCACACGTTGAGAACCGCACGCAATATGAACACGTGCCGGCACGACCGTTCGGCCACCGACAACCCTCGGACGATTGAAGCGAGAAACTCGTTCCGCCGGGGTGGAATGCCTCCGACGGACGCGCTTTCCGCCTGTCCGAGTAAGTAAGGAAACGATGAACAGCATGTATGTTTTGATTTTTCCCCGTAGTACTGTCTTATAAATGGTTAACCTACAACAATTTCGCGATATACTGTACGTCCTCTGGGTATAGTTTACATTGTTGTGTTGGCTAACTGATACCAAAGTACCGGGTGATTTTTTGTCCTGTTACCAAATTATTAATGTCTGGTAATTTTTTTCTAAGAAAGGGATATTTTGTTTTGTGACACAAAATTGGTAGCCCTACTCAACCGGTATAGATACGACAGTTTGAGTTGATTCTCCTTGAGTTGCGTAAAATTGTTTGCTGTTTCCAGTTGTGTTACGAACAGAATGTCTTTTACCCTAGAACAACGGGTTTTCATTCTTGAACAATATTTTGCTACAAAATCGTATGCGAGTGTAAAAGAATCATTTCAAATTAAATTTTTTGGTGTTCCTCCACTCTATTCTAGTCAATTTCTAGGCTAACTAACTGACTTTTAGAGGCAGGTATTGTTTGCAGCAGAAAACGTAGTGGTCGACCAACTCTCTTGACAGATGATGTTAAGAGAATGTGAAAACAAGATTGCTCAATTCTCCATGGAAAAGTTTACAAAAACTTTCTTCGCATGTTGATTTGTCTTGTTCGACTGCTCAGAAAGCTGCTAAAAAATTGAAATTGTATCCGTATCACATACGATTAGTTCTAGAGCTTCAGCCTCCAGATTTAAACAAGAGATTGTTTTAGGATAAAAGACATTCTGTTCGTAGCACGAACGGAAATGGCACAAAATTTTATACAGCTCAAGGAGAATCAACTCACACTGCCATATCCAGACTGGTTGAGTAGGGCTACCAACTTAGTGTCACAAAACAACATTTTTGCTTTCTCTTGCCTATATGAATATATAGGAAGGAAAGTATTGTTTTCATGTCGATTTTTCGAAATCGAGTTTTCACCGGATCTACACGTTTTCAGACCTCCTGAACCCAAAAAACATGTTTTTAGCGATTGGTCTGTGTGTGTGTCTGTGTGTGTGTGTGTCTGTGTGTATACAAAATATCTCAAGAACGGAACATCGTACGAACTTGAAACTTGAAACTTAAGTTACATACCTCTACCGGACCCGACAAGAACATTTTCATCAAAATCGGTCAACCGGAAGTAGTAGTTTATTCGTGTAATTTTTCACTTTTTTGCGATTTTCTCAAAACTAGTTTTACGATTTTTTTTAAAATCGCCTGGTTTACTCAGTTTTTTATTCTCTACAAGATAGGGTAGGCGTCACGTTTGCTGAAATTCTTGATGAGGGTGTTTTTACGTAAAAAAAGTGTTTTTTTAAGATTACGGCTTTAATATTAATTTTAGAGCAAAAATGTATATAATAAAAGTTGTAGAGAATGTAAAATGTACTACTTTTATTTCAAACATTTTTTTTATAACGCTTAGTTTAGCGGTAATTAGCGATTTTCTGTTTTTTCTCACGAAAACGTGTGAAAAATAGATTTTTTTAAGATTTCGGCCTTAGTATGCACTTTGCGACAAAAGTGTATATAATAAAATTTATAGAAAATTAAGAGATCTACAACTTTTATTCAGAGAATTTTTCTCTACAGACCCTAGTTTAGCGTGAAAGTGTGATTTTCCGTTATTTTTTAAGCCAAATTGAGTTCGATTTTCATTTTGCGTCGTTCACTCATGATTAAAATAAGGTTATGTTTTTGAGGTTAGTTTTTGTTTATTTCTAATATTTTATTAATAATGTTAGGTTTATTATTAATTATTTGCATTGGCAAGAGAAAGTTGTGTGAGTGTTTCACACCAGATTTTTATAACTGAAATAGGTAGGTTTATGCGTTTGAAAATACACCAAAATTATCTATTTCTTTTTCAGCTATAGGATTTTGCCACTGCGGTGACTGCTACGATTATCCAATATAAATAAAAATTTGGTATGGATGTCATAAATTTTTGCGAAGTAGGCTATGTAGTATATCAATTGTTTGAATAAAATGTTTTTAAAATATCTAAAAAATATTAATAATTTATTTCCTAATCCCTCTCCAATCGACATACAGTATAATACCGATCATCCGTGGTAATTGGGGGGATAACTATACCGGATAACCGGAAAACACGGATAATACAACCCAATTCGGTCGAGAAACTTACGTCATAAACAAAACCATCAGTTACGCGTATGTTTTATTCTACTGATTAATACATGTTAATACTATCGGATATCGGAAATAAATAAACAAATTGTATTGAAATAAAAATATTTACTACATAAATTTATATAAGTCTTACCTTAAACTACGTACAAAAAAAAATCACAAAAAATCTGTTATTTTACTTTGTTTCATTTTATGCCGCAATATTTTTTCTTTTATTTTTCTTATATAACCACGAATATGTAAAATGTCTACGCAATCTGTGTCATCCTGATTTTCCATGAAAGTTAGTAATGCTTCGGCACCGGTTAAAGCTTCTTTGCAACTTATTTTAGGAGCTGGTAACGTGCTCACCTCTCATCACGCGGTCTTGGGTTCGAATCCCACTCGGGCATGGCATTTTTTCATACGTTACAAAAAATTCATTTCATCTTTCACCGTCTGCATTAGCAGCAATTTGCAAAACAGTCGGACGTTAAACCAAAAAAAAAAAAATTTCTAGTGATCACACGGTTAATCCAAACCCCGGTTAAACGATCCACGGAAAATCGGTACTCTACTGTATTAAGAAACAAATTTAAGTTTTAGAATATTTTACTGTATCCAACATGTTAATTTATTTTATAATACAGTACGTTGAATAAAGCTAACTTTCCCTTCCTCTATGTAACGGAAGAAAGTATTGGTTGCATATTCATTTTTCAAAATCCAGTTTTCACTGAAACTGCACTTATTCAGGTCCTCTGATCCCAAAAAGCTGAATCCTGAATCCTGAATCCTGGTTGAGAGGGCTAAGAAGCCCTATGATGGCGACATCGTGTTAAGGAACACCTGGTCGCTCGGGGAACAATATAACAGAATAATTGCAACCTCAAGAAATTTAGGGGGAATTTTATAGTTTAAATAGGAAATAGGATTCTGGTTCGTGGGACATTGGAACTGGGACTTGAAAGGAGGTAATTTATTTTTAGAAGTTATCTGTGGAAAATTTAAATTAAGGGACAAGTGGGTTTAAGAGCGGCTCTTTTATTTTATTTTATTTTTCAGTGGCCTTTTTTCAGTTTTGTGGGAGTCCTATTATCTTGGTGAGGGGAAGGCATGCATTTTACTGAACGTGGACTAAAGGTATAATTTAAGGTAGGGGTTAGTTTATGATTTCAGGGGAGACGGAAAGGGCAGAGTTTGGCATAATCACCGGCCTTTTTATCTTCTGAGTGTTTATTAATTTAAAATGGCGGCTCTTTTCACCGTAGTGGAGTGATTATGCATAGGAACATGGGGACAACTACCAACTGGGGAGAGTGAGTCATACAAGTAGAAGGGGCATGGGCAAATAAGAGGAATACAGGGCAGAATAAAAATGTGGCAACTCTAAATTTTGTTAAGTGGGTCATACTGAAATTTAGATAAAGTCGTGGAATGGTAATGGCATAGAGACTTCAGGTGGGTGTGGGCGTCGGTACAAGTCCTGAATGATCTGGGGTCCGTCAGTTTTCCCAGCGTCGTGTAGCCGTTTCGAGGTATTGTAAATAAAGTCCTCCATAGAAGGGAAGAGAAGGTGTTCGTGTATGATGCGATTGGATATAAGATAGTGGAACTGTGTGATGCACCGGAGGACTTTGTTCTGGTATGCTGAAGTACGTCTTTTGTTGGACTTGGAGAGAAAGGGCCACCATACCGGTGACCCGTACAAAAGGAAAGGACGTAGGATAGAGGAGTACATCAGAAGTTTCAGTTTTGAGGAGTATGCAGGAGAGAGGAACAAAGGGATGAGTAAAGCGAACAAGGCCCTACCCTTGCTAAGTTTGCTGTCAATGTGCTGTCGAAGTGTCAATCGTTTATCTAGGTCAACCCCTAGATATTTCACGCTGTTCTGCTGTTCCCAAAAAGCATGTTGTTAGCGATTGGTCTGTGATTATCTCTGAGTGCGAGTGTAAACAAAGTATCTTTAAAACGGAATATTGTACGAAGTTGGAACTTGAAGCTTAAGAGATTTGAGAAGATTTATGTTGATGATCTTGTCGAATATCATGAATTCCTTCCTATAAATTTTTAGCAGATTTTATGTTAAACTGAGTAAAATTTCTTATACTTATTTGCCATCTCATTCATAGCACAGAATTACCTTTATCGTACAGAAATTATATAATTTGATAGGTTTCTTTGAATTTATAAGTTCACTTAATTAAAAATAAATTGAGGCATGTAATTGAAAAAGACTATAACTGCAAAAACGTAAAATATTTTGTTGTTTTTATGAAAACGCTCGATTCAACAGCGACAATGTAATAGTAAATGTTGTATTGGCCAATCACTTACTTTAAGGTTAAAAAATCTGGTGTGAAACACTCACACAACTTTCTCTTGCCAATGCAAATAATTAATAATAAACCTAACATTATTAATAAAATATTATAAATGAACAAAAACTAACCTCAAAAACATAACCTTATTTTAATCATGAGTGAATGACGCAAAATGAAAATCAAACTAAATTTGGTTTAAAAAAAACGGAAAATCACACTTTCACGCTAAACTAGGCTCTGTAGAGAAAAATTCTCTAAATAAAAGTTGTAGATCTCTTAATTTTCTATAAATTTTATTATATACACTTTTGTCGTAAAATCCATTCTAATGCCGAAATCTTTAAAAAAAAATTTTTCACACTTTTTCGTGAGAAAAAAATCAGAAAATCGCTAATTACTGCTAAACTAAGCGTTATTCAAAAAAATGTTTGAATTAAAGTTGTAGAATTTTACATTCTCTACAGCTTTTATTATATAAATGTTTGCGCTAAATTGCATATTAAAGCCGTAATCTTAAAAAAACTTTATTTTTACGTGAAAACAGCCTCACCAAGAATTTTAGCAAACAAGACGCTTACCCTATCTTGTAGAGAATAAAAAATTGAACAAATCAGGCGATTTAAAAAAAAATCGTAGGACCAGTTTTTGAGAAAATCGCAAAAAAGTGAAAAATTACTCGAATAAACTACTACTTCCGGTTGACCGATTTTGATGAAAATGTTCGTGTCGGGTCCGGTAGTGGTATGTAACTTAAGTTTTAAGTTTCAAGTTCGTACGATGTTCCGTTTTTGAGATATTTTGTATA
>JAQMRL010000003.1:109218968-109656218 GCA_035578175.1 Catonia carolina
GCAACAAGTGATTTTCACTTGTTCCGCTACCTAACGGAGTTTCTCGGTGGCAAGCGGTTCGGCACAGATGACGACGTGAAAGAAGCTGTTCAAGACTGGTTATCCTCAGAGGCGGCGGACTTCTATGATACAGGCATACAAAGCTTGTTGAACGTTATGATAAATGTTTAAATAAAAATGGAACCTATGTGGGAAAATAAAGAAAGATGTAACAAATACAATAAAAAAGGTTTTTTGAAAAAAATCTTACATTTTATATTTTTTTTTAGAAATCGGACCTTACTTTCTGAATAACCCTCGTGCATAATCTTTTGGACAATAAATAGCCTTTAGGCCTGATCATATTATTAAACTCAACTGCAACTGAAAAGTGTCATGAAAAAGCAAATGCAGCTGCTTTAAGGCATCCCTGGATTGTACAGAAATGTGTGGGACTTGTGGAGGATTCTGCAGTAACGTCACGGTCGTTGAAGTCGAGGATGCTGAGAAACATCTCATGGATGTTTAAGCCATCATATACGTACACAATCTTTTGAACAATAAATAGCTTTTAGGCCTGATCATATTATTAAACTCAAATTAAAAATTGTTTTGTATTGTACAGTTCTTAAATGTTGTCTGAAAAACGGAAACTTTTTATAATACATACCTAAATGTTTGCTCTTACACTTAAAAATACATACTAAGACACTTGTGAAATAAGTTTATTAATTTAAAAAACAAATTTTCTAGTGGCCCTTAAATTACGCGAAAAATTATAACTGCAACATAGCAACCGACGGCCTCGACCTTTTATCACCGAACGCCGCCACAACTGAGCACTCTACATTGTAGCGGCTGGTTTTGCCATATTACTACAATAAAGTAAGTACTGTTATATATCATTTTATAGATCTTAAAAAGGACTAAAAGTTTTGTTTGAAACATTTTTGTGTAAAATGTAAGTGTAAATAGTTGTAAACCAAAAAGTAAAATTACGTAATTAAATTTATAATGTTTTAGCAGCTTTGTTATGAATAACTACCGAACGG
Source organism: Catonia carolina (assembly GCA_035578175.1). Taxonomy (NCBI): domain Eukaryota; kingdom Metazoa; phylum Arthropoda; class Insecta; order Hemiptera; family Achilidae; genus Catonia; species Catonia carolina. The sequence continues at coordinate 109,220,000 of JAQMRL010000003.1, forward strand.
TAAAAGATACGATAAAAAAGATAAGGACATTAATTGTAGGAAATATTATAAGAAAGACAACAACAAAAAATTTAATCCAATACCTTGTTTAGTTTTTGAGATAAACCCGATTTACGAAACCCTTGCAATTTGTAACTTTGGGGGGTCGCTGGGGGGGTGATCAAGGGGGTAGGGTGGGGACTTTTGGCAGTACACTTGTCTTACTATAGTAATCGATGGGGAAAAAATTAGCTTTATACTATTTTTTCCTCTATCGGGTATTTCTCGACACAGGTTGACTGGACTATAAGGTCCGTTCCGGGATCTAGGTAATTAAATAATTATTACACTAAGGTTTACAATTTCAAATATTTATTACACTAGAAGATTACAAAATAAATAATAAACTAATTAAAATGACTTATTACAATAAATAACTTAAAATAAATAATAAACAATAAATAACTTACTTAGCACTACTCCTTACAATCACTTTTATAAGATTACACAAACATACAAAACACAGAAATTGAATTTACAAAAACTGCACATTAACTTTACACAATACACACACGCACACAAAGACGGTATAACAGTCGTTAACCAACACAATGCTCGGAATAGTTAACCTGTATAACAACCCGATAATCACTCGTCGAAGATCAAACGAATACTCAACTCTGACCGCGCTCGGGGTCTCTTTATATACCCATTTATAAAGATCATTCTAGCAAAAAGTAGAGAAATCATGCAAACAATAAGGTACAAAAAAATAACCCTTTATTAATAAGTACTAGAAAAATCCGTTGTAAACAAGTCAACAATAGGTCTTTTGTAAATAGAAGACGTAAACAACCGGCCACCCCATAATAGCTGCACACAATACCCGACCTTTTATAATAGCTCAGTCCTATTGATAATTTTTATGAATAGACATACCTTTATTGTCATTATGTCCTATTGTCACTTGTTGTTACTATTATTTCACACTCTATTATCCTCTTTACTATTTTTATGAATGAAATTCTGGAACCTTTGCGAACCATCTTTTCCTTCGATCTTGTTACAGTATTTTGCAAAATAATTACAAAATATTTCGTTACTTATATTGAATTTAATATTATTAATATGAAATTTACTTACCATGATATTTGGTTCCTCCTTCACAGAAACCAGCTGAATCAGTAAAGTTCATCCAGCCGTAAGAGATAGAATATCCACAAACTGGAACACCTAAATTGCATACCTCCAAACACAAGATTTTAGGTACAGGGTAACATTTATCGTGAAACCTTAATGCCTCTTCGGAGTTTGAGAAGGTCAGCATTTTAATCAACAAAACTGCCACAAGTAACCCTGAGGAAAAAACAACCAATTAAGTTCACTATTACGTTAGTTGAAACACATGAAATGTGTTTTTTTTTTATTTAACGTCACATCAACTACAACGGTCATTAGCGACGACGTTGGGGTGTAACTGTTTACAATGGAAGATGAAATGATTTTTTGTAACGTATGAAAATATTCCATGCCTGAGTGGGATTCGAACCCAGGACCGCGTGATGAGAGGCGAGCACGTTACAACAACACGTGCAACACACTTGTAAATCAAACCGTCATTTTCTGAAGTAAAAGTTTCCTCAACACAGCACACGATCTTGGGGTAAACCTAAATAGCAAACTCATGAGGAAGAATAAAATAAGAAAAATAGATAAAAATTCAAATAGAGTTCAAAAAATTATTGACTTTTTGTTTAGACTCAAAACTGTCGATCACAAGTGCTAAAACTGATATGGACGTATGCCCAAACCAATACAACGGAAATCCTATTTAAAAATTTGAAAGCAAACTGCTCAAAAACATTGTAAATGTTCGATGTTAGACGCGGCTGACGGATATTCACTTTGAGTTGCAAGTAACTTCAGTAGCTGAAGAAGTGTGTACGTATGCCAATAAGCATGATGCCTGCGTGAAATTATCAAAAGTAATGAATTTCAACTAAAGAACGTAAAGAAATACCTAAAATCCAACAGTTAGTTTTGTGACTGAAAAGGACAAAACCTAGATATGTAGTGTGTTAAGAGAAAGAAAAACATTCAAATTGCTGTAAGTATAAAAAACGGACAAAATTCAAGACGTGTAATTAAATTATAAAGAATAATCATATTAATGAATAAATTCCACGAGACTGGAAGTATTTATTTTTAAACCTTGTTTTGCTTAAAACAACCGGTATAAGATGATTTTTAGTTAATATTTCTCAATTCTTCTGTTACCAATAAGTAAACAGCTTTGGTTTTTATAAATAAATTCTGCGAGACTGGAAGTTTACAAAGTCGTAACATCACATGTCTTCGGTAAGTGATGGTGGAAGTACTTGACGATTTAACATTCCCACTGAGAATAAATTCATTTGTTTATTGCTACGTTACATTTCACGAACTATGTCTGACTGTCATTGGCAGGGCTACAATGTAAATTTCCTTACTTTTGATGACACGCCAGACTTGTTACAGATTCATTATTTGACTATTGTGTCATATCCGAAGGGTTGTGTCCTCAAAGATCCTCTAATCTTACACTAGTAGACTGTTTCTTGCAGGAGTATTTAAAGTTTTTACTTTCTCTTGCCTATATAAATATATAGGAAGGAAAGTATTGTTTTCATATCGAATTTTCGAAATCGAGTTTTCACCAGATCTATACGTTTTCAGACCCCTGAACCAAAAAAACATGTTTTTAGCGATTGGTCTCTGTGTGTGTGTGTGTGTGTGTGTGTGCGCGCGCGCGCGCGCGCGTGTGTGTGTGTGTGCGTGTGTGTGTGTGTGTGTGTGTGTGCGTGTATACAAAATATCTCAACAACGAAACATTGTACGAACTTGAAACTTGAAACTTAAGTTACATACTACTACCGGACCCGACACGAACATTTTCAACAAAATCGGTCAACCGGAAGTAGTAGTTTATTCGTGTAATTTTTCACTTTTTAGCGATTTTCTCAAAAACTGGGCCTACGATTTTTTTAAAAATCGCCTGGTTTACTAAATCTTTATGCTCTACAAGATGCTTCTTTATAAATTTTAGCGCAAAAGCTTATATAATAAAGGTTGTAGAGAATTAAAAAACCTACAACGTTTAGTTTAAACATTTTTTTGTATAACGCTTAGTTTAGCAGTAATTAGCGATTTTCTGTTTTTTTCTCACGAAAACGTGTGAAAAAAATATTGTTTTAAGATTTCGGCCTTAGTATGCATTTTACGACAAAAGTGTATAAATTAATTTTATAGGAAATTAAAAGATCTACAACTTTTATTAAAAGCATTTTTCTGTACAGTGCCTAGTTTAGTGTGAAAGAGTGATTTTCCGTATTTTTAGGACGAACTGAGTTCGATATTCATTTTGCGTCTTTCATATACGATTAAAATTAGGTTATGTTTTTTGAGGTTAGTTTTTTATTTATTTCTAATGTTTTCTTACTAATGTTAGGTTTGTTGTTAATTATTTGCACTGGCAAGAGAAAATTGTGTGAGTGTTTCACACCAGATTTTTTGAAATGCAATCCTGATACACTTTACTAATTAAAGACAAAAATTGAACGTTCGATTTCTAATATTGAAAGGCAAACATTATGAAAAGTGGCTTACAATGTTACGAAAAGTATACGAACTGCTATCCAGTCACAGAGAATAATTTAAGAAATATTTTATAAATATATTATTGAATATTATCATTGTAATTTGAATGTTTTTTTTTTTATTTGTTTGTTTAAGGTCGCATCAACAATAAAGTCATAAGCGACCACAATTACATAACAATATTAAATTAACAAAATTTACATAAAATTTGAATTAAAATGTCTTGAGTGAACAAAATTTGAACTAAAAATCACTTGTGTAAACAAAATTTGGATTAAAATACATTGTGTAACTGTAAGTCCGTAAGGTATAAAACCACATTCTGTATACTCTTGATGTCAGTCAGCATGATTTTCATATTTTGTGTTAAGTTATACTTTTCTCGTAAATTACGTAATCCCGGACATTTTATCAGTAAGTGTATTATTGTCAATGTAGTATCGTTGCAAAAATAACACGTCGGTGCATCAGACTTTTGAAAAAGGTATTTGTGTGTGAGACTAGAATGCCCAATTCGTAGGCGTGTTATAAATACTTGATTTTGTCTGCTACTTTGTGGTATTAATACGTCATGTGTGTTTTCCCTGAAGTCGTGTAGTTTACTGCGATGTCCTTTCCATTCATCGTTCCACACTCCTTGTGTCGTCTTGAGAACAAATTTTGACAAATTTGTCTCACAAACATGTGAGAAAGCTTCATCATGAAACACTTATTTTATGGCTTTTTTGGCGGCATTGTCTGCCTTCTCGTTTCCTGATATACCAACGTGTGCTGGGGTCCATACAAATTCAATTGTGTTATTAATTTTTGTATTTGACACTAAAAGCCTAACTATTTCTTAAATTATCGGTTCTTTAGTATTTGAATTAGAAATGCTTTCTAGAACACTTTTAGAATCGGTAAAAATTACAAATTTGGAATTTCGAGATTGAGATGCAATTTTCAGAGTTTTATAAATAGCATAGGCTTCACAAAAGAATATAGAAGATACGTTATTAATTTTGTAAAGAATCTCTGAATCAGGAAACACGATTCCACAGCCACAACCTTCAGTTGTAAGTGAACCGGCTGTGTAAACACTGATGAAGTCTTTGAATCTGGCAGTTAGTTTTTGAAACAGAGGCCTGAAGACAGCAGAGGCCTGAAGAGTGGCAGTTTTTTTTTCCAAGAACACTAAAACTTAAATCAGGTGTTGGAAGTTTTAGGAGCCATGGTGGTTCATCGGGTTGACAAACTTCAAAAATATTTGGAAGACGTATATTTAACTCCTTGAGGTAGATGTCCACGCGATCACCTAAAGCTTTCGGGTATCTTGCTCTTTTTCTGGTAGATGTTTGGTTTCCTATGGATATTGCACTATATACTGGGTTCATCGGTGTTGTAGATATTTTAACTGCAAATTTGATACATAAGTATTTTCTGCGATATGACAACGGTATGTCATTGCTTTCGGCAATGATACTTTCCACCGGGCTGGTCCTGAACGCACCCAGAGCCATACGCAAATTTGTTGTGTGAATAGAGTTTAAAGAATTTTTAACTGATTTTTGTGCAGAGTCATAAACAATCGAACCATAATAATTTGAATGTTGTTTCTTCAAATTTGAATGACAAATATGAGGGCAGTCCAGAAAGTCCGTCCTGTTTTGCGCTGCATCCGCTAGGGGCGGAGCTATCGCGGCCATTTTGGTGCTGCGGCGTTTCTGCGTTCAGTGGCTATCCAGCCGTGCTAGCGAGAGGTTTGTGTCGCTCTTCGTTGTTTTTCAACAACAATTTAAAATGTGTGCCGCAATTCAAAATCCCGCCAGTTGTGAAATACGGTCGGTAATACGGTTTTTGTTGACTAAAAACAATAAACCAATTGAGATTTATCGCCAAATCTGTAAAGTTTATGGGAACGATGTTTACACTGAAAGTGGAGTACGGCGTTTGTGCATTCAGTTCAAAAATGGCCGAACTAATGTTCACGAGGAAGAACAAAGTGGACGGCTAATCGAACACGAGAAGTCCTGGATGCTTTCAAATGGGAGGTTTTCCCACATCCGCCATACAATCCGGACCTTGTGCCCAGCGATTATCGCTTGTTCCCGACAAGGAAGACATGGCTTGCGACGCAGCGCTTTGACGACAACGCGAAGCTGCAGGAAGGTGTGACTAACTGGTTAAAATCACAGGCGGTAGACTTTTATAACGCCGGAATTTAAAAATTAGTTTACCGCTATGATAAGTGTCTTAATTTGTTTGGTGATTATGTAGAAAAATAGCAATTTAGTTGCACTTTCAAATGTATAATATGATAAAATGTTTTTCTTGTACTTAGTTTTTCTTTTTATATCAAAACGTGACAGACTTTCTGGACTGCCCTCGTATTTAATTCATTTATTAACATTGACGCCATCACATTTTATCCTCCAGTATTAGGAAACGCCAATAGTTTTTTCTAAACAGATTAAGGCACGAAAAGATATAAGTTATTAAATAATATTACTTGCTGAACTGTTAATAATAAGCTATTTCTTTCTTTATGATTGGATCTTAATTTTTAATTACTGTCTGACAAGTTTCGAAATAGGATTCCCTCCCTTCCGCACTTCATCGTAACCACCTCGCGTTACGCACTGTCCCATAAACATTAGCTCGGATAGTCAGTGTACAGCTCATTACTACAACAATATTTATATTCATACTTAGTATTACTTTATTATTTATTATTATTTGAACTTATTTAACCTGTAACTGTTTAATTCACAATTATACACTTACACTGTATTTGTTTAATTGAAATGAATTTATCTGAATATTGAACAACCTATCAAACCCAAAACATAATAAAACTGCACTGACTACTAAACCAATATTACACGGTCGCTAACACTGTAGAACTAAAGTAAAAGCATAGTTTATATTAGCTGCTCTCAAGTAAATAAGGAATTATGCTTCCTCCATTTAATTAAATCGTATCAATTATTTAGATTTACAGTCAACATTATAAATTAAGAACTTGCTGTGTTATATATTTTGACTACACTACCAAATAGTAAACAAAAATAATGGAAACACTAGTGACTTTCTGTTGGTGGTCACATAAACTGTACAAAATGATATGGATAACAAGAATCTAGTACAAAAGATATTCATATTAATTGCTCATTTGTGTTGTGCGTACCAATGTATTCGATCCAGCACGTAGTGCGAACGGGATTGGAAGAAGTGGTGAAGGGAGGGAATCCTATTTCGATCGTTGTCAAGTAGTACATTGCTCATTATTTCTAGCATTGTAACAAATATTAATTGAGCAATGTTACCAAAAGATGAAAATGTTTCCTATTTTGTGGAAATAATAAATCTTTAGTAACAATTAAGTCTAGTTGTTTCATTCAGTCAATCCTTTCCCATAACCAGCAATTACTGCCATACCAGCAATATACTGCCCATAACAGACAGGTGGAGTGTCAAATTGTTTACACTCAATCTGTTCGTTGCAGGGCTAAAATAAATAGTTCTGTTTCTTATCACATGGTCAGCCAATTAAATGACTGAATCATTTAAGAACAGAAGAGGTAGAGGTGTAAAAGACACTAATCAGAGTTATCTCCTCTGAAAGTAATGAATTTCATTGTACAGCCAAACCCTGTGGTGAATGAAGTGAAGGTGTCATTTACAGAGTGGAAAATATGTGCTTTTCAGAGGGTCCGGCATGCTGATAAGCATACTTTTCCATTTAGTGAGGAAGGCAATGGTAAACCACCTCACTTCTCGTTTTACTTAGTAAAACCTCTAGAGGTTCAAACAGCCTTTCGGTTGTTGACCTAAACAACAACCAGCAATTATTTTGCACATGCATACTTTAGGCTTCATTACTTTCTTAGAGTTAAAATTTCAACGTATTTATTGGATAAATCATTTGTAAAACCCTCATGCTCTTTGTCTTGCCAAATAACGAAAGATATAACTTGTGTTTAATCAAGAGTAACATACACAAGAGTAAATTGAAAAGCATAACCTTATTTTAATCATAACTGAATTATTCAAAATCAAAGTTTGGATATCACCAAATGATTCTAAACTGGGGTCTGTAGAAACAAGTATCTGAAATAAAATATGTAGGTTATTAAATGTTTGACAATGTTAATAATTACACTTTTGCCCTAGAATGCATATGAAGGCAGCAATATTAAAAAACAATGTTTCCTACGAGACCACAGGCCCTCCAAGAATTTCAGCAGACATGGCGTTTACGCTTACTTGTGAAGTGTACAGAATGTAGTTAATGAAGCGATTACATGATGAGGCCTAATAGTACTGAATTCCTCGGAATGCACCGGCCATTTTTCTTCTTCTGTTGTTGTTCGCTTCCTTTTTGCTGTACATTAGTTGTATTATATCTTCAAGGCATTTGAAGCTATCAACTTTCCCATCTTTTCCGTATTGTGTCTTAAGGTGACGGGGGGGGGGGGCTATTTTAATGTTCGCTATATATTTAGTTTTCTCGAAGAAAATCTGTAGCCCTGCATTTTCATCTTTTTCTTTTAAAAAGTTCATTTGTTTTATTGCTGTTTTTTAGTTCTAAGAAGTAGTTGCTAGGTCGTCTTCAAAAGCAAGACAGTTTAACTTTGTACCATTCTTTGATTCTCTCATGTGTATTTGTTTAAACAATCTTTTATTGGTAAGTTAAAAGAAATTTAAATCTACTACTTTTATTTCAAACGTTTTTTCTACAGAGCTTAGTTTAACGTCAATTATTGATTTTTCGTATTTTTAAATCTATAAGAGATTGAATTTCATTTAGCCTCATTCACTCGTAAATAAAATTAGGTTATGTTTTACATTTTAAATTTTTTACTCATGATGAAACATAGGGTATATTTTTAATCATTAACATTGACCAGAGAAAGTCGTGTAAGTGTTATATAATAGACTTTTTAATTTAAATCATTTGGATTTAAAAATCACCTAAATAAAAATAAATTATTTTTTTTCGTTTCGTTTTTCACTGTAGAACTAAATGTCTTATAACTTTATTTTATTCTTTAATACAAGGAACTTTTATTTTAGTCTATGAAAACATACTAAAATAATTTATGTGCAATATATTGTAAACCTAAAAATTAATTGTTCGTATAATTTCAAGAAACAAAGTTACTTAATGTATTTTTTACATTATCGTATTAACAGTTTTATTATTACTGCAATTTAATGTTAATGTTCTATTGATATTTTAAGCACTTACTAAGCTTTAATTTTTTTTCATAGAAATTAGATAATAAATTTAAATTATGTTCAATTCACACCTAATTTATTTAATGTATTTTTAATACAGAAAAAATGTTTAGTAAATTTATCGTGTAATTACAGTAAGCCTATTAATTTTATGTTTATTTTAATGTTTGTACGAAACGATTCCCGAATTATTTTGTCATAAAAACTATTTATTGTAATTCAATACGTACAATAATCATTAATACCTTCATTACATCTCACTACAGGGTGAATAAAAAGTTTGAAAACTGTTAAAAGTTAAAAAAATGAAAGATACGAATCTAAATTACCACACCCATTACAAAAATATATCTGATCTGAAACACTGACACAACCTTACCTTGTCAATGTAAATAATGAAATATATAAACTAACTTATGTTTAATCATGAGTGAATGACGCAAAATGAAAATCAACCTCTGTAGAAAAATGCGAAAAATCACTCATTTACGCTATACTATACAGCGTAGAATAACATACGAAATATAAGCTGTAAATTTCAGAATTTTTTAGAATAAAAATTATACACATGTACCCAAAATTCATAGTCTGTTATTAAAGCTGCAGAATTTAAATGCAGAATTTATGCCCATAACGGACAGGTGGAGTGTCAAATTATTTACACTCACTCTGTTCGTTGCAGGGCTAAAATAAATAGTTCTGTTTCTTATCACATGGTCAGCCAATTAAATGACTGAATCATTTAAGAACAGAAGAGGTAGAGGTGTAAAAGACACTAATCAGAGTTATCTCCTCTGAAAGTAATGAATTTCATTATACAGCCAGACCCTGTGGTGAATAAAGTGAAGGTGTCATTTGCAGAGTGGAAAATATGTGCTTTTCGGAGGGCCTGGCATGCTGATAAGCGTACTTTTCCACTCAGTGAGGAAGGTAATGGTAAACCACCTCACTCCTCGTTTTACTTAGTAAAACCTCTACAGGTTCAAACCAGCCTTTCGGCTGATGACCTAAACAACAACAATTTAAAAAACCATGTTTTGCCACGAGAGCACAGCCCCCCCTTACCGAAGAATTTTAATAGACATTAATGGTGCTTACCCTATTTAGTAGAGCATAAAAATATAATCAATAAAACTTGTCACCAACTCCCCTAACAACATTAGCGCCTGCAGACGGTCCCATTACCTGCCTGCAGCGCGGAACGCTACAGACGCGCAGGGCCCACAGCGCCTTCCCTCCACCTTGAAGTAGACTCGCCGGAGGGGGATTCAAGCGAGAGCCCTGGCCCGGGAGAGTGAGAATCGTTTCGCTCTAATTTACGGGTCACCAGTATGGTGGCCAATCCTGTCCGAAACCAATAAAAATAAAATCCGTCCCGTTCAAAACAAAGCCCTCCGTTCTATAACTAACTTCCATTACCTAATTTCCAACAAAATTATCCACGAAAATCTTCTATTTCCCACCATCGAGGACTATATCCAAAACACTTCCAAGAAGTTACACGACAGAGGAAAACAGAGAACAACGAAATTATACGATCAATCTACAATTTTCACCGCATCCACTAGAAGACCGCATCAAACTGCCATTCCACGAGTACCTTTAAGTAATTCTTAATTAATTCTACCCTTTCTCCTGTATGTATTCTATCTCCTAACGTCTAAATAAATTCTACTACAGGGTGATTTTTTAGTCCTGTTACCCAATTGTTAATGTCTGGTAATTTTTTTCTAAGAAAGGGATATTTTGTTTTGTGACACAAAGTTGGTAGCCCTACTCAACCGGTATAGATACGACAGTTTGAGTTGATTCTTTTTGAGTTGCGTAAAATTTTGTGCTGTTTCCAGTTGTGTTACGAACAGAATGTCTTTTACCCTAGAACAACGGGTTTTCATTCTTGAACAATATTTTGCTACAAAATCGTATGCGAGTGTAAAAGAATCATTTCAAATTAAATTTTTTTGGTGTTCCTCCACTCTATTCTAGTCAATTTCTAGGCTAACTAACTGATTTTTAGAGGCAGGTATTGTTTGCAGCAGAAAACGTAGTGGTCGACCAACTCTCTTGACAGATGACGTTAAGAGAATGTGAAAACAAGATTGCTCAATTCTCCATGGAAAAGTTTACAAAAACTTTCCTTGAATGTTGATTTGTCATGTTCGAGTGCTCAGAAAGCTGCTAAAAAATTGTATCCGTATCACTTACGATTAGTTCTAGAACTTCAGCCTCCAGATTTCAACAAGAGATTGTTTTAGGATAAAAGACATTCTGTTCGTAGCACGACCGGAAATGGCACAAAATTTTACACAGCTCAAGGAGAATCAACTCACACTGCCATATCCATATTGGTTGAGTAGGGCTACCAACTTAGTGTCACAAAACAAAATTTATTTTTTTTAGAAAAATATTATCAGACATTAACAATTGGGTAACAGGACTAAAATATCACCCTGTACCTGTCCATTTCCAAGATCAAATAAAAAACTCCATTTCAGTAATTCATCCTGTAATAATAAATAAGAAACCCCAAAATTCCGTTATCATGTTTTCCGAGCGACCAGGTGGTTATCTCACGACGTCATAATCCCTAAGGGCATCTGCCCTACTCTTCTAGGACTTGGATTTGGTGAGAGTGACTCCTCACTCATCTCTTAACCGGAGGAGACCAAGAAAGAAGAGTTTCAGATAGATGAAGAAGAAGAGCCCAGCCGAGACCGTACGCTCCATCCCTGGTCTACGCTACCGGTAGCGGACGTTACATTCCCGCACCGATCAGCCTTCGCTGACCCGGAGAAAACCGCCTCGGCCGCGCTATCGGCAGACGGCCTACGCCGACCCCACACTGCGAGGCTCTGGGGGCCACTACTGCCACGCTGCATTGGGGACCCAACTGCCGCTGAGGGAAGGCTAGGCCTGAACCAGGTAGCCGAGCCTTCACATATCGGGCTCCGCTTCCATCACGCCGATCGCCAATAACGGCCCTTTTTAGGACCACCAACACAATTAAACGGCCCTTTTCAGAGCCACCAATTATCCAAACAAGGTTTGCCACATGTCATCGGCCCCGGTCGGTGACACTGTTATTTTTAAAAAAAATTGTAGGACCGTTTTTTATAAAATCGCAAAAGGTGAAAAATAACACGAATAAACTACTACCGGTTGACCGATTTTTATGAAACTGTTCGTTTCGGGTCGCCTTGTGGTACCGATTGTAATTCCAAGTTTCACCTTTGACGCAATTTCGTTCTTCAGATTTATTTATACTCACACACACAACGACCAATCGCTAAAAACGTTTTTTGTTTCCAGTGAATCTGTAAACGTGTATTTCCGGTAAAAACTCGATTTTATCAGCATGGAAACTATAGGCCTACTTTATGTCTTTATATTCACATACGGCAAGAGAAAGAAAAAATCTTTTATTTTGCAATAAAAACTTGTTCGAATGAAAATAATACTGTTTAACGAAACCTGTAACCCAATATCTCGACAAATTTTAAAATGAAACTTTAACAAAATGGCTGTAAATTCATGTGTGTAAAAATTCTTGTGAGGCTGTGCTCTTGGTAAAAAAATTTTTTAAAGATTGCGAACTTAATGTACATTTTACAGTAGAAATGTATAATTTTAAAGTTGTAGAAAATTAAAATAAACCGACAACTTTTGTTTCAAAAATGTGTTTCTACAACGCTTTTTAACAATCTCTTGCCTATGTGAATATGTAAGGAAAGTATTGCTTTCATGTCGATTTTTCGAAATCGAGTTTTCATCGGATCTACACGTTTTCAGACCCCCTGAACTCAAAAAACATGTTTTTAGCGATTGATCTGTGTGTGTGTGAACAGAATATCTCAAAAACGGGAACTCGTACGAACTTCAAACTTCAAACCGTGGGCCAACTAGGGGTTATCGTGCACCAGTTGAGAGACTGCTGACAAAAAAAATAGTTTTAGGTGTATTAATTTTTTTAACTTTTTTTAGATTAAGGTAGTAGACTATAGTTTTGATTAAGTTGTTATAGTAGCCTATATTACTAGTTTTAGTTAAATTAACTTATTTTATTTATTTTTTTACTTTTAGTAGGTAGCCCTATATTAACAGTTGTTGTTACATTAACTTTATTTAGAATATTAATTTGTTACAAGAATTTATTACGTAGGCCTACCTTCTGTAACAAATAATAAAACAGAATTGTGTAATATAATTTTTTTTTATATGAATTTTTTTCGCCCATATTAGAGTTCGCAAGTGGAGTGTCAAATTATTTACACTTAATCTGTTCGTTGCAGGGCTAAAATAAATAGTTCTGTTTTTTATCACATGGTCAGCCAATTTAATGACTGAATCGTTTAAGAACAGAAGAGGTAGAGGTGTAAAAGACACTAATCAGAGTTATCTCCTCTGAAAAAAATTAATTTCATTATACAGCCAGATCCTGTGGTGAATGAGGTGAAGGTGTCATTTGCAGAGGGAAAATTATGTGCTTTTCAGAGAGCCCGGCATACTGATAAGCGTACTTTTCCACTCAGTGATGAAGGCAATGGTAAACCACTTCATTCCTCGTTTTACTTAGTAAAACCTCTACAGGTTCAAACTAGCCTTTCGGCTGATGACCTAAACAACAACATGAATTTTATATTAAATAGCGTATTTAAGCTGTACTCCATCACGGATGCTATATTATTTAATGTGTTTGTGTCTTGTATTACAATTACTGAATATTTTCTTTGTATTTAATTTGATATAACGGGTGTTTCAAAAAGGACGTACTTTGAAGTTTAAGGGTTAATATTTTCTGCATAGGGAATACATTTTTCCACCAAACAGTTGGGACTACCGTACTCATTGTTGACCCATTGTCTATTACTGACATGTACTAGTGCTATCCCAGTATTCATTTGTGTCTGTAGTGTCTGTATAAGTTCAGACATGGTTCTTTCAAAGGATGAACGTGTTTTTATTGTTGAAAGTTATTGCGCATATAAATCTTACAAACGAATGAAAGACGAGTTCTAGTTAAAATTTCCCAATTCTGATGTACCTAATAACACCAAAATATCGCGTCTGATTAATAAATTTTGTGAGACTGGCAGTGTACAGGATCGGAAAAGCACAGGTTGACCATCAGTGTTAACAGAACAAGTTTTGGACGATGTGAAACAACGTTTGACTACCTCACCTGGCAAATCACTTAGAAAGTTATCTTCACAGGCTGGATTATCACTATCTTCCGTTTTAAGGGCTACAAAAAAATTAAATCTCCATCCTTACTGCATCGGTGTCGTTCATGAACTGAAAGAAGTTGACCATGGGAAACGTATACAGTATTGTCGTTGGATACGTTCTCTTGTTAATGACAACGGTGTTGAAATATTGGATCGTGTTTATTTCAGTGACGAAGCATGGTTCCACTTGGATGGTTACATCAACAGCCAAAACTGCCGAATATGGAGCACTTATAATCCTCACACATTTCATGAACGTCCACTACACGCACGTAAAATTGGTGTTTGGTGTGCGATATCCCGGCGTCGTATTGTTGGGCCTTTATTTTTTGACACACATGTAGATGGTGTGGTGTACCGCAACTTAATTGAACAATTTATAGCGTTGTTAGAATTACACGATCGAGATTGTTGGTTTCAGCAGGATAACACAACGTGTCATATACTTCTACTGAAACGCTGAATATGTTACGAGAATTTTTTGGCCATTGTGTGATATCAAAAGGATTGTGGCCATCAAGATCCACAGATCTTACTCCTGCGGGTTTTTTCTTTGGGGGAATTTAAAGAGTAAAGTTTTTAAAAAACAATCCTCATACAATTTTGAAGAATTGAAGGCTAATATTGAAAGTGAGATTACAAACATTAATGAGTAAACACTACGAAAAGTGGCTGTAAATGTTATGAAACGTGTCCGAACTTGCATTACAAGGGAAGGAAGTCATTTTGAACATTTATTGTGAAATTTTAAAGGTAATCTGAATGTTATAAAGGTAATAATTTCATACCGTATAATTTGTATAATTTGTAATTACTTAATGTAATAAATTAGCGTTTTCAAACTTCGAAGTGCGTCCTTTTTGAAACACCCGTTATTACAATTGTTGTTGTTTAGGTCATCAGCTGAAAAGCTGGTTTGAACCTGTAGAGATTTTACTAAGTAAAACGAAGAGTGAAGTGGTTTACTGTTGCCTTCCTCACTGAGTGGAAGAGTACACTTATCAGTATGCCGGGCCCTCTGAAAAGCACATATTTTCCACTCTGCAAATGACACCTTCACTTCATTCACCACAGGGTCTGGCTGTATAATGAATTTCATTACTTTCAGAGGTGATAACTCTGATTAGTGTCTTTTACACCTCTACCTCTTCTGTTCTTTTAAACGATTCAGTCATTAAATTGGCTGACCATGTAAAAAGAAACAGAACTATTTATTTTAGCCCTGCAACTAACAGATTAAGTGTAAATAATTTGATACTCCACCTTATTACAATTACTGAATATATTCTTTGTAGGTATTTAATTTGATATATAAAAAATCTGGTGTGAAACACTCACACAACTTTCTCTTGCCAATGAAAATAATTAATAATAAACCTAACATTAGTATTAAAACATTAGAAATGAACAAAAACTAACCTCAAAAACATAACCTTATTTTAATCATGAGTGAATGACGCAAAATGACAATCGAACTCAGTTTGGCTTAAAAATACGGAAAATCACGCTTTCACGCTAAACTAGGCTCTGTAGAGAAAAATGCTCTAAACAAAAGTTGTAGATCTTTTAATTTTCTATAACTTTTATTATATACACTTTTGTCGTAAAATGCATACTAAGACCGAAATGTTAAAAAAATCGATTTTTCTCACGTTTTCGTGAGAAAAAAAAACAGAAAACCGCAAATTACCGCTAAACTAAGCGTTATACAAAAAAATGTTTGAAACAGAAGTTGTAGGTTTTTAAATTCTCTACAACTTTTATTATATAAGTTTTTGCGCTAAAATTTATATTAAAGCCGTAATCTTAAAAAAACAACGTTTTTACGTGAAAACAGCCTCACCGAGAATTTCAGCAAACATGGCGCCTACCCTATCTTGTAGAGTAAAAAATTGAGTAAAATAGGCGATTTTAAAAAAAATCGTAGGACCAGTTTTTGAGAAAATCGCAAAAAACTGAAAAATTATACGAATAAACTACTACTTCCGGTTGACCGATTTTGATGAAAATGTTCGTGTCGCGTCCGGTAGTGGTATGTAACTTAAGTTTCAAGTTTCAAGTTCGTACGATGTTCCGTTCTTGAGATATTCTGTTCACACACACACACACACACACACACACATACACACACACACACACACACACACACACACACACACACACACACACGCACACACACACACACACACACACACACACACACACACGCACACACACACACACACACACACACACACACACACACACACACACACACACACACACAGACCAATCGCTAAAAACATGTTTTTTGGGTTCAGGGGGTCTGAAAACGTATAGATCCGGTGAAAACTCGATTTCGAAATATCGACATGAAAACAATACTTTCCTTCCTATATATTCATATAGCCTAGGCAAGAGAAAGTAAAAAAATAAACATTACATTACGTATATAAATTCAATTAAATGAGGCTTACAAAATTTTTAATAAAAGCGTTTGAAATGACTAAGTATAAGAACAAAATGAAATGGATCTTATGAAAACTGAGATCCTTTCAGTAGAGTACATACTGCGCTCCGCATCAAAAATGATTCAAATCAAACATAATTCAAAATCATTTTACACCCATTTTACAACCATTTTACAACCTATTACACGTTCAGTTAATTTAAATATTTTTTAAAAACAAATCAAATAGAATTATACATTTAAATGTACCAGTGTTGTTTTTTGTAATCGCGTCACGATTTAAATGATACAGATTGTAACAGATATTGTAGATATCAAAACCATTATCTTAACTGACTAACTTAAAGGTATATAAAGTATAAGTTACTAGTTTCGTACAGTTACTTACTGATAACCGTGAAAATTAGGTATTTGTTTTAAAAAAATCTGGTGTGAAACACTCACACAACTTTCTCTTGCCAATGCAAATAATGACCAATATAACTCAACATTAGAAATATACAAAAAACATAACCTTATTTAAATCATGAGTGAAAGACGCAAAATGAAAAACGACCTCAGTTTGGCTTTAAAATACGGAAAATCACTCTTTCACGCTTAACTAGGCTCTGCAGAGAAAAATTCTCTAAATAAAGTTGTAGATCTTTTAATTTTCTATAACTTTGATTATAAACACTTTTGTCGTAAAGTGCATACTAAGGCCAAAATCTTAATAAAATCGATTTTTCACACGTTTTCTTGAAAATAAACAGAAAATCGGTAATTACCGCTAAACTAAGCGTTATACTAAAACAATGTTTGAAATAAAAGTTGTAGAAGTTTAAATTCTCTACATTTTTTATTATATACATTTTTGCGCTATAATACATTTATTAAAGCTGTAATCTTAAAAAAACACTTTTCTTGCGTAAAAACAGCCTCACCAAGAATTTCAGCAAACATGGCGCCTACCCTATCTTGTAGAGAATAAAAAATTGACTAAACTAAGCGATTTTAAAAACATAGCAGGACCAGTTTTTAAGAAAATTGCAAAAAAATGAAAAATTATACGAATAAACTACTACTTCCCGTTGACCGATTTTGATGAAAATGTTCGTGTCGGGTCCGTTAGTGGTATGTAACAGTTTCATGTTACAAGTTTGTACGATGTTCCGTTCTTGAGATATTTTGTGTACACACACACACACACACACACACACACACACACACACACACACACACACAGACCAATCGCTAAAAACATGTTTTTGGGTTCAGGGGGTCTGAAAACGTGTAGATCCGGTGAAAACTCGATTTTGAAAAATCGACATGAAAACAATACTTTCCTTCCTATATATTCATATAGGCAAGAGAAAGTAAAAATATCTGTTCATTTTTTCATACAACAATAATTATGAATATGTAAAATTATGTTCAGGCTTCCTAAACAAAATAATAAAAATATTCTCTTACTTAGATTTGTAGCAAAAAAAAACTAAATATGATTTTAAATGTAAAGTCATCATTTAAGACAACATATTATTTTACATTTAAAAATATTGATAAACTGGATAAAATCACTTTTTAAAAACAATCTTAAAAATATACTTGCACGACATATTCTAAGAAAATGTTACTTTATTTTAGTAAATGAACACGAATATAAAAACTAAAATTAATTTTTAAAAGAAACTAATCAATGGTCGCCTCCGTAGCGCGATGATCAGTATGCTACATTGCAAAGCAGAAGTCTCAAGTTTGATTCCTGGCTAGGGTACAGAAAATTATTACACTTCACACCCAGCGTTTCTAATCCAAAGTAGTCGCTAATAAATAAAATTTTGATGTCTGTTATTTCACTCTAGTGTGACTTCTTCGTCACACTGGGTTAGAAAGGGTTAACTGGCTAACTTAAAGGTATAGCAGCCGCGTCAGCTCGTGATCCGTGTGAGGAATTTCTGTTAAGGCATGCAATGAAGATTATACTATTCATAAAAAAAACATTTATCATAATGTTCTTGTCATTATAAAGTAACCTTTTGTTTTATTATTTCAATTTATTCTATAATATAGTAACTCTTTTACTTTTCTTTCATTGTATTTATTAATATTTAGTAATTTATTTACAGTTTGAGTCAGGCAGTCCTCAGGAATTAAAATATGTACGTAGCATAGAAAATAAGGAAATTAAAAAAAAATATTTCATAACATTAATTTATAGGCCTAAATAATTAGTAGCAAATTATGATTATGATTTTTTTTACTGAGGTAAAAAAAATCGAATGGTTAAGCCAATTCCGAGTCCTTTACGCGATTCTTCATCACAGTTTTTTATAACTGATGCAATAATTTGTCGCAATTCCGAATGAATTACCGCTTTATTTTTCCGGGAAGACATATTAAAATAAAACAAAAGATATGAAAAATACACGTTGAAATTTACCTAACACAAAACTAATAACTTTTGGCACGTTAACACGCTTTAAATTTCAAAATAAAAATCACTTTAGTGATCAAAAATCATGAATAATGATTAACACATCCGAGACGCATTAGCACAAATGTACAACTGTATATTGTGACACGTGTATCCGTTGTGAAAAGCAATAACATGTAGGCCTATAATAAATAAATACATAGACATAATAATAATATTTACATGATGACTAAATGTTTTTGTACTGCACGATAAGACAAATATATTACTCACATTCTATTACGCCACCCGTCCCACTTCCCCAGGCGACAGAGATCATGAGCTGGCGCGCGTATAGTACATAGAGAACGAATACGTTACTGGTTTCGCACAGTCACTTACTGATAACCGTGAAAATTATTTGTGTTAACACTTTGACTGCCACACTAAATTTTGTGACACTTACAGCTGGGCCATCGTACTTTTTTCACATTGTTTTCATTTTTACTTTCTCTTGCCTATATGAATATATAGGAAGGAAAGTATTGTTTTCATGTCGATTTTTCGAAATCGAGTTTTCACCGGATCTATACGTTTTCAGACCCCCTGAACCCAAAAAACATGTTTTTAGCGATTGGTCTGTGTGTGTGTGTGTGTGTGTGTGTGTGTGTGTCTGTGTGTGAACAGAATATCTCAAGAACGGAACATTGTACGAACTTGAAACTTAAAACTTAAGTTACATACCACTACCGGACCCGACACGAACATTTTCATCAAAATCGGTCAACCGGAAGTAGTAGTTTATTCGTATAATTTTTCAGTTTTTTGCGATTTTCTCAAAAACTGGTCCTACGATTTTTTTAAAAATCGCCTGGTTTACTACATTTTTTATTCTCTACAAGATAGGGTAGGCGCCATGTTTGCTGAAATTCTGCGTGAGGCTGTTTTTACATAAAAACATTTTCTTTTTAAGATTGCGGCTTTAATATGCATTTTAGCGCAAAACGTTAAATAACAAAAGTTGTAGAAAATTTAAAATTCTACAACTTTTATTTTAAACATTTTTTTGTATAACGCTTAGTTTAGCGGTAATTTGCAATTTTCTGTTTTTTTCTCACGAAAACGTGAGAAAAATTGATTTTTTAAACATTTCGGCCTTAGTATGCATTTTACGACAAAAGTGTATATAATTAAATTTGTAGAAAATTAAAAGATCTACAACTTTTATTTAGAGCATTTTTCTCTACAGAGCCTAGTTTAGAGAGAAAGAGTGATTTTCCGTATTTCTAAGCCAAAATGAGGTTGATTTTCATTTTGCGTCTTTCACTCATGATTAAAATTAGGTTATGTTTATTGAGGTTTGTTTTTTTGTTTATTTCTTATGTTTTATTACTGATGTTAGGTTTATTGTTAATTATTTTCACTGGCAAGAGAAAGTTGTGTGAGTGTTTCACACCAGATTTTTCTTCTTATTTTACTTAATATTATTTAGTAACAACTATTTTATTTGTAAAATAAAGTTGTGATAAACTTTTGGGTAACATGGCCTGCTGGAATGATTGTACATTTCAGAGCCATGTGATTCCTTTTTGTGTCACAATTAAAAATGTAATAAACAATTGGGTTAAGTTACAAAGTTTTAGACTATTTCAATCAACCGAAATAAGCAAAAGACATAATAAAATTACAAATAATAGCAGCATTCTAGTACAGGACAACAAGGAAAACTACCCACATATACGCAATATCCTATTATTTGAAAAAGGCCAACTATTTGTAAAGTTTAAGTGTACAATGTCACTCTGAAGCCGTAGCTTCCAAACCACATTACACGGCTTAAAAATGAGTCCATGTACTGTGACTCATTTTTGATGCACGTGGCCCATTTTCAAAGACAACTGTGACACATATTTGGGTTACATAGCAGTCAACGTGTTAAAAAATCTGGTGTGAAACACTCACACAACTTTCTCTTGCCAATATAAATAATTAACAATAAACCTAACATTAGTAATAAAACATTAGAAATAAACAAACAACTAATCTCAAAAATATAACCATATTTCAATCATGAGTGAAACACGCAAAATGAAATTCGAACTCAGTTTGGTTTAAAAATACGGAAAATCACTCTTTCTCTCTAAACTAGGCTCTTTAGAGAAAAATGCTCTTAATAAAAGTTGTAGATCTTTTAATTTTTTATAAATTTGGTTATATACACTTTTGTCGTAAAATGCATACTAAGGCCAAAATCTTTAAAAAATCGATTTTTCACACGTTTTCGTGAGAAAAAGTCAGAAAATCGCTAATTACTGCTAAACTAAGCGTCATACAAAAAAATGTTTGAAACAGAAGTTGTAGGTTTTTAAATTCTCTACAACTTTTATTATATAAGTTTTTGCGCTAAAATTTATATTAAAGCCGTAATCTTAAAAAAACAACGTTTTTACGTGAAAACAGCCTCACCGAGAATTTCAGCAAACATGGCGCCTACCCTATCTTGTAGAGAATCAAAAATTGAGTAAAATAGGCGATTTTAAAAAAAATCGTAGGACCAGTTTTTGAGAAAATCGCAAAAAACTGAAAAATTATACGAATAAACTAAGTTACTACTACTTCCGGTTGACCGATTTTGATGAAAATGTTCGTGTCGCGTCCGGTAGTGGTATGTAACTTAAGTTTCAAGTTTCAAGTTCGTACGATGTTCCGTTCTTGAGATATTCTGTTCACACACAGACACACACACACACACAGACACACACACACACAGACACACACACACACACACACAGACACACACACAGACCAATCGCTAAAAACATGTTTTTTGGGTTCAGGGGGTCTGAAAACGTATAGATCCGGTGAAAACTCGATTTCGAAAAATCGACATGAAAACAATACTTTCCTTCCTATATATTCATATAGGCAAGAGAAAGTAAAAAAGCAACATGTCGTACGCAAAAGAAGTCAATTACGTCATACGTAAATATTCAATCAATGAATAAACTTTACAGATTATAAGTCAATCAATAGATCTACTGTAAGGTTTTCTAAGACTTCATTATTCGAACAACCCTAATTGTAAGAAAATCAATTACGAATTATTATTGACTTCATTTGTCAATAATACCACACTCTATATTATTGCACCGGTAATTATGTTTAACCTTTTACACAAAAAATTGTTTTTTATATTCTGGAATAGTTTGTTTACTTTCTCTTTCCTGTATACATATAAAGGCACGAAAGTATTGTTTTCACGTCGTTTTAAGAAATCGAGTTTTCACTGGATTTACACGGTTTTAGACCTCCGAACCCAAAATAACATGTTTTTAGCGATTGGTGTGTGTGTGTGAACAAAATATTTCAAAAACTGAACATCGTACGAAGGTGAAACTTAAAAGTTAAATTAGGTACACTAGAAGACCTGACACGAACATTTTCATCAAAATTAGTCAACCGAAAGTAGTAGTTTATTAGTGCGATAGTTCACTTTTTTGCTATTTTTTCAAAAACGGCTCGTACGATTTTTTTAAAAATCACCTCATTTACTACATTTTTTTATGCTCTACAGGATAGGGTAGGCGCCATGTCTACTGAAATTTTTAGGGAGGCTGTGCTCTGGAAAAAAGTGTGTTTTGTAAGATTGAGGCCTTAATATGCATTTTAGAGCAAAAGTAATGCAATCAAAGTTGTAGAAAATTTAGAAACCTACAACTTGTATTCTAAACATTTCATTGTATAAAGCTTATTCTAGCAGTAATTAGAGATTTTCCTTTCATGTTTTTTCATGAAAATCGGTAAAAACTGGATTTTGAAGATTTTGGTCTTAGTATGCACTTAACGATAAAAATGTATGTAGTCAAATTTAAAGAAAAATAAAAGATCTACAGCCATTTTTCTCAGCAGAGTCTAGTTTATCGTCAAAGGGAGATTTTCTGTATTATTAAGCCAAACTAAGGTCGGTCTTCATTTTGCATCTTTCACTCATGATTAAAAAAAAGATTAGTTTATTTGAGGTTAGTTTTTATTTCTAATGTTTTATTACCATTGTTAAGTTAAATTGTTCATTATTTGTACTTGCACCAGAAAGTTGTGTGAGTGTTTCACACCAGATTTCTTTATTATATAAATGCATTTACAATAAATTTTATGAAATAAAAAATTAGAAAACTTTTTTGAATTGGTAGTATACACCAGATTTGCGCCTATTCGCCAACTCTCTTCTTTTCACAGACAAATAGAAGTCAACTCTCCGTATTTGCGGATTTCATATTCGTGGAATTCATATTCCTTTCTTGTTGCCGTTTCCACTACTCCCGGGTGAGCTTAATTCTATATTCACGGTTTGTTCCGAATGAAAAAGAATTCAAACGTTCAAGAATTTTTTTTCTTGTAATCCCTAATTTGTGTACGTTGCAATCTGTTCAATTCTAAACAATAAGCAACCCCATGACTCAATGATATGAGGATGATGTGTATGACGTGTAAATGAGGTGTAGTCTTGTACAGACTCAGGTCGACCATTCCTGAGAGAATATGGTTAATTAAACCCCAACCATCAAAGTACATCGGTAACCACTGTCTAGCATTCAAATCCGTATAAAAGTATCTAATTTTACTAGGATTTGAACCAGGAACCTTAGTCTCTGAAAATCAACTGTTAAACGGCTGATTTTGGCGACGACTTTACCTCTAGACCAACCCGGTGGGTTATTCAAGAAATGAACTACTAAATGAAAAAAAAATTCAAGCACTCAAACTGTAGTATGTATGGTGTACATTTAAAATAATTTTAAACGGTATGCATGCAGATCCTGAGGTAGATCTTGTTGAGTTTTGGAAATAATTTAACATTACTTCTTGTGTTTCGTTCATTAAGGGTATCTGGAACGAAAGAAATTTAAAATTTTCACATTTCCGGTTTTTTGCAAATGATTAAAATTCAGAGTTTTCTGTATTCAATGATGTAAGTATAATTTTTTGGGGGGTTTTGCAGTTTCTGCTTTTTTTTTCAATTCAAAATATGTTGAATCCTCATTTTACCTTTTAAACGTTACTCATTTACACAAAAACTTAATATTTTGAAAGACAGATAAATGTATAACCTATATTATATATATATTTTTTTACTTAAAGTCGCATCGACTGCTGTGGTCATTAGCGACGACGTTGGGTTGTAACTATTTTACAATGGAGGATGAAATGATTTTTTGTAACTTATGAATATATGCCGGGCCTGAGTGGGATTCGAACCTAGGACCACATAATGAGAGGCGAGCACGTTACCAACTGCGCCAATGCGGCCGGCATATTTTTTATTTTGGCGATATATTTGTTTTAAAATTTTAAGTTATCACCAGACCATGAATGTAACAGGCTGTATTTACCTCTGAGTTGTAAAAAAAATAACATATTGAATAATTTTTTAACGTGTAATGTGTTCTCTTTTATTCTTCTTGTTTCACGTAAATAGCAACTTTTGACGTGTAAGGAACCTTTTCTCCAGGAAAATTTTCTCAGCCAACTGCTAATGGATATTTATGAAATTTTGGCGCAGCCTTTCATACCATATTACAATGTACTCAGTTAATATTACAGTAAAAAAAGTGTTTAAATATATATTTTTCACTTCAATAGTCAAAAATGTGATTTTTAAAAGTGTTTTTTTGTTTTACGTCTTTTTTCACAACTATGCACTACAAATTAAAGTAAATTATACGTATCTTGCACTATAGACTGACGTTTTTTCAACTTTTTCAAAATGTCAGTGTCCAGTCACTTCAGTTCTTATCAACAAGGGTATTACACGAAAATAAAGTTTGAAATTTTCTCTTTTTAACAATATATTTAGTTTAAGTCAATTATTAAGTTATTTATAAAATAATACTATTTGCAATTACTCTAATTTACACATTTCCGAAAAAATTTTTATGAAACTTATATCAATATTGCTTTCATTCTCCGCAGGGTCGTATGATTCATCAATGTCCGTATCATCTAATTCCGACGCAGAATCTTATGCAAAAAAATCTAATGCATCTCAAGACATCGTTTCATGAAAGGTATAATTGCACAATAACAGTAAAACACATACAGTGCAAATAACGTGGCCTTGTAACCCGCTATCTCGGTACTCGGTAGTAGACGCTACAGTTCGATCTCACGCATTAAGTAGCAGTCGATAGTTTCGTCGATATATCAGAAAATACTAATCGATTCGGTCACCTATCGCTGTAGGTAAACGGAGAACAAAGTGAACTAAATAGCAGTGAAAATGGGAAACGGATAGCGTACGGATAGCCACATTTATAACAATGTGAAAGTAGCAAACGTATGAGATACGTTTGCCATCTTGGGATGTATATTGCCGTGCCCGTATGACATACGTTTGCCGTCACTCAATGTATATCATCACGGCCGTATCACGTACGGTTGTCGTCTCGAAAATGTTAACAATGTTTTTACCTTAAAAATAGAAGTTATAGTAATTAGGAGTTATCATACTTTTCTTGTTTTTACAATATTTTACTTTACAACAGTAGAGATTTAAATCTTTTATCCTAATTTAATTAAATAAAATACGAATCACATTGCAACAGAAAATTTATTGATCCAATTCATTAAAACAACAATTAGATATATTCTTACACACGAATTAACCTACGTATGAAACTAATTAATGGAATTAGAACACCTTTTTTCTACATACATTTAAAAAGAAATCACTCATATGTTTTTGTTGATAAATTGTTACAGTTAACTCCTTTAAATCAGATGAAACATCGTGGTTTTTTAATCAAGAAAATAGGGAAAGAAAAAGTAATCATAACTTTTTTTTATATATTCATTCGTGCTATGTTAAAAGTTTAGTTTTACACGGTAAAAAATTGTATCGATTTCATAAGTAATTTAACTACCGTTGTTAACAAGCGTGTTTAAAAAAAAACATTTTTGTATCTCGGAAAATAAGTTTATAATGCCGTGTAATTAATTTAAAATGTTTCTCCAAAAGAACTGCGTAACAAATTTTTGATTAAGATTTTTAATTTGTTTTTTGATTGATCTTATATTTAAAAGAAGTGTTGTGATAGTTTTATTAAGTTTCTTCTCAATAATTTAATTTATCAATATAGCTTTTGTTATTATTTTTGAGTATAAAGTAATACTACTTGGAGTGTAAAGTATTTTTGGTAAGTAATATTTTTTTTTTAATTCCTAATATATGTACCTTGCAATCTGTTCAATTCTAAACAATAAGCAACCTAATGACCCAATGAGATGAGAATGATATGTATGACATGTAAATGAGGTGTAGTCTTGTACAGACTCAGGCCGACCATTCCTGAAAGAGTATGGTTAATTGATCCCCAACCATCAAAGTACACCGGTAACCACTGTTTAGCATTCAAATCCGAATAAAAGTAACCACCTTTACTAGGATTTGAACCAGGAACCTTCGTCTCCAAAAATCAGCTGTTAAACAGCTGATTTTGGCGATGACTTTACCTCTAGACCAACCCGGTGGGTTATGGTAAGTAATATTACGTCAAAATGAGTTTATATTTTAAAGTTTATTTACAATTGAAAACGTCAGGGGGAAAACCGGTTCAGTCACATTTAAATAATTTTCCAGGAAACGGTTTTTAAAATTTAAAGGCTAGTTTGCAACTAATTTTCAATGAAAGGTACTTTTTATAATGCCAGTGCCAATACTTAGCTTCTTTAATTAAACTGCTTGATATTGTTTTTTCATGCCCAAAACGGGCAGGTGGAGTGTTATTTTAATTACACTCTATCTTTTTGGTCCAGGGCTAAAAAAAATAGTTCTGTTTCTTATCACATAGTCAGCCACTTATATGACTGAACTATTTAAGGACAGAAGAGGTAGAGGTATAAAAGACACTAGTCAGAGTTATCTCCTCTGAGAGTAATGAATTTTACTATACAGCCAGACCCTGTGGTGAATGAAGTGAAGGTGTCATTTGTAGGGTGGAAAGTGAGTGCTTTTCGGAGGGCCTGGCATACTGATAAGCATACTCTTTCAACTCAGTGAGGAAGGCAATGGTAAACCACCTTACTCCTCGTTTTTACTTAGTAAAACCTCTAGAGGTTCAAACCAGCCTTTCGGCTGTTGACCTAAACAACAACATTGTTTTTTCAATATAAAAAAAGTCTCAAATACGCTCTGGTATTCTCATAGGAGAAAATAGGGTTGTAAACTGCCTATTATTTGCCGATGACCTGATAGTGCTACAGGTGAATGAGGATGACCTGTAGAGAGCACTTTTCATGCTGAAAAAACTCTGCAAAGAATATAAGTTGACAGTTTCGACGAAGAAGACATATGTAATTGAATTTAGGGGGAAGGAGCCAGTCAGAAGTAAAATTGTTAAAGATAATAATATTTTGGAACAGATCTCCCACTTTCAGTATCTAGGTTGCAACATTACATACCAACAGGATAAAGATGCTTACAATAAGATGCACCGATTTCAGCAAATATGCGGAACTATCCACCGGAATTTAAAAAAAAAGCACCAGCAAAAACACGAGGGTGAGATTTTATAAAACATTAACAGTGCTGACTCTACTCCATGGCAGTGAAATTTGGGTGCTATCAAAGCGAGAGGAGAGTAAATTGCGAGCATCTGAGAAATTTCTTCGACATACGAGGGCGAATCAAATATAAACAGTAATTTTTAAAATTATATTTATTGAATAATATTATACAAAAACTATGCCTTCAACATTTTTCAATATAGTCTCCTGCATTATCTACACACTTCTGCCACCGATTTGGAAGCTTGAATATTGCCTGTTCATAAAAAGATTGAGGGAGAGTTGTCAACCAATCGCGCACGTGCTTCTTGACATCTTCCTTGCTTTCAAATCGTTTTCCTCCAAGTGATTCTTTCAGAGGCGCAAACAAAAAGTAGTCACAAGAAAACAAGTCTGGACTGTAAGGAGGGTGTTCGAGAGTTTCCCAGCCCATTTCTTCCAATTTATCCCTTGTCAACAATGCGGTGTGAGGCCTTGCGTTGTCATGGAGAAGGATGACATCTCTAATGGGCACACCTCGTCTTTTGTTTCGGTAACTGGTTTTTGCCGATTGCAGCACCTGGCAGTAGTAAGCCGCATTCACTGTTCGTTGATCGTGAAGAAAATCAATGAGTAGAACTCCCATTGAGTCAAAAAAAATTGTTTCAAGAACTTTTCCGGGTGAGTTTTTTCCGGACGAGTTTTGGCTTTCACTGGGCAGCCTTCATCCTTCCTTCGCCACTCCTTACTTGCCATTTTCGATTCGGGAGTGTAATGGTGGACCCACGTCTCATCACATGTGACGATGTGCCTCAAAAAATCTTCACCTTCTTCTTGAAATCGATGCAGGAGTCACCCGGCGATCTCCGACCTGACCTGTTTTTGATTTCCGGACAGCAACCTCGGAACCCATCGAGCACTAATCTTTCTGAAGACGAATCTTTCTACGACACCCATATGTACTCGTACATTATGGGTGTAGTAGAGAAGATCGTTACCGGAATACCGAGATAAGGAAAGAACTTAACATCTTCTCTATAAACAACAAGGTATCCCAGAACAGAATGCAGTGGTTAGACCATGTAAAGAGAATGCGGGAGGATATGATACCTAAGCGGACACTGGGCTATCAGCCGGAGGGCAGGAGACAACGAGGACGCCCGAGAAAGAGATGGGCAGATTTGAGAGGTTCGGAACAGGCAGAGATGCCTAATCCTTGAAAGGCAAATAAAGAAGAAGAAGAAGAAAAAGAAGAAGAAGAAAAAAAAGAAGAAGAAAAAGGAGAAGAAGAAGAAGAAGGAGAAGAAGAAGGAGAAGAAGAAGAAGCAGAAGAAGGAGAAGGAGAAGAAGAAGAAGAAGAAGAAGAAGAGAATATAAAAAGAAATTGTATGAAATTTAATGAAATATCCAACCGAACTACCGTATTGACAGTGATAAATCAGGTTCATATCAACACTGAGCATTTATCCCCCAGCATAACAAACATGGGTTATCTCTACTAGAATATAAATAAGACGAAAACAAATTCCATCCAAAAGAAAAAAGCTTTTTACTTTCTCTTTCCTATATGAATATATAGGAAGGAAAGTATTATTTTCATGTCGATTTTTCGAAATCGAGTTTTCACCAAATCTACACGTTTTCAGACCCCTGAACCAAAAAAAGTCTGTGTGTGTGAACAGAATATCTCAAGAACGGAACATTGTACGAAAGTTACACACCACTACTGGACCCGACACGATCATTTTCATCAAAATCGGTCAACCGGAAGTAGTAATTTACTCGTGTCATTTTTCACTTTTTTGCGATTTTCTCTAAAACTGGTCTTACGATTTTTTTTTAAATCGCCTGGTTTACTAAATTTTTTATGCTCTACATGATTGGGTGGGTGTTTGGTGAAATTCTTGGTGAGGCCATTTTCACGAAAAAAAAATTGTTTTTTTAAGATTGCGGCTTTAATATGCATTTAAGCGCAAAAATTTATATAACAAATGTAGAGAATTTAAAATTTTACATTTTTTTTAATTGAAACATTTTTTTGCATAATGCTTAGTTTAGCAGTAATTACCGATTTTCTGTTTTTTCTCACGAAAACGTGGGAAAAATAGATTTTTTAAGATTTCGGCCTTAGTATGCATTTTACGACAAAAGTGTATATAATTAAATGTATAGAAAATTAAAATTTCTATAACTTTTATTTAAAGCATTTTTCTCTACAGAGCCTTGTTTAGTGTGAAAGAGTGATTATCCGTCTTTTTAAGCCAAAAGTGAGGTTTATTTTAATTTTGCGTCTTTCACTCATGATTAAAATTAGGTTATGTTTATTGAGGTTACTTTTTTCTTTATTTCTAATGTTTTATTACTTATGACAGGATTATTGTTAGTTATTTGCATTGGCAAGAAAAAGTTGTGTGAGTGTTTCACACCAGATTTTTTATTTTAGATACAGGTGATTCACGAAGATATGCAGAAACTTTGGGAGCCCATTTTACATGTAAAATTAATGAAAAAAGTTTGTATAAACATGGGTCCGAAAATGCTTCGTTACCGAGTTTACGGCTAGCGAAAGATTTCGCCCGGATTTCAGCTCACCAGGTGAAATGAGGTCTTTCTGAAATTCTGGTAAGGTAGCTTATGGGGCGAATTCAATCGTTTCTTATGGTTTTAGAGCTGATAAATTGAATAAAACAGGTCCCAGAACTTTTAAGTTAAATAGCTTTTGAAAAAACCAGTGTCAAATGCAAAAACTGAAGTGAAAAAAACACATTTTTTTATCTTTGTTTTTCCGGTTAATTTTTCTTTGTACTGTTATGAATAAAAATTCATTTAATCAAACGTCTATTCGCTTTATGTGTACTTTATTTACACCGGTTTGTTCAGAATAAAATTTTCTACATGTTTTATTCAAAAATGTTAATTGTTTCTTGCTGAAATTACAAAGTTATTCTTGCCCAAAGATGTAAAAATGTGTTTTCACTTCATTTGTTGCATTTGACACTGGTTTTCATAAAAACTATTTAACTTACAGTTCTGGGACCTGTTTTTATTCAATTTATCAGATCAAAAACCATAAGAAATGATTGAGTTCGCCCCTTAATCTACCTTACCAGAATTTCAGGAAGACCTCATTTCACCTGTTGAGCTGAAATCCGGGCGAAACTTTCGCTAGCCGTAACTCGGAAACGAAGCATTTCCGGACCCATGTTTATATAAACCTTTTTCATTATTTTTACATTTACAATAAGCTCATAAAGTTTCTGCATATCTTCGTGAATCACTCTGTATAAAACTTTAAGTCATTAATTTTAAATGCTTTGCTTAGGCTTTGATTCATTCATCCAAATGAGGAAGATTAGTGAAGTATTTCTGAGCATCCAACCACAAAATATTTATAAATCTTTTAAGCATTAGTGCTTAACCTTCTAGATAGGTTTACAAACTGATTCATTTAAAATTATAAGCAATCAAACTACATAAGTTAAATCCCCTTAAGTGCTTTTCACTCCTAGAAAGACAAAAACAATCTGGTGCGAAACACTCACACAACTTTCTCTTGCCAATGCAAATAATTAACAATATAACCTAACATTAGTAATAAAACATTAGAAATAAACAAAAAACTAACCTCTAAAAATATAACCTTATTTTATTCATGACTGAAAGCCGCAAAATGAAAATCGAACTCAGTTCGGCTTTAAAATGCGGAAAATCACGCTTTCACACTAAACTAGGCTCTGTAGAGAAAAATTCTTTAAATAAAAGTTGTAGATCTTTTTATTTTCTATAAAATTAATTATATACACTTTTGTCGTAAAATGCATACTAAGGCCGAAATCTTAAAAAATCTGGTGTGAAACACTCACACAACTTTCTCTTGCCAATGCAAATAATTAACAATATCTTCTTCTTTAAGTGCCGTGTCCTCCTAGAACATTGGCGATCAGCCGCATGACCTTCACTCTGTCCACAGCCAACCGAAATAGTGTCGTGGTGCTCACCCCGTACCACTGGCGAAGGTTCCTAAGCCAGGACGTTCTCCTACGTCCGGGGCCGCGCGTCCCCTCTATCTTCCCCTGGATGATCACATACAGCATTCCATATTTCGGATTTCTCATCACGTGGGCAAAGTACCCTAATTTCCTTCTTTTTATGATATTAAGCACTTTGTTTTCTTTGTTTAGCCGCTGCATTACCACTTGATTCGTCACTCTGTCCATCCACGATATCCTCAACATTCTGCGGTAAGCCCACATTTCGCAAGCCTCAATCCTCCTGCACATTGCTTCTGTGAGGGTCCATGCTTTCATCCCATAGAACAAAATGCCAAACACATAACAGCGCAATAAGCGTATTCGCAGCGCAAGTTTTAACTCTCTACTTGTTAGTACCCTTTGCATTTTCCTAAATGTTGTTCTCGCCTGCTCTATTCTGCATTTAATCTCCTGCGACAAGTCCCACTCCTCGTTCACCCAGCAGCCCAAATACTTGCATGCTTGCACTCTTCGCACTATGTCCCCATCTATCACAATATCTGCCAAGTTATTAGCTATATTTTTGTTCTTGCTGCTCACCATCCATTGGGTTTTCTTTATGTTTATTTTCAAACCCATTTGTTGGCTATGGTCCGTCACTGAATGTAGGAGTGCCTGCAAATCATCCCTGTCCGTTGCCAGCAGAACTGTGTCATCAGCGTATAATTAACAATATAACCTAACATTAATAATAAAACATTATAAATAAACAAAAAATTAACCTCTAAAAATATAACCTTAATTATCTAATTATATAATAAATATAACTAAGCCTAATTAATTATATGAGTAATGATTCGACCAAAATAACCGTCATATTTGTATTGTTATTCAGTAGAACGTACTCCCACTTATTTTTATAGAACTCAGTCAAATTTTATAATATATTCGAATACACTACATAAAATACTACACATATTCAGTTCTACATTACTTGCTTTTTTGTCATAGGTGCAAACTCACAACTCAATTGAAATGTGTCGTTTCAAAATAATTATCATCGTCGCAGTTTCATTGACATCTATTCAAAATGGTATTTGGTAAGTTCACGTTTTTTTATTACATTCTCTTGCTTATATGAATTTATAAAAAGTCAAATATTGCTTTCATGTCGATTTTTCAAAATTGACTTTTCACCAGTTATACACGTTTTCAGACCACCTGGACCCAAAAAGTATGTTTTTTTGCGTGAATGAAGTGAAGGTGTCATTTGCAGAGTGGAAAGTAGATGGTTTTACAACCATTAAGGAAGGCGATGGTAAACCACCTAACTCTTCGTTTTACTTATTACAGCCCCTAGAAGTTCAAACCAGCCTTTTGGCTGATATGATCTAAACCAACGGTTCCCAACGTTTTTATTCTCCCGTACCCCTTGGTGAATCTTTAACTAAAATTGTACCCCCAAAAATGTAACATCACTGTAACTACAATACTTCACTAAGTAAGGGCTATTTAATCACTAGCTAATCTCTACTCAATTTGCATATTTTCACATGTTTTTTATTTATTTCCAAATATTTTGGATAATGTAAATTTATTTTTTTATAATCATAATGGTATTTTTCTGTGAGTATACTTTGGTTGGTTAGTAATTAAATACTGCAAAATATAACTTACACTTGTACGTTTTATTGTGTTCAAATTAAGATATAAATTTAAACCAAGGAAAATTAAAGTTAACACAGGAATTTAAAATAGATATTTTATTAAAAACTGAACATTTCTTGTATGGTCTTAATTTTACATCAAAGTACTAATGACAGAGTTATAATAATTATAGTATTTCTAATCTAAGACAAGACAGATTAGTTTTAAACTGTGAAAAAACTCACATCGAATACAAAATGCTTTTAAAATTTTTTAATACAAAAAGTAACATGAAAATTGTGATGTAATGAAACTAAATTATTAGCCCAGGAAACGTCTTCAGAACTCTTTTTTAGTGTGACCTTTGAGGCTGTTTTGTTGCAGTTAATTGTTTGAAATCAGGTTCAAATGTAGATAAATAAATCCTTAGATCTGGGCTTGTATTAAGCTTGTCAGTACAATAACCCCACCAAGTTACTCAGAAAAATAACGTCCGTCATTGTCTTTATTTTCGGCGTACCCCTAACCGGTTCGTCGCGTACCCCCAAAGGGTACGCGTATCCCGGGTTGGGAACCGCTGATCTAAACAAAAATATTTTTTTCTCTTCTGCTTGTCTTCTGTATCGATTTTTGCATCTTTATGTTCATTAAATGTTACTGTGAACGATGCTGGTTTGGTTTTGATATTTATTATTCAATCGAATATTCTTTCGTTAACCTGTTATCGTTTATTCTTGCCACATGTTCAAAAAAAACAAGTCTCCTTTTTCTGATTACATGGATTATGTTTTCAGTTTTTTGCATATATATAATAATAATCTAATAATAATAACAATAATAATAATAGTAAATTTTATTATACTGTCAATATTAGATACATTTACCTTACAAAATACACTTAATACTATACATTAACTACAACGAAAATATAAAAGAAATAAAATAAAATAAATCAATTTACTACTGTAATCACTTATGACATGACCTCTGCCCATGACGGACAGGTGGAGTGACAAATTATTTACACCCAATCTGTTCGTTCCAGGGCTAAAATAAAGAGTTCTGTTTCTTTTCACACGGTCAGCCAATTAAATGACTGAACCATTTCAGAACAGAAGAGGTAGAGGTGCAAAAGACACTAATCAGAGTTATCTCCTCTGAAAGTAATGAATTTCATTATACAGCCAGACCCTGTGGTGAATGAAGTGAAGGTGTCGTTTGCAGAGTGGAAAATATGTGCTTTTCAGAGGGCCCGGTATGCTGATAAGCGTACTTTTCCACTCAGTAAGGAAGGCAACGGTAAACCACCTCACTCCTCGTTTTACTTAGTAAAACCTCTACAGGTTCAAACCAGCCTTTTGGCTGATGACCTAAACAACAACAATGACATGACCTAGAGGCCGTCTGCCAGGTTGAAGACATTAAAACAAAAACCCCTACATAAATTAAAACATATAAGTAAATTTTAACCCTCTTTTTATAAATTTATTAAAATTAAAAAAACTCCACTGATTATTTGTCTCATAACAAGTATTTTTCCAACTTACGTATTTTATTATTTTATTTTGGTTTTTCCAACTGTATTCGTTGATTTCCAGTTCTTCTAAACTCCAATTTTATCTAAAACTACTACTTTATTGTTACCTTAGACCAGTTTAGATGTTGTTTAGGTCAACAGCCACAAGAAGGCTGGTTTGAACCTCTAGAGGTTCTACTAAGTAAAACGAGGAGTGAGGTGGTTTACCATTGCCTTCTTCACTGAGTGGGAAAGTACGCTTATCAGCATGCCGGGCCCTCTGAAAAGCACATATTTTCCACTCTGTAAACGACACCTTCACTTCATTCACAACAGGGTCTGGCTGTACAATTAAATTCATTACTTTCAGAGGAGATAACTCTGATTAGTGTCTTTTACACCTCTACCTCTTCTGTTATTAAATGATTCAGTCATTTAATTGGCTGACCATGTGATAAACAGAACTATTTATTTTAGCCCTGCAACGAACAAATTGAGTGTAAATAATTTGACACTCCACCTGTCTGTTATGGGCAGTTTAGATGTATAGAAACCAAATTAACTGCTGTGCCAAACCGTCGTCGGTCGTATTGAAACTAAAATGCTCTAGTCCAAACTGTTAAGAAGAAAATTCGTGCTCCCTTTTACGTAACAAACGATACACTACATAAAGACTTACAAGTCCCATATATCAAACATGTGTTCCTGCCCACAACACACGATTTAAAAAAATCTGGTGTGAAACACTCACACAACTTTCTCTTGCCAATGCAAATAATTAATAATAAACCTAACATTATTAATAAAATATTAGAAATAAACAAAAACTAACCTCAAAAACATAACCTTATTTTAATCATGAGTGGAAGACGCAAAATGAAAATCGAACTCAATTTGGCTTAAAAAAAACGGAAAATCACACTTTCACGCTAAACTAGGCTCTGTAGAGAAAAATTCTTTAAATAAATATTGTAGATCTCTTAATTTTCTATAAATTTTATTATATACACTTTTGTCGTAAAATGCATACTAAAGCCGAAATGTTAAAAGAATCGATTTTTCTCACGTTTTCGTGAGAAAAAAACAGAAAATTGCAAATTACCGCTAAACTAAGCGTTATAAAAAACATGTTTGAAATAAAAGTTGTAGAATTTTAAATTCTCTACAACTTTTATTATAAAAATTTTTCCTCTAAATTGCATATTAAAGCTGTAATCTTAAAAAAACTTTGTTTTTACGTGAAAACAGCCTCACCCAGAATTTCAGCAAACATGACGCCTACCCTATCTTGTAGAGAATAAAAAATTGAGTAAATGAGGCGATTTTAAAAAAAATCGTAGGACCAGTTTTTGAGAAAATCGCAAAAAACTGAAAAATTATACGAATAAACTACTACTTCCGGTTGACCGATTTTGATGAAAATGTTCGCGTCGCGTCCGGTAGTGGTATGTAACTTAAGTTTCAAGTTTCAAGTTCGTACGATGTTCCGTTCTTGAGATATTCTGTTCACACACAGACACACAGACACACACACACACACACACACACACACACACACACACACACACACACAGACCAATCGCTAAAAACATGTTTTTTGGGTTCAGGGGGTCTGAAAACGTATAGATCCGGTGAAAACTCGATTTCGAAAAATCGACATGAAAACAATACTTTCCTTCCTATATATTCATATAGGCAAGAGAAAGTAAAAAATTGTACAATAATCCAAGCCGGTTCATTTTTGACCTAGTCACACCAGATTTACTAAATGCCCCTAGAAGAAGACATGACGACTCTAGAGTAGGAATATCATGAGACATCAAAATTGAAGAAAAACAAAATAAAATAAAAAAAACTAACTTAATAATTTACGGTTGGATTACTGTTAATGGGCAGCGACCTCCTCAATGTCTCAGTCGGACGTTAAACCCAAAAAAAATCTTCAATGTCTTAAGGGGGTAGTCAACTGAAGATGATTTTTTTAATTTTGATTGTTTTTTGCATTTATTTGAAGTTTAACATTTTCTAAATCACAGCATGTGTTTACTTTGTTTGTACGTTGACAAAAAGTTATAAAAAACATTTGCTTAAAATAAAGCTCACTAGCAAGGCGTGTGAAATTATTCCTTCAATCTTAAGTTTTTCGGAAATGTAGTTTTTGCATAATTGTACATTCTTGGGAATTAAATATTCTGGTTTTTATCGGAGGTATTTGGATGATTTTTTTTTTTCAAATGTTCATAATTTCTTGCTCGATTATCTTACGAATGATTATTACATAAAACTTAGTAGAAATTTAATTAATAAATAATTTGGGAATGCATAAAATAAATGTTTTTGAAAATATGGTTTTTCTCCAATTAACTTCTAGTAAAAAGAAATATATTTATACAATAGCATACAAAAGATAATAGACAGTAATTTTCTGCATTTTTTAGCATAAGAATCATGTTGATATCTTTCTTGGTTCTTGAGATATTTGATTCCCCGTAAAAGCCCGCTTTTCACACCCATTCTTATTTTAGGGGCTGTAATTATTTTTTTGGCCTAGTTCAAGTGGTAGATTATTACTAGTAAATTACTCTTTCATTTAAAATATACCGGGTGATTCAAAACTATACGGCAATCTCTTGGGATCTCATTCTATAGCTAAAAATAAGAAAAAAAGTTCATATAAACATATCCCTGAAAACGCTTAGTTAGCGAGTTACGGCTAGCGAACAATTAATTTTACCTAAAACTATGTACCCTCGGTGAAGTAAGGCCGTATAAAAATGTTTAAGATAGTTACAAAGATACAAATACGAAAAATTTTAAAAATATGAAATTGAATAATCTGAACAATTGAATAAAATTGGTCCAGAGCTGTAAATGCAATACTTTCAAAGATATCTTACATAAAACACAAGAATTGGTGCAAAGAAAAAACAAATTTTATTGTTTAACGTAAGATTACTTCCATAAATGGTAAATATAGGTTTATTTTTTCTTTAATGATTTTGTAAAAAATTTTATTTAAGAAAAAAATACACCTTTATTTACCATTTATGGAAGTAATCTTACGTTAAACACAAAAATGTGTTATTTCTTTGCACCAATTCTTGTGTTTTATGTAAGATATTTCTGAAATTAATTCATGTACAGCTCTCGAACCAATTTTATTCAATTTTCCAGATTAAAAAACATAAGAAACAATTGTATTTGTATCTTTGTAACTACCTTTAACATTTTTATACGGCCTTACTTCACCGAGGGTACAGAGTTCTAGGTGAAATTTTCGCTAGCCGTAACTCGCTAACAAAGCGTTTTCAGGCATATGTTTATATGAATTTTTTTTCTTATTTTTAACTATAGAATGAGATCCCAAGAGATTGCCGTATAGTTTTGAATCATCCTATATAATGATACATTATAGCCTTTAGTTTTCATTTTAATTTTCTGGGTTGACTACCCCTTTAAAATTGTCTATATAATATTTGCATTTTTTTATCAAATTTACTTGTTTATTTTATAGAGTTGCAAATAAAAACATCTTGTACAGTCAAAAAAATCTCTGTTCGAACGGGATCTATTGTTTAGATATAAAATAACGAGATTGCCTTTTGCGTATGGAAGGGCTGTGAGGAAGGGAAGTGATAATTTGTGGTGGTGCTAACATCAACAGTGAAACACTACTCGTACATTTCACTACCGTGCGGTTTCTGGATACATTTTGTAACCTGTGGTTTATTCCGAGAAAATATTTTCTTCATAAACCTTATAAGAAATAAATGTGACCTGTAATATTTCCTATAGCTTAATTACATAACTAAAAATGTTTGATTTACTGTAATTACCATCTACCTTATTCCATTGGAACAAAATTTTCTACGAATAAATCACCTTCTTTATTATTGCTGTCACCGGCGTCTTCAATGTCAGTCTCACTAGTATCTACCCAACCGTTTCCTTTTTTTACTAGGTGTCAAAAAAATGTTGAATAATAGCTTCTTCACGTTTTTAATTTCCTTCTTTATTTTCCAAATTGTGGGAAGAAAAATATCACAGTAGTTAGTCACTCGCTCATGGCTTTTGTTAAGAGTCAGGGAAAGGCATTTTTGTTTAGCTTCAACTTTACAGCATTTTATTACATTGAATATTAGATTTCGTTCAGCACTGTGAATAGTCTACCCACATTTTCGAGAAACTAACATTTCTGTTTACAGTTACTGTAACGTAATAACGTTTAACGTTAAAACAACGTAGAACGTATAAAAACGTAAACGTATAACGTTTGTTTAACAAACGTTATATTTGTACTGTTAACCTGCAATAGGTTCCACGATATACTGTATAGGCTATGCTCTAAGTATAGTATAAGTTGTTATGTTTGTCGTACTGAAACTAAAGCAGTCGCGCATGTGCAGTAATGCTGTTCCCCCTTACCCCTCGTTGCAAACGAGGGCCAAATCGTGACTCAAGCGACTATACTCATGAAGTTAAATTATTGATGAACTAAACTAAGGCAGTGAAGAAGTGATGAAATTCTAAAAATCAAGGGTTAATATAAATAATAATAATGTAAAATTGATATATGAATCGGGAATAAATATTAAAAACTTGAACTGCATAGAAGTAATTGGAAAATATTGAAAATCGAAGATGTTTATTAATAGGGTAAATATTTACTTGTTGTTTAGGTCAACAGCCGAAAGGCTGGTTTGAACCTGTAGAGGTTTTACTAAGTAAAACGAGGAGTGAGTTGGTTTACCATTGCCTTCCTCACTGAGTGGAAAAGTACGCTTATCAGCATGCCGGGCCCTCTGAAAAGCACATATTTTCCACTCTGAAAATGACACCTTCACTTCATTCACCACAGGGTCTGGCTGTACAATGAAATTCATTACTTTCAGAGAATATAACTCTGATTAGTGTCTTTTACACCTCTACCTCTTCTCTTCTTAAATGATTCAGTCATTTATTAATTGGCTGACCATGTGATAAGAAACAGAACTATTTATTTTAGCCTTGGAACAAACAGATTGAATGTAAATAACTTGACACTCCACCTGTCTGTTATGGGCACAATAATAATGTAAAATTGATATATGAATCGGGAATAAATATTAAAAACTTGAACTGCATAGAACTAAATGGAAATTATAGAAAACCGAAGATGTTTAATAATAGGGTAATTTACTTATAGAACACCAAACCGATTTGAACAACTTTAGGCCTAAAATGTTTACATAGATACTGTTTTGTATGCTGAATGCGAATATGAACTTATTTTCTCTCACAAACCACTGTGGAATTAGTTATAAGCCCTTTTATATCAACTACCGACATAACCACACTTTTTTATGAAAATTTCAATTTTTTTACAGTTAAAATGCTCACTTATATATTAAAATGAGACTGTTTCAGTTAATTTTATTCGTCAACCATCGAAAAGTTGTAATATAAAAATGAATTTAAAATATTCAAACTAAAAATAACATTACTATGACGTAATGTATTAACTATGCGTCATCTTATATTTCTTATAATTTTGTTTCAACACATTATT
Organism: Catonia carolina; assembly: GCA_035578175.1. Classification (NCBI taxonomy): domain Eukaryota; kingdom Metazoa; phylum Arthropoda; class Insecta; order Hemiptera; family Achilidae; genus Catonia; species Catonia carolina. The sequence goes on from JAQMRL010000003.1 coordinate 109,260,127, forward strand.
ATTCATATCTCAAAAGTATTTATAGTTAGTAAATGGTGAGTAAGATAAGTTAGATAGTAGATAAGTTAGGTATTATTGGTTTGTAAAAGGTGAATAAGCTATCGGTTGTTATACGCAGTTATAAATGCACGTATCAACCAATTACCTAGTAGTTATTTGAGTTATTATAGGCTGTTTTACACAAAAAGTTGAAATAAAAAATAAGTTTTCTATTGGGATCAGCATACAAAAATTATTGATTTCAAATAAAGTTGTTCAAATCGCTTTGGTGTCCTATAAGTAAATAATTACCAATAATCGTAATAATGATAAACTTTATTTATTTAATGTTACATACTTTTTCAATTAAACAGAATTCAATATAATTTTATTTTATAACGAAAACCTAAAAAGAAATGTGCAAACGAACGCGAAAGTTATTATAAACAAAATAAATAAATAAATAAATTAGTAAATAGATATTTTTTAAGCAAACGAGGCCTACTGCAGTAATTAAGAAAATAATTCTAAATTAAATACTCTAAACTAAATACGTTTCCAATATTCAATCACTTGAATTAGCCGCGCATTCCAAATCAGCTGATGCTGCCGTGCTCCGCTACTGACGTCATGCGCAGAGCGAACAAAAAACTTGGGACGGACACACCTTATACCGGGTGATCGTTAAGTCGCGCAACCAAGTGTTTGAAGCCGTGTAGGAATTGAAGGTAAATTGTAAAGTATGATTAGAATATGGGAATTTTTCGTTTAGTAGTACAGTATGTGGCAGCACTGCTAGATCACGCCACCGGGCGACAGTTAGCCAGAAACCAGTTGGTTTGTTCAGTTCGAGTCGCAATGTCTTTTACGCAAGAACAACGCGTCTCTATCGTTTTGAGTTACTGTGAATCGAAATCCTACGCGAAGTGTCAAGGACATTTCTCCAATGCCTTTCCAGATGCTAAAGTGCCAAACAAATCGACCATATTTCGTTTGTTTCATCGTTTTCGGGATACAGGTAGCGTGAATGACCGTAATCGTACCGGCCGACCAAGTGTTTTATCTGACGACAGTCTGCAGACGATAAGTGAAACGTTTATTCGTTCTCCAAAAACGTCTCTTCGTAAACTTTCTACTCAGACTGGACTGTCTTATGGAAGTGTTCATAAAGCCACTAAACTATTAAAATTACATCCGTACCGGATTAACGTAACTCATCAGCTCGAAGAGCCAGATAAGGAAAAGCGATTGCGGTATTGTCATTGGTTTAAAAATTTCATTCGAAATGACATATCTGTTCTGGACAAAGTTTTTTTCAGCGATAAAGCTTGGTTTCATCTAAGTGGATATGTTGATAGTCAAAATTGTAGAGTATGGTCTGCAAAGAATCCACATGAATTCCGTGAACAGCCATTACATTCTCAAAAAATTGGGGTGTGGTGTGGTGTATCTCGTCGGAGAATTATCGGGCCTATCTTTTTTTCGGATACAATCACAGCAGAACGTTATCAAGAAACAATCATGCAATTCGTTGCACTGCTACATGTTGACGAACGTTATTGCTGGCTACAACAAGACGGAGCAACTTCACATACGGCAAACAGTACTATCCAATTTCTCCACGATTTCTTTGATGACCGAATAATTTCTCGTGGTTTGTGGCCTCCTCGGTCACCAGATCTGACTCCTCCTGATTTTTATTTATGGGACTATTTGAAAGATAATGTGTACAAAAACAACCCGCATACAGTAGATGAACTTAGAAGAAACATTGAAGACTGTATATCAAATATTGCTACTGCTACACTCAAAAAGGTTGCGTGCAATGTAAGAAAACGCGTTGATGCATGCATTGCAAACCACGGTGGACATTTCCAGCACTTGTTGTGAACTTGTAAGTAAGTAAGTTGTAATTATAACTTGTATTGTAAACTTTGAAAGAAAAATAAAAAATACATTACAGCTTTCTAAGACTGTTATCATTTTGGGTTGCGTGACTTTACGATCACCTTGTACTTACAATGTGGTCTGCAGTAAAATAGATAAGATATTCATTTCAAACCCCCCCCCCCCACCATTAATAGAAGAATATATTTTTACAGTTTTTTTTTAATTTTTTTACAATTCATAAAACATAGTACATAATTTTTTCTGTTAAGCAAAACTTTAATTATAGTTCTACCTTAAAAAATACGTGTTCTACAGACGTTTCAAAAATGTAATTATTTATGCATGCAGATGCCTTTAATTAATATTTTTAGTTACGCTAATAGCAGCGACGATTTCTATAAAATCCATTGTGTCAACAGAACTGAACGTGCAACAAAACTATAGCGTTAATTGTCTTTCTCCATTCCTTGACCATCTTCTTCAACGCACCGTTAAATCTCTTATTTATTACATACTAGATAAAATGCCCGTTCTTCGAACGGTTTTCTTGGTGTTATGGACGGTCTGTTGGTGTACCGAGTTCGATCCCTGTCAGGTCTGATATTCTTTAATCATGGGTTGTTATCTACTTGTACCTCCTTTCAATGGCAGCATTATTATAAATGAAAAACATAGTTGGACGTAAAATAAAAGCGAGTTCTTGGTGTAAATCAAGATACGCAGCGCTTTATTATTTTGAGAAGCGTAGTTAATTTTTAATGTCCAACAATAATGATTACTTTAGTGAATGTAAATTAGCCATTATTGAGTTATGACAATATATCTCAATGCATTCATATTGACTTAATGACCTGTTGAGACGTTAACCGTAGCTTATGTTCATCAACCGACTCGGCCTCGCGAAATTGCGAGTGTCTTTCCCCGTCAGCCTCAAGACGATTAAAACGGGCTTCAGAGCACTGACTTCTGCGAATAGAAGCTTAACACGGACCTGTTGAGACGCTAATCGTAGGTCATGTTCTTCAAATAAATTCAATTTATTTTTACAATTTTATTAATATAGATTTAGTACTATAATGTTGACCAACTACGGTGGCATGCGGGCCGCACATGCGCAGTAAGTAGATCCCCACCACGGCGCCATAGCCTGTCAACTAAAGATACAGGCTGCCTCTAAAGTAGTACTCACTAGTCGTGTTATGTTCGTGCGGTTATCGTTTTGTCATTTGTGTCGCTGTCGAAAGCCATTTAGTTGCGCACGCACAAAAGTAGAGGGAAAATGTCTGCAATTCAACTTGGGGAAATAGCCAATAAGTTCTTTTTTCTAAATGATGTACCATACGTTTTGACAGGCCCGAAAGAGAGGAACGTAATAACCTCTTTCTCTTATATTTACTGTGCGGTTCTTTTTGTTAAAATTTCATACAACTGATATTATGCGTGTGTAGTTGATTTCTAAAAATTGATGTATTTTTGGTATAAAGTTTACAACTACAAAACATTATTCAGCTTCTTTGAATACTAACAGGAAGGAGACACCAGACTCGACGATCTGTCTTTGACTTCCCTTCAGAGTGAATTTTTCAAGCTCGTTTATCATTACTATTTCCGCCCAACGTATGACTCAACATTTATATCAAATTACAGATAAAATTTTATATTTTATAACAAAATAATAAAACGCATATTATGTCGTCCCGTAAAAAAGTTATATAACGTGATACGCAAAAAATGTGATGAGATTTAAACTTTTAATTTTGAACGAGCGTATCTAACTAAATATCAGGGTATAATAAAACATTTATATTGCAATAAAATACAAAATTCATTAGGAAGGGAAAGTAATTTTTTCAGAATTTTTAATGAAAAATGAGCTTGTTAGAGTGTAATAAACGAAACTGGCCGGTAGAGTGCCGTACCTATCGCGTACTGTCACAATTCCGCTTGAATACTGATTGAAATGTGTTAAGGGGAATGGCGGACGCAACACATTTTCTCTCTGTTTTGCTACCCTCCCTACATGCCATCGTAATTGGCGAACAGTATACCTTATTATTTTATTTAGTACCTCTTACTTATTATGCATTTGTTTTGTTTTGTTTCAGCAAAGATGATCACACTTTGGAGCTTGGGTATGTGTGTAATTGTTGTGACGTAATCTTGTATTATTTATTGGTTTATTACTTATTTTAGTGAAGCGTATTAAGAATAGGTGAGATTAAAGAAGAAAATATTCCACTCGAAGCAATATTTGATAAACTAAATAAAAAACTGATTTTTACTACAAAAATATTGGTCAGATTTAAGCACTTACTACTTAACTAGTTCCACAGTGGTTTGCGAGAAAAAATAAGTTCATATTCACATTCAGCATACAAAAAATTTGGTGTGAAACACTCACAAAACTTTCTCTTGCTAATGCAAATAATTAACAATAAACCTAAATTAATAAAACATTAGAAATAAACAAAAAACTAACCTCAATAAGCATAACCTTATTTTAATCACATAAAATATGAAAGACGCAAAATGAAAATGAACCTCAAATTGGCTTAAAAATACGGAAAATCACTTTTTCAAGCTAAACTAGGCACTGGATTCCGCCATTAACCGTTGAACAGTTCGGTTGTGTTTTTCAGTGCTGTTTTTTGTGAGTGATATTTTCTTCTTACACAGACCTTTATGAGTTTGTTTAAGTACAATTATTATATTGGGTGACAATCTGCAAGACTTCGACTATAAGTATCTTGTTTTATTTTATATTTTGTTTAAAGAAAATAATAATTTATTTAAATTGATTATAACCTAAATTTATTGATGGCTGAGAAGCCAACAATATCTTTAACAGATGACCAATCAGCTGTTACTACTAATTTCATTAGTATGGAACATACTATCGATTGCTCTAGCGATATCGACCACGGTCTAACAGATCGAGTATCGATGGAGTGGAAAGACATTTTATCGAAACGTAAACGAAGCAGTCCTTTGGAAGAAAGCAGCAATTTTAATAAACGGGCAAATTATTCTGCTAAGGATCCGCGACTCTCAAATAATGGACTCTTAGATAACAACAAATTTAATATTTTGACCTCTTTGCCGGAATCTGGTAGTAATGATGATTTATCATCACTGCCTGATACCAAATTAGTACGACCACCTCCTATTTATCTTCAGTCCGAAATTAAATTTTTACAATTATGTGAATTGTTGAATCAAATTGTCGGTACCGATTCATACAAATGTTCGTCAACTACGCGAGGTGTCACCATTTATCCATCAACTCCGGAAGCTTACCGGAAAATAATAAGTAATTTTAGGGAAAATAACGCGCAATTTTACACATATCAACTGGCTCAGGACAAGGCCTACCGAGTTGTTATTCGAGGTCTTCATCATTCGATCGGAGAAAAAGAAATTCTGGAGGAGTTGATATCGAAGGGATTTAAAGTTCGTAATGTCACAAATATTATTTCCCGAGATAAGGTTGAATTACCGTTACACTTTGTTGATCTTGAACCTGATAAAATGAATAAATTAATTTTTAATCTCAATTCAATGTTTCACACTAAAATTGACGTGGAAGAACCTAGGCAAAACAGGAAGATTGTACAATGCACGCGATGCCAGCGTTACGGTCATACACAACATTACTGCAATTTACCTCCACGATGCGTCCGTTGTGCTGGGCAACATTTATCATCCGATTGTACCAAAAGCCGAGATACACCAGCCACCTGTATTTTATGCAATAATGCTCATCCGGCAAATTATAGAGGTTGCGTAGTTCACCGAGAACTTCAAAATCGCCGTTCTTCGGGGAACACATCTAATTCAGCAAATTCTAAAAAATATTCTCATGCAACAGATATTCCTTCATCTCGATCGTCCAATCAAAACTTGGATCATAAACTTAATACTTCTTTGTCAGCAGCATCGACTTCAACTTCACCACAACTTTCTTCTAACTCATTCCATCCGTTAAAATCTCACCAAAGATCGTCCATTAACAAGTCAAATTCATCCCCAACTTCGCTTCTGTCTCATCAATCATCCATTCAAGAAAACTTCGTTACAAATAACCCACATTGTACTCCGTCTGTTTCCTACAGCCAGATTGCGGCGTCAACAACCCTAAATGAAACACGATTAGACACCTCTGAAGTATCATCTCAGCTTACACATTTTATGTCAGAAATGAAACAGTTGATGGCTCCTATGATAACACTAATGTCTCAATTAATTCAGGTCTTACTACAGCAACATGGCAAATAATTACGGAACTGTCAATTCCATGATAGCTCTCCTGTGGAATGCTAATGGGATCCTTCGTCATCGGAATGAACTTGAACATCTCCTATACGAGAAACGAGTCGATATTGTTATGATTTCAGAAACGCATTTAACATCACGAAGTCGGTTTAAGATAACTGGATATAAAGCGTACCATACTGATCACCCCGATAACACAGGTCATGGTGGAACGGCTATATTAATTCGTACGTCTATAAGACACCATCTGATGCCGCAGAATATTCAGGAAGAACATATTCAAGCTACAACAATAGCAGTACAATTTTGCAACTACAGCGTTTCATTTGTGGCTGTTTACTGTCCTCCACGGTTTGTACTTTCAGAAGAACACTTCACTTCTCTCTTCCGAGATGCAGGTCCCCGAGTATTACTTGGAGGAGACTATAATTCGAAACATCCTCTGTGGGGATCCAGGCTCATAAATTCCCCGTGGTCGTGTTTTACATTCCGTTATACAGAAAAATCACCTTCATACTCATCCCCCACCCACTCCAACCTACTGGCCAGCAGCAAGGAACCGGCTACCTGACGTGCTCGACTTCTTTATATCAAAGGGGCTTAACTCCATCAATACAAGAGTTGAAACATTGTATGAGCTTTCGTCCGATCATTCACCTCTACTGTTAACCCTTCAAACATCACCGTCGCGTGTTACACATCGTCCATCCTTAACAAGAGGGAATGTTGATTGGAATCGGTTTCGTGAAAAAGTGGACGCTAATTTAGATCCCAACGTCAAATTGAAGTCAACTGAAGATCTTGACAACGCAGTGGAAAATCTTACTCAAGTTATACAGTCTGCAGCTTGGGATTCAACAATGTTCCGTCAACCTGCTTTGTCCTATTTACCGCAATACCCTGTTTATATTCGTGAGCTCATCCGAGAAAAGCGTAGAGCTCGGCATCAGTGGCAGAGGACTCGCATGAGAAGAGACAAGGCAACACTCAATCATCTGTCAAACCGGTTGAAGAAAGAACTTGCACTGTTGAAGGCAGAGCGATTTGACGCATTTACAGCGGATCTGACTGAAAGTGATGGGTCCCTTTGGAGAGCAACGAAGCGGTTCCTTAAAGAGGCGGACGTATCTACCCCTTTACAAAGGGTAGACAATTCGTGGGCGAAGTCAGAAGAAGAGAAGGCAGATCTTTTTGCAAACACTCTGGAAAACACATTTTATCCTCATGCAGATGTTGAAGATGTTGAATTTACGCATCATGTGGAAGACTGTTTAATTGCTTCATTACAGCTATCTTTACCGCCTGTCCCATTTCGGGAACATGAAATAAAAGAGGTTATAGAAAAATTACCAAAGAAGAAGGCTCCCGGGTATGACTTAATATCTGCGTGCGTTTTAAAAGAACTACCGTCTTCGACCTTCCGGTATCTTATGATATTATTCAACGTAATAATTCGGCTGGGTTATTTTCCTTTACAGTGGAAGTTTGCTATAATTGTTTTATTTCCTAAACCAGGAAAAGATCCTCATGCTTGCACTTCGTACAGACCTATAAGTCTACTCCCCGTTTTAGGAAAGGTTTTCGAACGTCTTCTGCTTCCTCGAATACTACTTCATTGCACTGAATCCAACACGATCCCACCACACCAGTTCGGGTTCCGGCAGGGTCATTCTACGATCTAACAACTTCATCGAGTCACTGATTTCTTAACGGAGAGTTTGGAAAGAAAGCTCTACGCCACTGGAGTATTTCTTGACATAAGTGCTGCTTTCGACCGGGTGTGGCACGCCGGTTTACTTTATAAGTTAAAAGACCTCCTCCCAGACACATATTTTCTGGTAATGAGGTCATTTTTAGAGGATAGATTCTTTAAGGTGAAAGTAGGAGATGCTTTTTCCAACACCCACAAAATCAATGCCGGCGTTCCTCAGGGTTCTATCCTTTCACCTGTTCTTTTTACAATCTACACCAGCGGTATGCCGTTGAAGAACAATGCAATTATTGCAACTTATGCAGATGATACTGCCATTATTGCAAGAAGTGAAACAACAGAAGGCGCGTCAAGAAAGGTTCAACAATATCTGAACGACCTAGATACCTGGCTTAAAAAGTGAAGGATAAAGGTTAATCCTGGAAAGTCCGTCCAGGTCACCTTTACCCTTCGTAGAGGCAGCTGTCCGCCGGTAACCCTTGGTGGGGTCAACATACCAACTAGAAACAAAGTGAAGTACTTAGGATTATGGTTAGACAGGCGGCTGACGTGGAATGAACATCTGAAAAGCAAACGCTTATTACTAAACAATCGCCTCAGATGTTTGCTCCACCTAGTTAAACCGCGTTCTCATCTACCCCTGAAACAAAAAATTACAATTTACAAGACTTTGCTGAAACCTCTCTGGCTGTACGGAATTCAGATTTTTGGTGCTGCTGCTCGAACCAGTTTAAACAAAATACAGGTATTTCAATCAAGATATTTAAGGCTTGCCACTGGAGCACCTTGGTATGTGAGAAACGACACCCTTCATTCTGACCTTACGTATTCCCTACGTAAAAGACGTTGCACGACAACTTTATAAAAGTTTCTTTGATAAATTGCAAAATCATCCAAACGATCTCGCTCGACAAATGGCCATTCAAAATTTTCCAAATTTTCGACGACTTCGGCGGCTAGGGTGTAGGGATCTTCTTCGATAACATTCTGTTACCGTTCTTCCATTATCTTCATTTCATTATCTTCAACATCACATCTTCTTAAGTTCGTCACCGTTGGGTTTCATTTTCATCAAGATCATCTCACTCATAGTATGATTACGTCATCCTGGAGGATACACTGCTGGGTGTACCCTCCTTCCACGCCTAATAATGACTCTCATCAAATCTAGTGATTGTGCTTTAATGTATAGTATAGTGTTCTAGATTTTAAAATTAAAGACAAAAAAGAAACTAGGCACTGAACAAATAAATGCTCCAGATACAAGTTGTAGATCGTTTAATTTCCTATAAATTTGATCATATATATATTTTTTGTCGTAAAATGCATACTAAGGCCGAAATCTTAAAAAAATCAATTTTTCACACGTTTTCGTGAAAACAAAACAGAAAATTGCTAATTCCGCTAAACTAAGTGTAATACAAAAAAATGTTTAAAATAAAAGTTGTCGAATTTTAAATTCTCTACAACTTTAATTATATAGTGTGACGACTCAAAATCATTGACAGCTGGCTTTGTTTATGTTTTGGTCTGAAGTAAATGTAAATAGACCCAGCTGGTGGAGATAAAATAATAAAAAATAATTTAATTTAAAAAAAGTTATAAACAAAATCGGGTTGCTAAGGGCTGGTAGGTAGTGTACCCAAGGTTCGTAAATAAAAATCCAAATGTTTTAAGATCTCGAAATTCAACGTTTCTTTATTCAAAATTCTTAATAAACTTTTAAAATATTTAAAATTATTAAAATCTTAAAATTCCTTTTAAAATTTGTTAAAATCGTTGAAGTTCTTTATAATTAAATCTTCTAAAAATTATTGAATTATTTCTTAATAAAATTAATAAATATTCAAATCCTTTTTATCTAAAAAAATTATAAAGCGTGTCTTGTTCCTTAAAAGATTTAAAATGGAATCAACTAACAATCCATTTTATTATTTTAAGAAAATTTTCTTTTTATTTCTTTTTTTTTTTATTATTATTCTCATTACTCACATCTGTAGGTGGTAAATCATCTGGTATTTATATTGAGTGTGTAAATTTGTATGTTTATGTTTATGTGTGAGTGGTTTTAGTAATGTACGTATGGTCTGTTGTTTGTATGTATAAATGTCTCATATTACAATCTTCCCCTCCCCCGGGGGAAATGCATAAGCAAAAAAGGATAAAGGGGTGGGTGCTTAAATGTGAAAAAGGAAGGCAAGTACGTAGCAGTTGTCGGCTTGAGACGGTATGTTTCGTTCATTCGGGGCCCCTTACACAACACATCCACACATCATGCAAACATCGGACATATAATTAGTACAATCATCTCAAGCTCGAGTGTCGCGACATACGTCACCTAAGAATATTGCCAATCTTAGTAAATTATGTAACTTTTTTAAGATTAGAAATGAGTTCTTTAGTTATCTCTCCCCCAACAGTCTTACGGATTAAGGCTGTAACGGGTGTGGAGAAACCTATGATATAAAATGGTTCTGACCATCGGTATGCCATTTTCGCACAAATATTTTTCCGTTTCGAACTTACGGGATGAGTCTTAAGTAAAACTTTATCTCCCACCGAAAACGGATTTGGATGACGCGTAGCATTATATCTACGAGCCATATCATGATGAGATTGAATTAGTCGTCTTCTAATTGTACTCATCAAGTTGCTTGAACGTATAGGATTCCGATGAAGGATGTCTTGGATATTCCATGCTCTATCCAAGGGTGTTTGAGCTGGAAAATTATGTAATATGTCAAACGGACATACCCCGTGGGCTGTATGTTGTGCCATATTAAAAGCCAACTGAAACCAAAAGAGAGATTTATCCCAGGTCGTTTGTGTAGTTGCATGATACGCAATAAGAATAGACCTGAGATTTCTGTTTAATCGTTCAGCATGAGATGGTTGTGGGTGATAAGGAGAGAGTGTGGTCCTTTTAATGCCCAAGTTGAAACAAAAGTTTTTAAAAATTGCCGAATTAAATGTTTTGGCGTTATCTGTGACTATTAATCGTGGAATTGAATAGTTTTGAAAAATACGTTTTAATTCTTCTATAATTGAAGACGTATTTGTATTTTTTAATGGAGCTAACCATGTAAATTTCGAAAAGCTGTCTACCACAACCAGTATATATTTATACCCTTGGTTGGTTTTTTGTAAACTACCAACTGTATCAATAAACAGTGTATCAAACGGTGTTGTTGGAACCCTGGAACTAAGATTCCCCCATTTGTAATTCATGCCAGGTTTGCTTCGCTGACAAGTAGCACAAGCGTTCACCTTTAAAGGAATTTCTTTATATATATCTTGCCAGTAAAAATGTCACGTTATTTTGTGAATGGTTTTAGCGACACCTAAGTGTCCACCTATTTCAGAATGATGGAAATATTTAAATATTAAGTCTTTTAAAGAATTAGGAAGAACTATTTTGACCGGATTATTGTTTTTGTCCTTCAGACATAATACTCCTTTTGATAAACAAAATTTGTTATCCATCTTTCGTTTTTGCTGTAGGATAAAATTATCCTGTTCTTGATGTTTCCGTATGTCTGTAAAAGATAGAGGAAACTGTGACAATAAAGCATTGATATAAGATATATTTTTTGCAGTATCGTCACCAGTAGAACTATACATCCTTGATAACGCATCGGCAACATTATTATCGGAACCTCGGATGTGATTAATTTTGAATTTAAAAACAGATAATCGGAGTAGCCACCTAGCTAATCTGCCTAACTGTTTAGGTCTGGAAAGAAGCCAGGCTAATGCTTGGTTGTCGGTTTCTAAGAGGAATTCGCGGTGTGTTAGATAAGTTCTAAAACGATCTGTCGCAAAAACAACTGCAAGACACTCTCGTTCATATGCAGAAAACTTCCTTTCGGACGCCGTCAACGTCTTAGAGGCGTACGCTATGGGTCGTCTAGACCCTTCTTGTTCTTGAAGCAGTACAGCTCCTAGACCTGTATCAGATGCATCTGTTTGTAAAATAAAAGTTTTGGAGAAGTCTGGTATTGCTAGTACCGGGGGATTAGCAATTGCCTGTTTAAGATCTTCAAACGCGGTTTTCTGTGAGTCTCCCCAGATGAACTGAGTATTTTTGCGACGTAATTTGTTTAGAGGTTCTATTCGATCAGCATAATTTTTAATAAATTTAGAAAAATAGTTAATCATACCACAATACCGATGTACCTGTTTCACAGACTTGGGTTCAGGATACTCCAATATTTTCTGTGTCCTAGTTGAATCTATAGAGACTCCTTTATAGGATAAGGTGTGTCCAAGAAATGGTATCTCGTTTACTGCGAATGTCATTTTATCGGGATTAACAGTAATGCCGGCTTTTCGTAGAATCGATAGTACTATTCTAATGTGTTTCATGTGTTCTGGAAAACTTTTGGAATATATTAATATGTCATCCATATAATTGAATACAAATTTATACTTAACGTCTTTAAATATTTAGTTCATGAGACGTGTCAGGACTTGCGCTCCAGTTGATAAACCGAAAGGTAATCTTTCATATTCATATAAACCATCCGGAGTGCAAAATGCAGTGATTTGGCGAGATTTGGATGTCAATGGAATTTGATGGTATGCTTGGGCTAAATCTAGTGTGCTAAACCATCGCGCACCTGAAAACCATTGAAATGCATGGTTTATCTTAGGTAAAGGTTGTGCCTCTGAGTCGATAGCTAAGTTAACCGAGCGATAGTCTACAACCAAACGACTCGTACCATTGGGTTTTGGAATTAGAAACGCTGGGGACGAATAAGGTGAAACACTCTCTCTTATCACTTTGTCTTTTAACAATTTATCTATCTGATGTTTCATTTGAAGTGTTTTTATTGGATTCAACGGATATGGTCTTGATTTTATTACTTCATTATTTTTGAGTTTAATGTCGTATGTCAAGACATCTGTACATCCTAGTTTAGTAGTGAGTACATCGGGGAATTCTTTGCATAAAGTAATAATTTTATTTTTAATATACTCAGATTGCTCTACACTATTAATCTGATTTGGATGCATATCTGTTAAATAAAATTGTTGATTTTTTAACCATTCGAAGGTTATTATTGATTTCGTCGCATTGAATATAGCATGCGTTGTTTGTAAAAAATGTACGCCTAATATGATATTATGTTGTATTTTTGTTAAGACCTTGAAATTTATTTTCCACGATATCTTTTTTAATATAATTTTAACCCAAACTTGTTTATTTATTTCTAAAGGAAACCTGTCAGCTGTGAGACAAATAGCGTTAAAGTTTTCCTCATTTATAATCGCATTATTATTTTTAAAAAGTTTGTACATTTTTTGACTAATAATATTATGGGTTGAACCAGAATCAATAAGAGCATTAAAGGTATCATTTTTAATTTTTATTGTTAAGGCCTTTAAAGTGTAATTACGGGTTGACTTTTGTTTATCTATTTTTAAATGTTTGTTTATATTATTTTTACAAATACGTACCATATGTTTATGTTGTTCGTATTTGTACGAATTTAGTTTTTTGAAACATGGTAACTCTCTTTCCGTTGCCAAAGCTTACAGTTTCTTTTAATGTGTCCTAATTTATTGCAATAAAAACACTTCAATGTTGTGGATGATGTTCGTGATCTGGTGTTATTAAATGTTGTTTCTTTCAAGGTATTTTGTTTACCTTGAATAGGTACTTTTGTATTTAGGGTGCTTGTATCATTCATTTTTGATAAACCAAGATCATTAAGTGTTCTGGCATAAACTCTTTCATAAACATAAGCATCTAGTTTATTAAAATCTTGTAAATTATTGGGTTTACCAATTATGCCTATGTGTGTGGCATATATTTCATTTAAACCTGTCAAAATTACGTTAATTAACTCACCTTCTGTTAAATCTAGTCTTAATACATCATGATTCTCTAAAATTTCTTTCATATATTCCGCAAGGGTTTCCGTTTGTGTCTGGTTTCGGTATAACAATTTTAATTTTAATATTTCTTTCATTTTTGGCGTAATTAATTTGTTTACTAAATTTTGATGAAATTGATCGAAATATGATTATTCCTAATAGAGTTTTCAAAAATTTGTTCTGTGAAACCAGTCATAAACGGAGTTAACAACATCAAGGGTAAATCAACTGCATATCGTTTCTGTATCTGTTTGATAATTTTAATATTTCGTATTAGTGTGTCAATGTCACGTCCATCAGTAATAGTTAATTGTTTTAATTCATTTTCTATTGGATTTGCAATTTTTGTCCAATTAAAATTTAATTCACGTTGGAAACACAAAGGATTATTGTTACCTACGGCATTTGGTTTTAATATGTCAGGGGCTTCGTTTCTAAGAACAGGATTTTGCATTTCTGGGTGATGCATAAGATTAATTTGATCATAATTTAGAATTCCTTGTTGTTGATCAGGTAAGAAATTATTCCCTAAATGTGCCTCTTCAGGATTTAAGTTTTGCTCGAAATTAGGTCCAACTTCGAAATTATGCAACCCATTAGCCTTCCAAATATCAAATCCCTCTCTTAAATTTTGAAAGCCTACGACTTTATCTGGTTTGTTGGGTAATATAAATGTTAATATTTTGTTAAGCCGATCATCAAAAATTTCGGCATTATACTTTTCTAATTCATTTAAATTTTCTATGTTTCTTAACCTTACTAAATAGTTTTGACACTCTGTCAGTTGTTTGTCCATGTCAAATCTATGTAATGTAGTTAGATCGATTTGTCGCCCGTTATCTAAGAGTTTTTGTAATCTTTGTCTTTTTTGTCTTACGTTTCCTGTTGTTGTGCTTTTCCGTATTCTAAGTTGGAAGTTAAGGTTTGTTTCATCTAGTTTAGTGGAATCAAGAATCGGTGCTACCTGTCTATTCATGTTTCTATTTGTTTTGTTTGTTGATGAGGATTATTTATGTGTATGTAATAGATGACTTACCAGTCGACGTCGGTATACCTGTCAGATGTGAGTTGTTTATAATTTGTTTTTTGTAAATTTTAGAAGATTTATATTTTATTTTGGATTTCTCTCCCTTTTTTTTTCTTGGTCTTGACTTATTTTATTGGATGTTGTTTGATGATTTTTGTTTGATGATTTTTCACTGGTTCGTCCTTTTTTATTGTTTTGATATCCTTCCCAATTTTATTGTTGAACTTATTTATTGAAATCTTCTATTGAAATTTTCTATTGAAAGTATCCTGGTCACGGCACCATTTTTGTACCCAAGGTTCGTAAATAAAAATCCAAATGTTTTAAGATCTCGAAATTCAACGTTTCTTTATTCAAAATTCTTAATAAACTTTTAAAATATTTAAAATTATTAAAATCTTAAAATTCCTTTTAAAATTTGTTAAAATCGTTGAAGTTCTTTATAATTAAATCTTCTAAAAATTATTGAATTATTTCTTAATAAAATTAATAAATATTCAAATCCTTTTTATCTAAAAAAATTATAAAGCGTGTCTTGTTCCTTAAAAGATTTAAAATGGAATCAACTAACAATCCATTTTATTATTTTAAGAAAAATTTTTTTTTATTTCTTTTTTTTTTATTATTCTCATTACTCACATCTGTAGGTGGTAAATCATCTGGTATTTATATTGAGTGTGTAAATTTGTATGTTTATGTTTATGTGTGAGTGGTTTTAGTAATGTACGTATGGTCTGTTGTTTGTTTGTATAAGTGTCTCATATTACAGTAGTTAAAGAAATTATAAAAATGATTGAGTGGGGCCTGGAGTTTGAAAGGATGAGGAGGTCATCACATTAATGCTTAATTGTTTAAATTATATATTTAATACATTAGAAATACATAAATGACAATATTAGATGAAGATTTATGTGTTATCATATTTATTGTTTGCAAAGAAGAAACGTTGCATGGATAATTTACAAGACACTTTAAAAAATTGTAAAACCATATTGTTAAACTGATTGAATACATGTTTAATATAATATAATATTATTTGTTATACTACAAATTTGGCATCCCTGGCGGGGAACAGAATCTATAAAGAATCTGTCAAAGAACCTATGTAAAGGAATATGTTAAAGAATATGTAAAAGAATACGTAGAAGAATATGTAAAAAATCTGTAAAAAATATGTAAAAGAATATGTAAAAGAATCTATGTAAAAGAATCTTAATGACGGAGTTGATGTTGACGACATGAATATGAATCAGGAGACAAGGAATACTGGAGTAACAGATGTAGGTGACAATAGTTATAGTAATAATAATAGTAATGATGATAATATACAAACATGTTACAACAACTCATGTTGTTGGTTACTAAAATAGATAAACAGGCTGTAGAGAATAAAAATTTAATTGAAAATTTAATAAATAAAGTGGATAAATTAACAATAGTCGTGGTAGATAATCTTGTAGTAGAAACAAGGGAAAGTATATTAAAAAATGGATCAGTAAATAGTAAAGATGATAAAATATTGACTGAAAATATTAAACCAGATGAAAATAATCTTGTAGTAGAAACAAGGAAAGTATATTAAAAAATGAATCAGTAAGTACTAAAGATGATAAAATATTAACTGAAAATATTAAACCAGATGAAGATAATGTTGAAGTAGAAACAAGTAGTTATGCCTGTGCCAGTCAAAACGGTTTAAAATCGCCAGAAGGAAAGAGAAGTAGTGTAAATCGAAGTGTAAATCGACGGGTATCAATCTTAAATGAAACAGAGGATGATAAAAAAAAATACCAACACAAGTTAGCACTAGCAGCAGTTCAGCTTATAATTCTGATGAGACAAGGAAAGGAAGCAGCCATTCAACAAAAAGTGATGTACAAAACAAGGAGAAAAATAGTAGCATAAAAGTTATATCAACAAAAAATAATTTGGGTAATGGTTTGAAAGAATTAAGAAATCAAGAAACAATAGATGGTCAAGTAATCACGGATCTTACATTGGAAAAAGAAATTCAATCTGATTTAATAGAAAATAGCAAGAAATATTTAAAAGTAATAAACAAGAAAAAGTGATTTCACAGATTATGAACAAATTAATCTATGAAAGTATGAATGTTGTAAATAAATGTGTTAAACAAAATAACTGGAAACCGAATATAGATATATATACAAATCACAATAAATGTGAAAACGAATTTAATGTGCATTATGTTGTTATTTGTGTTTTGTTGTGTTATGTTTATAGTTTATAGTTTATGTTTATAGTTTATAGTTTATTTGGTTAGGTCTAAATATTGTAAGGCTGTTTAGCAACTTATATTTAAAATGTTTTGGCCAAATTTTATGACATTTAAATTTTTCAAACAAATTCAAAATTCAAATTATAAATTTGGTTAAATTTTTCTTTGTTTTCAAAATTTAAATGGAGGGTAATTTGTGACGACTCAAAATCATTGACAGCTGGCTTTGTTTATGTTTTGGTCTGAAGTAAATGTAAATAGACCCAGCTGGTGGAGATAAAATAATAAAAAATAATTTAATTTTAAAAAGTTATAAACAAAATCGGGTTGCTAAGGGCTAGTAGGCAGTTAAAGAAATTGTAAAAATGATTGAGTGGGGCCTGGAGTTTGAAAGGATGAGGAGGTCACCACATTAATGCTTAATTGTTTAAATTATATATTTAATACATTAGAAATACATAAATGACAATATTAGATGAAGATTTATGTGTTATCATATTTATTGTTTGCAAAGAAGAAACGTTGCATGGATAATTTACAAGACACTTTAAAAAATTGTAAAACCATATATTGTTAAACTGATTGAATACATGTTTAATATAATATAATATTATTTGTTATACTACAATAGGCTATACATTTTTGCGCTAAAATGAATAAAAAAGCCGCAATCTTAAAAAAATAATTTTTACGTTGAAACACCCTCACCAAGAATTTTAGCAAACATGGCACCTACCCTATCTAGTAAAGCATAAAAAATGCAGTAAATTGTGCGATTTTTAAAAAAATCGTAGCATTAGTTTCAGAGAAAATCGCAAAAAAGTGAAAACTTACACGAATAAACTACTACTTCTGGTTGACCGATTTTAATGAAAATGTTCGTGTCGGGTCCGGTAGTGGTATGTAACTTAAGTTTCAAGTTTCAAGTTCGTACGATGTTCCGTTCTTGAAATATTTTATTCACACACACACACACACACACACACACACACACACACACACACACACCAATGGCTAAAAACATGTTTATTTTGGGTTCAGGGGGTCTGCAAACGAGTAGATCCGGTGATAACTCGAATTCGAAAAATCGACATAAAACAATACTTTCCTTCCTATATATTAACTGTCGCCAACCGGGGCCGACACGTGGCGAAACCTTGTTTACAAAATTGGTGGCCCTGAAAAGAGCCGTTGTTGACGGTCGGAAGCGGCGAGCCGGCGTCGTAGAAGCGGAGCCCAAAGAGTGACGGCTCGGCTACCGGGTTCAGGCCTAGCCTTTCCTCAGCGGCAGTTGGTTCCCCACTGCAGCGTGGCAGTGGTGGCCCCCAGAGCCCCGCAGTGTCGGTTCGGCGTAGGCCGTCTGCCGATAACGCGGCCGAGGCGGCTCTCTCCGGGCCGGCGAAGGCTGACCGGTGCGGGAAAGTAGCGTCCGCCACTGGTAGCGTAGACCAGGGATGGTGCGGCTAGGCTCGTCCTCTTCAGTCAGGAGCTCTTCTTTCTTCGTTCTTCTCCGCTTGCGAGTTGAGTGAAGAGTGACTCTCGCGGATGAGGGCCCCCTCTTAAATACCTCTCCGTTGAGTCAACAGGGTGGTGGGGGAGGCTGAAGGCTCTGCGTGTCTGTAGCGCTCCGCGCGGCAGGCAGGCTGTGGGACTGTGTATAGACGCTAATATTGGAAGGGCAAGCGGCGACATCATCTGGCAAGAGAAAGTAAAAATTATCGATTACAAATCGGTTTGGTGTCCTATAAGTAAATAATTACCCTATTAATAAACACCTTCGATTTTCTATATAGTCCATTTATTTCTATGAAGTTCAAGTTTTTTTATTTTATCGTTCATTTATTCGCGGGAAGAAAACATTAACAAACAAATGAAAATCAATGCTATTTCCTTATGGTTGAATTTCGGTGGACACCCGATATTATTTCTGGATATAAAATTATTAACCCTTTCACTGCCGGGTACGAACACCCTTCGGAGTCAGGAGTGTTTCCCCAGTGCCGGCTCTGTATATGCTTCGGGCCTGCCTAGCGTGCTCTCGTATTTCTTTTTAAAAGCCGGCAGTGAACCTATTGTTACTATTTTGACTTCAGCACACGGGAAACATTTTATTCTTCTATTTTTAGTAAATCACTGGTTTTTGCAAAAATCTTGCACTTCGTACCTATGTATATTTGGAGTAAATACAATAAAAAAATGGTAAAACATAAATCGGCACATGAAATCATGTAACGAAAATAACGGTGGCAGCGAAAGGGTTAAACAGGTTTATTGTATGGTTTATTTTTATTAATCATATTTATTTTTGAGTGTTTAAATTTTACATATCATTAAAATATTGTAATGTGTATTAACATTTTTTTCTGATTTACACTGTATAGAAATGTCGTACCTTCTCAAGTATTCGTTCGAATCCATGATCTTTGGATTAATAAATTTTTGTGTATTTAGTTTCATTTCTATAATTGCATTTTTAGTGTATTCTTTTCTCGTACTAATAAAATATTCTATCTCATTGTGGGGAGGTATTAATTTATATTGTAGGTAGTACTAAACTAAAATTATTAATAATTGTAGTTTGTTTTAGTTAAAAATTATGGCAATTATTAATGAAAAAGATAGCCCAGTGCTTTTATATTTTAACAATCTCTTTCTAGCATCAAAGGTATTGCATTAAGTTTGGGGTTACAAATATCAAATAGTTGGTTAGACTAAACCATTACTTAATGAACCATACTTAAAGAAAGAGCATTTTCCATTAAAACAGGTTCTTTTTTTAGTATTTTTTATTTAAGTCCGTATAAAAGTAACCTTTAATAGTATTTGAACCAGGAACCTTAGTCTAAAAAAACCGGCTGTTAAACAAGTTGACTTTACCAAACCTGTGGATTATCCAAAATAAATAGAATCTAAAAGAGGGCAAAGCGTTGACAAAACAACACAAAAACTATTGTATTCAAAACATTATTGTACCTGCTTATTATTATCATCACAATATTTTATGTTTCAGACACCATGTTGAAGATACTGATGCATTTCGACAAACGATAAAAGAAAAGCCGCTAATAAATAACGGGTACGTATCCTAATACTTGCGTTTTAACATCTTCGAGCTCTAAGATACCAACGCTGCTGCAGCGTGCATCCGATTTTAATGTACTTAATACTACAACTATACACAAATGTGATTATGACGCTGCTTCACTGTGGCTAAAAATGGAGCCGCTGCTCTAAGCTGCTAGTAGTGGCGATTTAGCATGCATTCCTTTTTCACCAGAGCGGAAGCAGAGCTGCCGAGAGATTGTACCGATCATTCCAGTTACTAGTGAATAGTTTGTACTTGTCAAGTGAACAGCAATGCCTTTTGATACTGCTTACAGAGATCGAATACCACCCAGCACTGTGGCATTCTAGATCTGCTAATTACATTTCTTAACCCTTATACTGCCAGAGAATATTGTGAGTTCCTACGGAAAAATGCCAGCCTACTTTTGTGCGTTTTGTAGCATCTATCTGTCCATAACATGGCTATTTTTCAAGGTATTAATGACTTTTTTGTTTTAATCATAATAAAAAATCTTGTATGACATTCAAATTGGAACACAATTTTTACAATTCAAAAATAAAAAGATACGTAGTGGTTTTTCGTGGAAATTTCCTTTTCAATTCAAAAAAGTCACCCTAAAAAATTATGTTACTCAATTTCATTTATATCACTTTAAAGGCAATTTAATTATAGAAAAATTTCAAAAAAATATTTATGTATTGTAAAAAGTAAAAATACTGCGATAAAAGTTTTAAAATTCAATTTTTAGTTATTTTAATCAATAAAGTTCATAAGAAAACTCTACATCTATTTATTCAATCTACACTACTTATTGATTACTTTCAAATGTTGATTTTAAAAATTGCGTGAAAAATAAAAATTCTATGAATTTTTAGTCGAGGACGACGCCAGCAGCATTTTTCGGTAAAACTGCTAACGTCCTAATAATAGGGCGCTGGCATATTTTATTCTAAATCTTGACGTCCTTATATTAGGACGCTGGGGCACTGTAAGGGTTAAAATACTATTTAAAATGTCATTAAAACAACTTCAAGAAATTCTGAAGTAATAAAAAGACTTAGCCTCGTCTTGCCGTTACTCACTGTAAATTGTATTAGAGTGTCCAATTATTGCTCTAGAACTTAACAAAATGAGGTATCCAATATTTCCTTTGTCTTCGCCGTTCATACTTCTGTTTTATCAAAAGAGCCAAAGCAAGAACTTTTTCATCTGAATCCATATTGCAAAATGAGCTTACTCGATTTCAGTACTACAGCAGCGAGATAGGGTTTTACCAGGTTTAAACAAATCTGTTAAAGAATAGCTTCTTCACGTCTTTAATTTCCTTCTTTATTTTTCGAATTGTGGAAAGAGAGACATCACAGCAGATAGCCACTCGCTCATGGTTTTTGTGAAGAGGCCGGGAAAGTCATTTTTATTTAGCTTCAACTTCACACCATTTTATTACACTGCTTATTAGATTTTGTCCAGCACTGTGAATCGTCTGCCCACGTTTTCGAGAAACTTATATTTCTGTTTACGGTAAGAAACAGTTATATTCGTACAGTTAACCTACAAAATGTTCAACAATATACCGTGAATGCTCTGGGTATAATATAAGCTGTTGTGTTTGTTGTACTGAAATTAAAGCAGTCGCACATGCGCACTGATATTTTCCCCTTTAGGCAAACTCGTGACTCAAGTAACTATACGTACCTTGAGGGAACCTGACACGAACATTTTCATAAAATCGGTCTTTTATTTTCTATTTTATTTTTTTTTATTTTTTATGACCACAAAGGATCAGTTTAGTCTCTTTGGCTAGTTCTTTTTCTTCGGCAGTTTATTTCCTTTTCATTTCTTTCTTGCCAATACTTTTTCATTCTGTCGGATCTTGCTTTTCTCAATTCGTCTGAACAAACCTGTTCTTTTCGTTTACTTGTTCTCACTGATAAAATTTTGTTTTTGTCATTAATTGTTTCTTTGTAAACCGGTGTGCGATCTTTGACATCAGCAATTGTTAGATTTAATTCTGTTCTGTCTTTTTTGATTTCTTCAAGCCAAGGAATTGTAGCTCCTTCTGTTTTTGCACACATGAATTTTTCTACAATTTTTCTTAATAATCGGTTTTCTGGAGTTCTGAGGATATGCGAAAAGAAAGAAAGTCTCTTTTTGCGCATTGCATCAGTGATTGGTTCTATTTCTTTGTAAATTTGTTCTCTTGGTAAAAGTCTGTGGTGGTTGTCAACTATGTGTTTCTTGTTTATGCAGGTTCTAAGAATCCTTCTTTCTATTTTTCTGATTGTTTCTTTTATTCCGTTTCCATCAATACTGAAGAGGGTTTCACTGCCGTACATTGCTTGTGATCTTAGAACTCCTTTGTAGTGTTCAGGTTTTGTGTGAATGGAAAGACATTTTTTGTTGTAAGTGTTTTTAGTAATTTGCTGTCCTTTGGAAAGTTTAGAAATTCTCTCATTCCATGCTGCCCTCTCATTAAGATTGTATGTGATTGTTTCTCAAAGATATTTAAAACTCTCTACAATGTCGATAGGATTCCCATTAATATTTATTTTATTTATACATAACCGGTCGATCATCATAAATTTTGTTTTTTCGTAAGAAATTTTCAAATAAAATGTAGTAAATCGTCTTATTTACTACATGTTTTTATCTCTACAATATATGGTACGGTACATCTACTTACAATTACTTAGAATACTTCAACTGTAATTTACTTACGTACAGTATTCAGATGAACTAATGTCTCCTAACCGTGGGAGTGAGAGAATGGATAACGCTCTCATTCGCACAAGCCATACGCGCCGTTCCAATAACATTGTCGTATAATTTTACTCATTGTTGTCAGCAAGCTTTTATGCATGCAGTAAACTAACAAGCAAGATAACGATTGCAGTATGTTTTCAGATTTGGATTAAAACGGTTAAGACCTTTGAGCGCATGCGTAGTTATGCCACATATCTCCCTCTCACTCACTCGGCTATGGGACATTAGTTCGTCTGATAACTATACTTAATAATTTACTACTGGTCAAAGACAGTTGTAAGATCACAGACAGGCGACCGAGAGACCATCTTGTAGTATAGCCCCACCAATGTGAGAATTAAAAAAATGAGTGGTACTAACGCACCAGACATATTTTTATTTGTCATCTTTTTTGCAGATACAGAGTGATTCACGAAGATATGCAAAAATTTTAGGAGCTCATGGTACATGTAAAAATAATGAAAAAATGTATATAAACATGGGTCCGGAAATGCTTCGTTTCCGAATTCCGGCTAGCGAAAGTTTCGCCCGGGTTTCAGCTCACCAGGTGAAATGAGGTCTTCCTGAAACTCTGGTAAGGTAGATTAAGGGGCAAATTCCACCATTTCTTATGGTTTTTGATCTGATAAATTGAATAAAATAGGTCCCAGAACTGTAAGTTAAATATTTTTAAAGAAAACCAGTGTCAAATACAAAAAATAGAGTAAAAAACACATTTTTTCATCTTTGGGCAAGAATAACTTTGTTATTTTACCAAGAAACAGTTAAATCTTTTGAATAAAAAATGTTGAAAATTTTATTCTGAACAAACCGGTGCAAATAAAGTACACAGAAAGCGAATAGATGTTTGATTAAATGAATTTTTATTCTTAACAGTACAAAGTAAAATTAACAGGAGAAACAAAGATGAAAAATTGTGTTTTTGAACACCATTTTTTGCATTTGACACTGGTTTTCTCAAAAACTATTTACTTTACAGTTCTGGGACCTGTTTTATTCAATTTATCAGGTCAAAAACCATAAGAAACGATTGAATTCGCCCCTTAATCTACCTTACCAGAATTTCAGAAAGACCTCATTTCACCTGGTGAGCTGAAATCAGGGACAAATCTTTTGCTAGCTGTAACTCGGTAACGAAGCATTTCCGGACCCATGTTTATATAATTTTTTTTCATTATTTTTACATGTACAATTGGCTCCCAAAGTTTCTGCATATCTTCGTGAATCACCCTGTATAGAATTTGTTAAATTTACTTAGAATACGTCAACCGTACCATAGATATTTACAGACATTTCAAAACCCCAAATATATTTCAAGATTAAACTCCCAAGAACAGTACTAAAAACCCAGACTGCCACCAGGCCATCTCTTATTCGTGACTTTTCAAAACTGATCTACTGCGGCTGATACATCCCGTCAAAACCTTTAAATACGAGCAAACTTTTATTATTTTCAAAAATTTAATGAAAAAACTTAACGTTCTGTCACTTTTACGTAAATAAAAATTTTAATACGTCATAAAGTCAGTTCAAAGACTTCGGACAGATGACAAAGAGGCATCTTGTATAAAAGTCCAAACGATACAGGATTAAAGAAAATGGGCTATATCAAAGTACCAGACTTATTTTTACTCGTTTCTTATTTTGCCATAATGAATTTCATTAAAATTATTTAGAATACTTCAACGGTAACATAGCTATTTACATACATTTCATCTAAATAAATATATTTCAAGAATAAACGCACAAAAAAATTAGTGCAAACCAAGTTTCCCACCATACCATCTTATCGTCATAACCTACCGAAACTGATCTACTGCGTGCGATATATCACGTCAAACCATTTAAAAAACTAAAATTTATTTATTTTTTCAAAATCTTTAAGAGAAACCGTACCGTTTTGTCACTTTTACATAAATAATAATTTACTACTGAACAGTGATCGTTGTATGAAACCAGACAGGCGACCAAGAGGCCATCTTGTGGTATAGTCCCACCGATATGCGAACTAATGAAATGGGCGGTAACAACGAACCAGACACTTTCGTACTTGTCATCTTTGTTGCAAATACAGTAATCCCTCGTTATCCGCGGGGGTTACGTTCCGGAGGGTTACCGCGGTTAGTAAAGCCGCGGATAATAATAACCTTATATGAACGAAAAGATGGGGGTTAGGTTATGAAGGAAAATTCCTGTCGTCGTTTTAAGTGTTTAATAGTTTTAGGAACATTTTACCATTATTATGATCTATGAATATTTAATAAATACAGTAATGTACGCATAAAATATTTAAGTTGTTTTAAAATAGTAAGTTATGGCTCTTTGCTTCTTCTTCTTTTCAAACTCCTTGTGGACTTCTTCGTATGTTACCATCAGCTCCTGAGTCCTCTTTTGAATTGAAGGGCCCTTTCCATGACTGGATCCGTTTCCAACACGTGGTCAGCCAATGCGTTGCCATGCTGAGGATCTCGTTGATGGTTTGTGAAGAAATGCTTGGCTTCGTTTCAGGTTCGTTGAACAAACAAAGAACTGTACGTACTTACGAAAAAGTTAGACTGACACATGGAGGAAAACGTACGGAGAAATTACAGTATGGTGCCTGGGCGTATGTATGGTGGTGAGGGTGGGGTGTTACTAACGGGACAAGATACCCAGTGACTGGCTCACTACGTACATTACGCGAAAATCTAGCTGGGCTCATGGCGGCTGTCGCCATACTAGTGTGTGACTCAACATGATGCGGATGCCAAAACATTTATTCAAACACATGTTTTCAGAATTGTATGACTTTCTAACCAAGTACGGTGTACACAAGATGAGAAAACGTACGTATTTTAAGGTTTTAGGCCCACGGACAAAGTCCGCGGATAACCGAAACCCGCGAATAGGCCTACCAAGGGATTACTGTAATATAAAATTTGTTAAAATTATTTAGAATACTTCAACCGTAACATATAGCCTATATTTACAAACATTTCATATAACCAATTATATTTCAAGATAAAACGCCCAAGAACAGTAGTGCAATCCCAAACTGCCACCATAACATTTCATAGTCGTAACCTCCCGAATCTGATCTACTGCGGGTGATATATCACGTTGAATCATTTTTATAAAAGATAAAATTTATTTATTTTTTCAAAATTCTGAAGATCAATCGTACAGTTTTGTCACTTTTACATAAATAATAATTTACTACTAGTCAAAGACACTAAGGTGACCGAGAGGCCATCTTGTGGTATAGTCCCACCTATATGCGATTAAACAAAATGGGCGGTACCAACGAACCAGAAATATTTTTACTTGTCATATTTTTCGGATATTGGAATTTGTTAAATTTTCACGGGCTGTACTCGAAGTAAGAAATAGGTTTTTTTTTTAATTGCGGTCTAATTAATATTCATTTTATCCCAAAAGTGTACTGTACCTATAATCAAGTTTTTTGTTGTTGTTTAGGTCAACAGCTGAAAGGCTGGTTGAAACCTCTACAATATATAGAGGTTTTTTTTTGATTAAATACGAGGAGTGAGGTGGCCTATTACATTCCTCACAAATGTAATAAATAAAAAACCTGCGACTCTTATTTAAAATATTTTTCTACAGCGTTTAGTTTAGCGTCAATTAGTGATTTTCGGTATTATCTCATTGAAATCGGTCAGATCGCAGCCATTTTACTACACAAGTATACAGTCCAGCCTTTCTTAGTTTGCTTCTACTGTAAACAAATAATGCCGTCACTGAGCATGCGCATTATATAAAAAATGTGTACACGCTGATTAAACAGTTTCAACAAAATACTTTCAAAAGTATTTAAATACAAAATATTTTTATAAATGAAATTGTTAGACCTACATCATTAACTGATGTTGTAAGTACTTTAAGTAGTTACAAATTTAAAACATAGTTAACTTAATAGGATTACGACATCCATAAAGTCATGGACCCTAGCGTGCACCCTGTAGTAGCTGCCTTTGGTTTGTTGACAGAAGGAGGAGGAGCAAACTAAGGACGGCTGAACTGTACATAATCATATTATTGTTTTACAAATTTTAAAATGTACAACTTTTATTTCAAGCATGTTCGTTTTTCTGTTGTTTAGGTCATCAGCCAAAAGGCTGGTTTGAACCTGTAGAGGTTTTACTAAGTAAATCGAGGAGTTAGGTGGTTTACCTTTGCCTTCCTCACTGAGTGGAAAAGTACACTTATCAGCATGCCAGGCCCTCTGAAAAGCATATATTTTCCACTCTGCAAATGACACTTTCACTTCATTCACCACAGGGTCTGGCTGTATAATGAAATCCATTACTTTCAGACGAGATAACTCTCATTAGTGTCTTTTACTCCTCTATCTCTTCTGTTCTTAAATGATTCAGTCATTTAATTGGCTGAACTAGTGATAAGAAACAGAACTATTTATTTTAGCCTGCAACTAACAGATTGAGTGTAAATAATTTGACACTCCACCTGCCTGTTATGGGCAATTTCATTTTTCTACAAAGCTTAATTTAGACGTCAGTTAATGATTTTCTTTATTTTCAAGTCGAACAGAGGTTTATTTTCATTTAGCGTCACTCACGCATGATTAAAATTTGTTTATGGTTTCCATTTTAGGTAATTTAATCATAATTAAACATAAATTATATGTTTTTTATTTACACTGACATGAGAAAATCATGTGTTTACACGCTTGAATTAATTATAATTATTATAATCCTACATTAGAAAGCATTTCAAAAAAATTCTGTAAAACAGATTTCAAATAATCTATAACAAGGTAGGAAAAAAGAAAATCTTATTTTTAGAATCTCGATTTGAGGTCAATTTTAGTCACTCAATATAATATTCTGTTGTAATAATTTTGCTATTTTGGTTTTCAGGAAAACTGGGGATGCCTTGTAAGTCTATATTTGAATTCTTTAAATTAAAAAATTGATTTGGTTTGATTTGTACTGGAAAGTTAAAACGGCTCGATATTTTAGCATATTATTTGGAGCTCAAAAATCACCCCTGTTATTACACCCATCTCCTTTTTCAGAAACATTTGGTGTGAAACACGCACACGTAGCCTATATAGTATCTTGTCAATGCAATTAATGAACATTATAACCTAACATTAGTAATAAAACATTAGAAATAAACAAAACACTAACCTCAAAAGACATAACCAAATTTTAATCATAAATGAATGACGCAAAATGAAAACCAGCCTCAGTTTAGCTTAATAATACGGAAAATCAGTATTTCACGCTAAACTAGTCTCTGTAGAGTAAAATGCTTCAACTAAAGATGTTAATAATTTAATTTCCTTTAAATTTAATCATAATACACTCTCGTCCTAAAATGCATACTACTGCCGAAATCTTAAAAAATCCACTTTTACAGATTTTCGTAAAGAAAACAGAAAATCACTAACTACCGGTAAACTATCTGTTATACAAAGAAATGTTTGAAATAAACATTGTAGAATTTTACAGTTCCTACAACTTTTATAAGACACACTTTTGCCCTAAAATGCATTTATTTAAGCCCACAATGTTGAAACAAATATTTTCTTGAAGAGAGCACAGTCTCTCCAAGAATTTCAACAGACATGGCGCCTACCGGTACTACCGAGTGATTTTTTAGTCCTGTTACCCAATTGTTAATGTCTGGTAATTTTTTTCTAAGAAAGGGATATTTTGTTTTGTGACACAAAGTTGGTAGCCCTACTCAACCGGTATAGATACAACAGTTTGAGTTGATTCTCCTTGAGTTGCGTAAAATTTTGTGCTGTTTCTAGTTGTGTTACGAACAGAATGTCTTTTACCCTAGAACAACGGGTTTTCATTCTTGAACAATATTTTGCTACAAAATCGTATGCGAGTGTAAAAGAATCATTTCAAATTAAATTTTTTGGTGTTCCTCCACTCTATTCTAGTCAATTTCTAGGCTAACTAACTGATTTTTAGAGGCAGGTATTGTTTGCAGCAGAAAACGTAGTGGTCGACCAACTCTCTTGACAGATGACGTTAAGAGAATGTGAAAACAAGATTGCTTAATTCTCCATGGAAAAGTTTACAAAAACTTTCCTCGCATGTTGATTTGTCATGTTCGAGTGCTCAGAAAGCTGCTAAAAAATTGAAATTGTATCCGTATCACATACGATTAGTTCTAGAGCTTCAGCCTCCAGATTTAAACAAGAGATTGTTTTAGGATAAAAGACATTCTGTTCGTAGCACGACCGGAAATGGCACAAAATTTTACACAGCTCAAGGAGAATCAACTCACACTGCCATATCCATACTGATTGAGTAGGGCTACCAACTTAGTGTCACAAAACAAAATTTATTTTTTTTTAGAAAAATATTACCAGACATTAACAATTGGGTAACAGGACTAAAAAATCACTCTGTAGGCCCTAGTAGAACAAAAAAATTGTAGTAAATGAGGCGATTGTAAAAAATATTCGTAGCAGCTGTTTTTGAGGAAATTGCCAAAAAGTTAAAAATTACACGACTAAACTACTTTTGACCGATTTTGATGAAAATGTTCGTGTCGGGTCCTCTAGTAGTACTTTAACTTAAGTTCCAAGTTTCAACTTCGTACAATGTCCCGTTCATGAGATATTTTGTTCACACACACACACGCACGCACACAAACCAATCGCTAAAAACATGTTTTTTTTTTGGTTTCAGTGTTGTAACACCACCGTGTCTATAACAAAATGCTACAAGATCAAAGACTAAGCAGTTAAAACAACGTGCTCCTTATATACAAGGTGTGGCTATTTAATAACGAGACTGACGTTGTGAAAAATGTTATTTTTATTGTATAGGCTACATAATCACTTATTGTCACCTTCAATGTACACCCCTACTCTATCCCTACAACGCTCCACGCGAATTTTACATGGTTGGAAACAGTGCTGGAAGTCATCTTCTATCAGCTCCTTCAAAACACGTGCCGCTTTCTCTTTTACAGGTTCCACAGACTCTTATCTTATCCCTTTTAATGTAGATTTCACCTTGGAGAATAGATAGAAGTCACATGGTGCAAGATCTGGTGAATAAGGTGGATGTCCTATCACTGAGGTGCTGTACTTGGCTAGGAACCTCTTGACAGATAACGCGGAATGAGCTGGCGCATTGTCTTAGTGGATAACCCATGATTTGTCCTTCCACATTTCGTGGCGTTTTTTTCTTACTCTTTGACGTAGTTTAGAAAGTAACTCAAGGTAGTAATATTGATTAATTGTTTGACCTTCAGAAACCTAGTGAAAGTACACAATCCCATGGATATAAAAAAAAACAATCATCATTGTTTTAAATTTTGACTTGCTCATTCAAGCATTTTTGGCTCTCGGTGAAGTTCGGCTCTTCCAGTGCATGGATTGGCGCTTCGTTTCCGCATCATAAGTAAAAAACCACGTTTCATCACATTTTATTATAGTTTTCAAAAAATTTCGGTCATTTTCAATCGCGTGCAAAGTGTCAGTACAAACATTTTTGCGAGCTTCATTTCAGACATATTTGAGAGGCACGTGTCTTGAAGGAGCTGACAGAAGATGACTTCCAGCACTGTTTCCAACGATGAAAAATTCGCATGGAGCGTTGTAGGGATAGAGAAAGAGTGTATATTATTGAAGGTGAATACATGTGATTATGTATAAAATTAAAATTAAATATTTTACAACGTCAGTCTCGTTATTTAATAGCAATACATCGTAGATGAAGCTATGAAAGTCACGAGGACAAAGATTTTCGATATAATAATAAAAATGAAAGTTTTTACGAAACATAAACAACTCATTATAACATACAACATACACAACTTTTTCTTGCCAATGCAAATAATTAATAATAAACCTAACATCAGTAATAAAACATTAGAAATAAACAAAAAACAAACCACAATAAACATAACCTAATTTTAATCATGAGTGAAAAAGGCAAAATGAAATTCAACCACAAATTGGCTTAAAAATACGGAAAATCACTCTTTCACGCTAAACTAGGCTCTGTAAAGAAAAATGCTCTGAATAAAAGTTGTAAATCTTTTTATTTCCTATAAAATTTATTATATACACTTTTGTCCTAAAATTCATTCTAAGGCCTAAATCTTAAAAAAAATCTATTTTTCACACGTTTTCGTGAGAAAAAAACAGAAAATCGCTAATTACCGCTAAACTAAGCGTTATACAAAAAAATGTTTAAATAAAAGTTGTAGAATTTTAAATTATCTACAACTTTTATTATGTACGATTTTGCGCTAAAATGCATATTAAAGCCGTAATCTTAAAAGAACAACGTTTTTACGTGAAAACAGCCTCACCAAGAATTTCAGCTAAAATGGCGCCTACCCTATCTTGTAGAGAATCAAAAATTGAATAAACCAGGCGATTTTAAAAAAAATCGTAGGACCAGTTTTTGAGAAAATCACAAAAAAGTGAAAAATTATACGAATAAACTACTACTTCTGGTTGACCGATTTTGATGAAAATGTTCGTGTCGGGTTCGGTAGTGGTATGCAACTTAAGTTTCAAGTTCGTACGTTGTTCCGTTCTTGAGATATTCTGCACACACACACACACACACACACACACACACATACACATACACACACACACACACACACACACACACACACACCAATCACTAAAAACATGTTTTTTGGGTTCAAGAGGTCTGAAAACGTATAGATCCGGTGAAAACTCGATTTCTTAAAATCGACATGAAAACAATACTTTCCTTCCTATATATTCATATAGGCAAGAGAAAGTAAAAATGAAAGATTTTACAAAACATAAACAACTCATTATAACTGAATAGAATGGTTGCAAAAAGATCCAATCATCTAAATAAATATAACCGACTGCTTTAGGTAGCCGGTCAACAATAGGCTAACTTATACTATACAATAACTATATGTGTAACTATATGAGACAGGTGGAGTGTCAAATTTTTACACTCAATCTGTTCGTTGCAGGGTTAAAATAAATAGTTCTGTTTCTTATCACATGGTCAGTCAATTAAATGACTGAATCATTTAAGAACAGAAGAGGTAGAGGTGTAAAAGACACTAATCAGAGTTATCTTCTCTGAAAGTAATGAATTTCATTGTACAGCCAGACACTGTGGTGAATGAAGTGAAGTTGTTGTCATTTACAGA
The DNA here is from genome assembly GCA_035578175.1 of Catonia carolina. Taxonomy (NCBI): domain Eukaryota; kingdom Metazoa; phylum Arthropoda; class Insecta; order Hemiptera; family Achilidae; genus Catonia; species Catonia carolina. The sequence continues at coordinate 109,292,102 of JAQMRL010000003.1, forward strand.
GTGGAAAATATGTGCTTTTTAGAGGGCCCGGCATGCTGATAAGCGTACTTTTCCACTCAGTGAGGAAGGCAATGGTAAACCACTTCACTCCTCGTTTTACTTGGTAAAACCTCTAGAGATTCAAACCAGCCTTTCGGCTGTTGACCTAAACAACAACAACAACAACTATATGTGCGTTGTGTTTCTTTTTCTTAGAAACCTTCTTTTAATTTTTTAAATCTCGGTCCTTCTCGAGAATTCTCTAACACTCTTTCCTTTTAGATATATTCACAGTATGCTTATCAGCATGCCAGGCTCTCTGAAACCAACTACTTTCCACCCTGAAAATGCACTATCAATTCATTCACCCAGTGTATGGCTGTATAATGATAAAATTCATTACTCTCTTAGATAAATTAGTCTGTTATACTTCTATTGTTCAGCCGCTCTAAGTTTGCTCCTACTGTCAACAAACCAAAACCAGCTACTACAGGGTGCACGCTAGAGTCCACCACTTTATAGATGTCGTATTCCTATTAAGATAACTATTTTTACTTTCTCTTGCCTATATGAATATATAGGAAGGAAAGTATTGTTTTCATGTCGATTTTAAGAAATCGAGTTTTCACCGGATCTATACGTTTTCAGACCCCCTGAATCCAAAAAACATGTTTTTAGCGATTGGTCTGTGTGTGTGTCTGTGTGTCTGTGTGTGTGTCTGTGTGTGTGTGTGTGTGTGTGTGTGTGTGTGAACAGGATATCTCAAGAACGGAACATCGTACGAACTTGAAACTTGAAACTTAAGTTACATACCACTACCGGACTCGACACGAACATTTTCATCAAAATCGGTCAACCGGAAGTAGTAGTTTATTCGTATAATTTTTCAGTTTTTTGCGATTTTCTCAAAAACTGGTCCTACGATTTTTTTTAAAATCGCCTATTTTACTCAATTTTTTATTCTCTACAAGATAGGGTAGGCGCCATGTTTGCTGAAATTCTCGGTGAGACTGTTTTCACGTAAAAACGTTGTTTTTTTAAGATTACGGCTTTAATATGCATTTTAGCGCAAAAACTTATATAATAAAAGTTGTAGAGAATTTAAAAACCTACAACTTATGTTTCAAACATTTTTTTGTATGACGCTTAGTTTAGCGGTAATTTGCGATTTTCTGTTTTTTTCTCACGAAAACGTGAGAAAAATCGATTTTTTTAACATTTCGGTCTTAGTATGCATTTTACGACAAAAGTGTATATAATAAAAGTTATAGAAAATTAAAAGATCTACAACTTTTGTTTAGAGAATTTTTCTCTACAGAGCCTAGTTTAGCGTGAAAGTGTGATTTTCCGTTTTTTTTAAGCCAAATTGAGTTCGATTTTCATTTTGCGTCTTCCACTCATGATTAAAATAAGGTTATGTTTTTGAGGTTAGTTTTTGTTCATTTCTAATGTTTTATTACTAATGTTAGGTTTATTGTTAATTATTTATATTGGCAAGAGAAAGTTGTGTGAGTGTTTCACACCAGATTTTTTAAATTATAAGTACTTAAAGTACTAAAAACATCAGTCGTGATATGAAGTAGGCCTAACAATTTCATTTATAAAAATACTTTTAAAAGTATTTTGTATTTAAATACTTTTGAAAGTATTTTGTTGTTACTTTTTAATCAGCGTGTACACATTTTTACATAATGCGCATGCTCAGTGACGTCAATATTTGTTTACATTAGGAGCAAACTTAGAGAGGCTGGACTGTACCTCTTCTGTTCTTCATTGTTTCAGTCATATAATTAGCTGACCATGTGATAAGAAACAGAACTATTTTGCCTCATCATTTTGAAATTAATCTTATAATGTTATAAATTTAATCACTTATAAATCGAAGGGGTCGGGAGAAGGCAGTGCTTAACCACATCAACATAAATTTTACGCAATGTCATTTTAAAAGTTAACTGGAATCTACAAATCATGTTTTTGAATTTTTACTTTCTCTTGCCTATATGAATATATAGGAAGGAAAGTATTGTTTTCATATCGATTTTTCGAAATCGATTTTTCATCGGATCTATACGTTTTCAGACCCCCTGAACCCAAAAAACATGTTTTTAGCGATTGGTCTGTGTGTGTGTGTGTGCGCGCGCGCGCGTGCGTGTGCGTGTGTGTGTGTGTGCGTGTGTGTGTGCGTACAAAATCTCTCAAGAACGGAACATTGTACGAACTTGTAACTTGAAACTTAAGTTACATACCACTACCGGACCCGACATGAACATTTTCATCAAAATCGGTCAACCAGAAGTAGTAGTTTATTCGTATAATTTTTCACTTTTTTGTGATTTTCTCAAAAACTGGTCCTACGATTTTTTTTAAAATCGCCTGGTTTATTCAATTTTTGATTCTCTACAAGATAGGGTAGGCGCCATTTCTGCTGAAATTCTCGGTGAGGCTCTTTTCACGTAAAAACGTTGTTTTTTTAAGATTACGGCTTTAATATAAATTTTAGCGCAAAAACTTATATAATAAAAGTTGTAGAGAATTTAAAAACCTACAACTTATTTTTCAAACATTTTTTTGTATGACGCTTAGTTTAGCGGTAATTTGCGATTTTCTGTTTTTTTCTCACGAAAACGTGAGAAAAATCGATTTTTTTAACATTTCGGTCTTAGTATGCATTTTACGACAAAAGTGTATATAATAAAAGTTATAGAAAATTAAAAGATCTACAACTTTTGTTTAGAGAATTTTTCTCTACAGAGCCTAGTTTAGCGTGAAAGTGTGATTTTCCTTTTTTTTAAGCCAAATTGAGTTCGATTTTCATTTTGCGTCTTCCACTCATGATTAAAATAAGGTTATGTTTTTGAGATTAGTTGTTTGTTTATTTCTAATGTTTTATTACTAATGTTAGGTTTATTGTTAATTATTTATATTGGCAAGAGAAAGTTGTGTGAGTGTTTCACACCAGATTTTTTAAATTATAAGTACTTAAAGTACTAAAAACATCAGTCGTGATATGAAGTAGGCCTAACAATTTCATTTATAAAAATACTTTTAAAAGTATTTTGTATTTAAATACTTTTGAAAGTATTTTGTTGTTACTTTTTAATCAGCGTGTACACATTTTTACATAATGCGCATGCTCAGTGACGTCAATATTTGTTTACATTAGGAGCAAACTTAGAGAGGCTGGACTGTACCTCTTCTGTTCTTCATTGTTTCAGTCATATAATTAGCTGATCATGTGATAAGAAACAGAACTATTTTGCCTCATCATTTTGAAATTAATCTTATAATGTTATAAATTAATCACTTATAAATCGAAGGGGTCGGGAGAAGGCAGTGCTTAACCACATCAACATAAATTTTACGCAATGTCATTTTAAAAGTTAACTGGAATCTACAAATCATGTTTTTGAATTTTTACTTTCTCTTGCCTATATGAATATATAGGAAGGAAAGTATTGTTTTCATGTCGATTTTTCGAAATCGATTTTTCATCGGATCTATACGTTTTCAGACCCCCTGAACCCAAAAAACATGTTTTTAGCGATTGGTCTGTGTGTGTGTGTGTGTGTGTGTGTGTGCGCGCGCGCGCGCGCGTGCGTGTGCGTGTGTGTGTGTGTGTGCGTGTGTGTGTGCGTACAAAATCTCTCAAGAACGGAACATTGTACGAACTTGTAACTTGAAACTTAAGTTACATACCACTACCGGACCCGACATGAACATTTTCATCAAAATCGGTCAACCGGAAGTAGTAGTTTATTCGTATAATTTTTCACTTTTTTGTGATTTTCTCAAAAACTGGTCCTACGATTTTTTTTTAAAATCGCCTGGTTTATTCAATTTTTGATTCTCTACAAGATAGGGTAGGCGCCATTTTAGCTGAAATTCTTGGTGAGGCTGTTTTCACGTAAAAACGTTGTTCTTTTAAGATTACGGCTTTAATATGCATTTTAGCGCAAAAACGTACATAATAAAAGTTGTAGATAATTTAAAATTTTACAACTTTTATTTAAACATTTTTTTGTATAACGCTTAGTTTAGCGGTAATTAGCGATTTTCTGTTTTTTTCTCACGAAAACGTGTGAAAAATCAATTTTTTTTAAGATTTCGGCCGTAGTACGCATTTTACGACAAAAGTGTATAAAATAAAATTTATAGAAAATTAAAAGACCTACAACTTTAATTATAGCATTTTTCTCTACAGAGCCTAGTTTAGCGTGAAAGAGTGATTTTCCGTATTTTTAAGCCAAACTGAGTACGATTTTCATTTTGCGTCATTCACTCATGATTAGAATAAGGTTATGTTTTTGAGGTTAGGGTTTTGTTGATTTCTAATATTTTATTAATAATGTTAGGTTTATTGTTAATTATTTACATTGGCAAGAGAAAGTTGTGTGAGTGTTTCACACCAGATTTTTTTGTTAAATATTTGTTTTTTCTGTTAATCTATAGGTTATTACCTGTTATTACCTGTTATAGGTTATTATATATATAGTGGCGACTATTTACAACACTATGGGTCGTTTGTCGCAGTCAAAACACCATTTTTGCCTGTCTTGCCATGACTCCTCCTCCATGTTTCTTCTCCCCATGGCTCTGTCAATACCTTCCATCCATCTCCCTCTCGGTCTTCCTCTTTTTCTATTTCGCTGCGGTCTCCAGTTCCACGCCTTCAGTGGGATTCGTACGTTGCTCATTCTTCGCATGTGACCATACCAGTGCAGTTGTTTTCTCTCAACACGGTCTATTATTGAGTCTTCAATGCCCATTATCTCTCTTACTCTTATATTAGTTACCCTATCTCGTAACGTCAATCTGCAACATCTTCTCCAATATCTGTTCTCCACTGTACTGATTCTATTTTTCATGTTTTGTGTAATGGTCCACACTTCTGCCCCATATGTCATCGTACTTTCCAAGAAGTCAAAAAAAATATAGGTTATTAAGATCGTAAATATAGCATCCTATTTAAAAAGTGCTAAACATTTTATTTTTTACAGAATATTTCAGAAAAATCATGCTGGGAATTTTGTGGGTTAGCACTTTTTTCCACCAACGCCTTCAATTTACCTTATCACTTTAAAATTGTCATTATGAGTTTCCGTCTCAATCTTTGAGTGTTGTAAAAAATATATTTTTATAATCAATGTAAAATGGTTGCAATAAATTTAGTTAGTAGGCTAAAAAACATTTATAACTTTAAATTAATTTTTTTTACTGACTTAATTTATTAGTGCTTATTTACTTAAATTTATTGTTGCTGATTTTTGTTGCAGGACTTATCGATTCAAAAACCCCGAAAATTTTCTTCCTTCATCCATACAGTTTATTAAACCCAGGTAGGAAAGTCCATCAGCTAAGTAGAACGGCAAACAACCTTAAGGGGAGACAGTACTTTGTATCCCGCCAATGTTAAATTTGCTATTATTAGGTACATTTTTCATAGAATTGGTAAAAGATAGGGAAATAAAACTTTACACACTATAGGTGTCGGGTTTCTTCTCAAGCTACTGACATTTTTTGAATTTAATCTTTGTACCATTGGGTACAAGTGCTATTCAACATCCTACGCCAAGTAGGTATCAGCTTTAAAGACAGAAGACTCATCTATAACATATATAAACGAGAGGTGGGAGTAGTTAGAAGTGGAAGAAAGGAGGAATCTGCCTGCATCCAGAGGGGTGTGCGACAAGGGTGTTCCCTATCACCATACTTGTTCAACCTATACGTGCAGAAAGCAATTGACAGAGTGAGAGAAGAAATGAACCTAGGAGTGACAATTCATGGGGAAAGAATAGATATGCTCCGGTTTGCGGATGACATAGCAGTGATGGCAGAAAGTGAGGAAGACCTACAAAGAATACTGAATAGGATGGATGCAGTAATGGATGAGGAATTCAGCATGCAAATAAACACCCACAAAACAAAAATTTTGGTATGTTGCAGGAACAGAGAAAACAGCACAGCGATAACATTGAGAAACGGGGTGATAAAGGAGGTGACTGAGTTTAATTACCTGGGCAGTAAGATCACAAATGATGGAAGGAGTTACAGGGATGTCGCAAGCAGGATTATCCAGGCTAAGAATGCTTTTAATAAGAAGAAGAGCTTATTCACTTCTAGGAATGTTAGTCTTGATGTACGGAAACGCATGCTGAAGACATATGTGTGGAGTATTGCAGCTTACGGGAGTGAAGCTTGGACACTTGGTGTGAGGGAAGAGAGAAGATTAGCGGCATTTGAAGCCTGGTGCTATAGAAGGATGTTGAGGGTCAGCTGGAGTGAAATGATGACGAACGAACAAGTTTTCAGTAGAGCGGGGGAGGGAAGGAGCTTCCTAAAATGGATCAGACAGAGAAGAGCCCAGCTGATAGGCCACATACTCCGACATGACAGTATGTTGAAAAGAATAATCGAAGGAGTTGTGGAGGGGAGAAATTTGCGGGGAAGACCCAGATTGGAGTACATGAAGCAGTTACTGGAGGACATGGGATGTGCTTCATATTGCGAGTTGAAGCGGAAAGCAGATGACCGAGGAGCATGGAGAGCAGCTGCCAACCAGCCTTATGGCTGTTAACTAGAGAGAGAGAGAGAGACCATTGGATTTTTTTTTAATTACATTTTAAAAAAACTTTTTTTTTTAGCTTGTTTGATCTCAATGGATCATTCTAGTCCACTTTCTGATTCGCTTCCCATGTACTTCATTGGCTCGCTGTTCTTGCCAATACCTCCTCATGTTTTCAGATCTTGCTTTTCGTTGTTCGTCAGTTACCTGCACAACTCTAGCCACCTTGTCCTCATTAAAACATTTTGCATTTAGAAACGCCCTTATCTTTGGTTTATTTGTCGCATCTTCAATCTTCAGTCCAACTTCATCAAGATCCTCTTTAATTGCTGAGATGTATTTTCCACCAGATTTTACACTGATTCCTCTGGTTATAAGTTGTTTTAATAACCTATTCTCTGGCATTCTTAATATGTGAAAGAAATAAGAAATTCTGTTTTTACAAATTATTTTCTACGTGTTTTGCGTACTATTAATTTTTGGAGCAGCTGAGGAAGTCATAAAAATGTCGGTACAATATAAATGTGATTATACAAGGTAATTAACTGGTAAAAATTTCAGTCTGGTAGGTTTATTGGTTTCTGAGAAAAATATACCTTAATGTTAAACATCTAAATTTACGGGAAAGGTAAAAAACAAGAAGGCACAAATCAAAAAAACAATATGTACACAAACAAGTAAATTTTCCTTCAACCGTTGCTTAGAAAGCTGAATCAACAACTGAGTGTATTACAAACCGTGATGCAGGTGTTTTAAATACAAAATTAATTCTCTTTGCACTAAAACGAGCAGTATAAAATTATGAGAAATATTCGTTCTCTCTTAACATGACATTTTTTCTGTGTAAAAACTTCATTTTTTCATACAAAAAATCTTTTTTTGACGTAGTTTAATGTTTTCTGGTCTATCTAGGCCTAAACTATTGAAAAACATAAAAAACCAAAAATCGAAATTTTGAGTTAAAACCATCGTGCAATCTCCCCTTAATATACTTGCACTACATCATATTATGAATACAGCCCCAGAACTGGTCAACCTCATCAAATGTCGAAAGCTGGAATATTTAGGTCACATAATGCGCAATCAAGGCAGGTATGAGCTATTGCAGAGCATATTACAAGGGAAAATAGAAGGCAGGAGAGCCCCAGGACGAAGAAGAATTTCCTGGTTGGCTAACATTAGAGCGTGGTTCGGAAAGACCACCACCCAATTGTTCAGAAGCGCCAACCAACAAAGTAATAATAGCCAGAATGATCGCCAACGTTCGGAACGGACAGGCACCCTAAGAAGAAGACATCATATTATAATCCTTCATTTTTTATTTTCTTATTTTTATTAATTAACGCTAAACAAAGCGCTCTAGGAAAAAGCTCTTGAAATAAAAGTTGTATGCTTTTAATTTTCTACAATCTTGATTATGTTTACTTCTATTGTAAATTTCATAAATTCAAAACTCTAATATTACAACACTGTGATTCTTCCGGAAATCACATAAGCAGTGAAACGATCTCCTGCCTCAGGAGAATCAACACGGAACTCAGAATCTCAAAACTAGAACGTCGGATCATCAGCAAATGCCTGAACAAGAGATGTTTCTCTAACGGGAACTGGGGACCCGTCCCGAACGAAGAAGTCTACAGAAATTCAGAACCTCTAGCAGACCTGATGTGGAAAAAGAGAATTTGTTTCTTTGGCCATCTCTTGAGGTTTGACTCCACCAGAATCTCCACAGAAATCTGCAGCTATTTCCTAAACAGAAAATCTCAGCCCCACTGGATCAAAGAAATTGAACAGGACGTGAAAGAAATCCAAGTAGTGTTGTGATGGTCTCTGCTGTGATAATTTTTTTTTTTTTTTTTAATTCCTAATATGTGTACGTTGCAATCTGTTCAACTCAGAACAATAAGCAACCCCATAACCCAATGAGATGAGGATGATATGTATGACGTGTAAATGAGGTGTAGTCTTGTACAGACCCTGGTCGACCAATCCTGAGAGAGTATGGTTAATTGAACCCCAACCATCAAAGTACACCGGCAACCACTGTCTATTATTTAAATCCGTATAAAAGTAACTACTTTTACTAGGATTTGAACCAGGAACCTTTGTCTCCAAAAATCAGCTGTTTAACAGCTGATTTTGGCGACGACTTTACCTCTAGACCAACCCGGTGGGTGTGATAAATTTAAGAGATAATATTTCAATCCTGTTCGCTTTACAGATTTCAAATGCAATTGTTTGGAGATTTAACAGAAGACGAAATAAAACAGGCCAGAAACAAACTGAAAGATATTTTTGATAGTTATCCAGCCGTTGCATGGTAAGACAGCCTATTGTTTGTTATCTATCTCCTTTTATAATAATTACTTTCGCACTATTGCTAAAGGTATACGATGTCTCTATACAACGTATGACCAAACTCTAGGAAGTGACTTTACAGCTAAAAATCTGGTGTGAAACACTCACACAACTTTCTCTTGCCAATACAAATAATTAACAATAAACCTAATAGTAGTAATAAAACATTAGAAATAAACAAAAAACTAACCTCAATAAACATAACCTTATTTTAATCATGAGTGAAAGACGCAAAATGAAAATCAAACTCAGTTTGGCTTAGAAATACGGAAAATCACTTTTTCACGCTAAACTAGGCTCTGTAGAGAAAAATGTTTAAAATAACAGTTGTAGATCTCTTAATTTCCTATAAATATGATTATATATACTTTTGTCGTAAAGTGCATACTAAGGCCGAAATCTTAAAAAAAATCGATTTTTTACACGTTTTCGTGAGAAAAAAACAGAAAATTGCTAATTACCGCTAAACTAAGCGTTTTACAAAACAATGTTTGGAATTAAAGTTGTAGAATTTTACATTTTCTACAACTTTTATTATATATTGTTTTGCGCTAAAATGCATATTAAAGCCGCAATCTTAAAAAGAAAATGTTTTTACGCGAAAACATCCTCATCCAGAATTTCAGCAAACATGGCGTTTACCCTACCTTGTAGAGAATAAAAAGTTTAGTAAATGAGGCGATTTTTAAAAAAATCGCAGGACCAGTTTTTGAGAAAATCGCAAAAAAGTGAAAAATTACACGAATAAACTACTATTTCCGGTTGACCGATTTTGATGAAAATGTTCGTGTCAGGTCCGGTAGTGGTATGTAACTTAAGTTTCAAGTTTCAAGTCCGTACGATGTTCCGTTCTTGAGATATTTTGTATACACACGCGCGCGCGCGCACACACACACACACACACATACACACACACACACACACAGACACACACACAGACCAATCGCTAAAAACATGTTTTTTGGGTTCAGGGGGTCTGAAAACGTATAGATCCGGTGAAAACTCGATTTCGAAAAATCGACATGAAAACAATACTTTCCTTCCTATAATTATTCATATAGGCAAGAGAAACTAAAAATCTAGTGTGGAACGTTGCCGTAGTCGTTATCGCAACTGCCTTCTACGACGAGGCCCCGGGTTCGATTCCCGGTCAGGTCTGTCATTTTTTCAATATTTATTTACATATATTCATATAAATTTTTTCATATAGGCCTATATTTTTTTTTTAAAAAACCACATAGAACTACATAAGTTCATCAAACTAAAAAAAGCTCATTTCAATTTTTGCGGTTCAGTTTTTCAGTTTTTCAGTTGGGTTCAGTTTTCCAGTTTTTGGAGTCCTTTGCTGATGTTTCCTTCCTTGAACTTTCTCCAGTAGTCCCTCAATCCTTCCGATCTTCTCTGCCGTTTCTTGTCAGAATACACAACTTTCTGTCGTTTCGTCGGTTTCTGCTGTTCAAGTCTTGTGGTTTTCAGCCTATATTTGCCTATGTGGTTATGGCCTATATTTTTATATAATATATTTTCATATATTCATTTTCATATATCATCATTTCATATCATAGAAACACGACTTTCTCTTACCAATGTAAATAATGAAAAATGTAGCCTATAGATTGGCCGGCGCGTTGCCGTAGTCGTTATCGCAACTGCCTTCTACGACGGGGCCCCGGGTTCGATTCCCGGTCAGGTCTGGCATTTTTTCATCGTTCATTTTCATATATTCATATAAATTTTTTCATATAGGTATATTTATATAATATATTTTCATATAGCCTATTCATTTTCATATGTTCATTTTCATATATTTTCATATATCACCATTTCATATCATAGTCTATATCAGTATATTTTTGTATATTCTCCACCGTCTGTATTAGCAGAAATTGCAAAACAGTCAGACGTAAAACAAAAAAAGTCACTGACCGGGGCCGACGACAGAGGCAAAACCTTGCTCGCGAATTTGATGGGCCTGAAAAGGCCCGTTTAATTTGTTGGGGGTCTTGAGAAGGATCGTTGTACGTACAACAAGTAGTGGGTTGGTGGCCCTGAAAAGAGCCGTTGTAGGTGGTCGGAAGCGGCGAGCCTGCATGTTGAGAGCTGTGCCCGAAGAGTGATGGCTCAGCTACCGGGTTCACACCTAGCTCTCCCTCAGTGGCAGTTGGTCCCCAAAGCAGCGAGACAGTGGCCCTCAGAGCCTCGCAGTGTTGGGTCAGCGTAGGACATCAGTCGATGCCGTGCCGTGCCGTTCATGAATCGAATCGAATCAATGAAAATGGGATAGGAGCTAGGAGCTAGGAGCTAAATAATGGGCGATGTGGTGAAAGGATCACCTGATCGCTCGGGGAACAAGATTACGGAATTTGAGTTTCTTTATTATAATTTTGCAGGCCGTATTGGCGTAGTTGGTAATGTGCTCGCTTTTCATCATACAGTCTTGGGTTCGAATCCCATTCAGGCACGGCATATTTTCATACGTTCCAAAAATCATTTCATCCTTCACCGTCTGCATTAGCAGTATTTGCAGAACAGTCGGACGTTAAACAAAAACAAAACAAAACAAATTTATTATAATATTTCAAGGAAAGAGTAGGTGGGGTTAATAATTTTATTCAAATTCGTAAGGGGCGAATATAAGAAGGATATTAAAGAAGGAAATTTGTTAGAGTGGATTGGCTGCTCTTTTCTTTTTTAATTATATTTCTGTTTCGTGGACTTTTATTTTTTATTACGGAAGGAAATTCAACATAGCTACATATTAAAGAAGGAGTTTGTTAAAGGAAATCGTAGAAGAGCAATATGCATATTGCTTCTGGCCGATGATTTGCCTCGTACATGTTTCTGATGACGGGATGTTTTGAACGCTTTGCGGCTTCATATAGCATTCTTGAAATATTGTAGATATAGACCTCTAGGGACAGAATGAGGAGACTTTCTTGAATAATGGAGTTAGGGATAAAGTAGTAGAATTTGGATATTGTGCGAGAGATTATATTTTTAAAGGAAATAATTGTTATTTTTACTTTCTCTTGCCTATATAAATATTTTGGAAAGAAAGTATTGTTTTCATGACTGTCGATTTTTCAAAATCGAGTTTCACCGGATCTACACGTTTTCTGACTCCCTGAACCCAAAAAACACGTTTTTAGCGATTGGTCCGTGTGTGTGTGTGTGTGTGTGTGTGTGTGTGTGTGTGTGTGTGTGTGTGTGTGTGTGTGTGTGTATGTGTGTGTGTGTGTGTGTGTGTGTGTGTGTGTGCGCGTGTGTGTGTGTGTGTGTGTGTATTTGTGTGTATACAAAATATCTCAAGAGCGGAACATCGTAGACTACGAGCTTGAAACTTGAAACTTAAGTTTTATACAACTACCACTGCTAGGACGCAACCCTGATTCTAAGAAGATAGAATTAATACTTACTTACTTACTTACTTACTTACTTACTGCCATGGCCACACATATCTAAGTAGATATTTAGCCGCACCAACACAGCCCCTCCACCTCTCTCGATGCCCCGCGTCTTCCTCGGTCGCTCCAATTCTCTCCATATCGGCCCTCACTTGACTCCACCATTTACGTCGTGGTCTTCCTCTCGGTCGTCGTCCTTCAGGATTTCTTCTTAACACTTGGTTAAGATTACTGTCCTCATTTCTTCTTAAAACATGCCCAGCCCATCTAATTCTTCTACACTTGAACTCACACACCACATCTGGCTCCCTATAAAGGTCTCTAAGTTCTCTGTTGTGTCTTTTCCTCCACTCTCCTCCCTCGTTTACAGGTCCGTAAATTTTTCTAAGGATCTTGTTTTCAAATACAATCAATTTCCTTTCCTCTCTTTTATCTAATTTCCATGTCTCCGCTCCGTAGAGCAATATTGGACTGATAATTGTTCTATAAATTTTAATTTTTGTTGTACGTGATAACAATTTTGAAGACATACGTAAGTTTGTTGCATGCGTGGAAACATCTGTTTGCAAGATGAAATAGATAGAATTAGATGAAATAGATAGAAAAAGATAGAATTAATACATTGGTAAATTTTCTATCCCCCAGTCGGTATGTTGGCAACAGTGTACTCAAGGCCAACTACTTAAGACAGTTAAAATGTTCCAGTCAAGCATTAGTGTGGTGACAGCAGTCGTTTCGTTATATTGTGTCAGCGATGGTTTTTCCCAAGGAAGAACCGGGTGTTTCATTAAGAACGCAACCCTATCTATGTTAAAAGCCATAATCTACGGCATATTTTTACTTTCCGTACTTTACAAATTAAATAATCTAAATTATTATTTTACAAATGAATAGCTAATTGCAATGAAAACATTTTATTACTTCTATCTTCTTATAATCAGGGTTGCGTCCTTAATAAAACACCCGATTCTTCCTTGGAAAAAACCATTGCTGACACAATATAACGAAACGACTGCTGTCACCACACTAATGCTTGACTGGAACATTTTAACTTTCTTAGGTAGTTGGCCTTGAGTACACTGTTGCCAAAATACTAATTGGGGGACAGAAAATTGACCAATGTATTACTTCTATCTTCTTATAATCAGAGTTGCGTTTTTAATAAAACACCCATTATATCAATCTTCAGTGAGCACAATAAAATAGATTTATTCTAGAAAATTCCATAGAACAGTCAACAGACCGCGAGAATTCAAAATACTGATGTATACAAAAAATCCCGTCCGACGAGTTTCTTTCATGGTGGGGGAAGCACTGCTGGCTGCGTGTCGTTAGTGTTCCCCGCGGTAGGTTCTGGAACCATCTGTAGCACTGATAATAATTGTGGAACCGTCGGCGACAAGATGTAAATTTTTACTCAAGGAAAAATATCTAAGCAACAGCACAGATTTCCTACAAAACTAGAAATTCTTTTTTTACCTAATTTGTGTACCTACGTTGCAATCTCTTCAGTTTAGAACAATAAGCAACCCCATAACAGTTATGCTGCCCAGCCAGGTGGAGTGTCAAATTATTTACACTCAATCTGTTAGTTGCAGGGCTAAAATAAATAGTTCTGTTTCTTGTCACATGGTCAGCCAATTAATGACTGAATCATTTAAGAACAGAAGAGGTAGAGGCGTAAAAGACACTAATCAGAGTTATCTCCTCTGAAAGTAATGAATTTCATTATACAGCCAGACCCTGTGGTGAATGAAGTGAAGGTGTCATTTGCAGAGTGGAAAATATATGCTTTTCAGAGGGCTCGGCATGCTGATAAGTGTATATTTCCATTCAGTGAGGAAGGCAATAGTAAACCACTCACTCCTCGTTTTACTTAGTAAAACCTCTACAGGTTCAAACCAGCCTTTTGGCTGATGACCTAAACAACAACAAGTAACTCCATGACCCAATGAGATGAAGATGATGTTTATGATGTTTAAATGAGGTGTAGTCTTGTACAGACCCAGGCCGACCATTTCTGAGGGAATATAGTTAATTAAACCCCAACCATCAAAATACACCGGTAACAACTGTCTAGTATTTAAATCGGTATAAAAGTAACTACCTTTACTGGGATTTGAACCAGGAACCTTCGTCTCCGAAAATCAGCTGTTAAACAGCTGATTTTGGTTACAACTTTACCTCTAGAAAAACCCGGTGGGTTAAAACTAGAAATTGTATTAAAATTTATCACAAAAGAATACAAAAAATGATAATAAGATGATCATTCTGAATGAAACACCACCACTGTACCCTTACTGCATGTAGCAATGCGAATCACATAATCATACATTCTTTTCATACAATAACAGTTCTCAACTAATTATTTCTAGCCTAATGTTACAACAATAAAAACTACAGAGAAAATGTATTTTTAATACACCTAAAGAATTGTTTGCCTAAATTAGATGGTTACTGAAAAAAACGTACCGGAATTTATTCAGATTAAAATTACCAGCATTGGGACAATCGACTTTTTTTTTCTTAATTGTATAGCCCTTTTACGAGCGCACTAGTTATGTAATTAAATTCATTTTCCCTTAAGCTGTTTTGGGAGCTGTCGCCTCCTTGCGTGGTACTCCCTCATCCTCCTACTCACCACCTGTCTCTCCACCTCTGTCCAGATTCTAGTCTTGGACTCAGCAGAATGGAAATTCCCGAAAGTCTTAATCTTGTGCCTAAAAATGTCTCTGTTCATAATGTCGTCGCCCGAGATGTCCAACGTTATGAGGTCTTCCTCCACTTCCTTCAACCATCTGTCTCTGGTTTTAAGTCCTTCCTGGCTTCTGATCAACTTGTAGGTCTCATTTTCTATATCCCTAAACCTCATTAGATGTCCGTAATATTGCAGTCGTCTTTTCCGACACTTTGTTGCCAAGGATTCCCCCAGAAAATTCATTATTACTTCGTTTGATCGTTTTTTATGTACGTTAGTATCCGGGTCATAGACTGTTCCCAATATTGTCTGGGCAAATTTTCTGCGTATCTTGTCCAGCTTTGCAAGTTCTCCCTTTCTGTAACATGTCAGAGTCCCAGCCACGTACAAAACCTGTGGGAGGACCACCGTGTTTAAGTGTCTTAACTTGGTGTTGCGGGAGATACACATTTTGTTGTAAAATCCTTTCATCTGTACATACGCCATCTCTAATTTTCCAATTCTTCTCCGTAATGCCAGGGCATCCGATCCGTTTTGTTGGATGATTTCGCCCAGATAATTAAAATGATCAACTCTGCTCAATCTGCCAAAATCAGTTTTAAGTGACCTTTGGCTGTCTTTATCATTAGACATGAAAACGGACTTTTCAAAAGAGATATTCAGACCCGTTACCCCGCTACCCTTTTAAGCGTGTCTATCTGAAAAATCGCTTGATCTCTGGTTTCTGCAACCAAAGCCAAGTCATCTGCAAAAGCCAGTACATCGATCGCGAATCTAGTGGCCAAACTTTTCCCTCCATAGACGGTTCCCTTTATCTTATTCCTCGTGTTGTATTCTTGGCATTTTTTCCTCCACTCAGTTATTACTTTGTGCAGGACACAGTCAACTTTACTAATTTAAATATTTTTTTACCTAATTTTTTCACCTTAACTATTTCTAGGCTAATGTTATAACAATAAAAACTACAGAGAAAGTGTATTTTTAATACACTTAAACACTTGTTTGCCTAAATTAGATGGTTCCTGAAAAAACGTACCGAAATTTATACAGATTAAAATTACCAGCATTGGGACAATCGACTTTCTCTAATTTAAATATTTTTTTCATTTTTAGGATTAATACTGAAAGAAGCTTACAAGCGTATGTACAATGGTATTATTAGATAATTTACTCACGAAAATGCCTTTGGTTTTATTTTAACGAGGGAGCATTAGTAACTCCTTTTGTATCAGTTTAGCTAACACAATAATGTTGTCTTACACTATACCCAGAGCACATACAGTACATCTCGGAACCTTTTATTGGTTAACTGTACGAATATAAATGTTACCGTAAGCAGATATATGTCGGTTTCTTGAAAACGCGGTCGGACTATTCACAGTTCTGAACGAAACCTTGATACTGTACTATTTTACCCCGGTCTGTCGTTTGTATTTTGCCCGCTGTAGCAGCGGTGACTGGGTTGCTGCTTCCGATAGATGGCGCAGCGGTCAAACCTCTCACAGTACGTTCGTCAGTGGTAAGATATACTTGAAGGACCGATGAAAGCGATAGTCGAGAAGGTGAACAGTCAGTATCGATCCGCTCATTCGAGAGGGTCGATATGAAGAAGATTTAGCCCTCAACATTGAGTATTTCTAGCTCCGCACGATCACACACTACCCCTCGCTTCCTTTTGGCGGCTGGGGGATGAAATTTTTGGGCAAAAATTTCAAGAAAGCTTTTTGAAATAAGTGTCAATGTATTACCAAAAAGTTAAGTTTGTCAGTAACAAGGGAAGAAAATTTTTATTGGTATCTTCCCCCCTTAAGTACTCTATCAAAATAAATGAGAAAAAAATTGTTTCTTAATTTTTTACTATTTTCTTTTTTTTAGGAAATCAATCTTTCATACCGCACTTGACAAAATAAATTTAGAAACAGCTTTCAGGTAAGTTATTGACCAAGAAAAATTTATAAAACTTTTATTATTCGATTTCTATAAGACCTTCGATAACCGAAAGCTTCCTCAGTGTAATGTAGGAAACTGAACCCATTTTTCGAATAACGGAAATTTCCAGTCAGCTAAAAGACCCTCGTTAGATTCTAACAAATTTCTCAAAAAATTGTATAAATAGTACTTATAAACTATTTTATACCATAACGAACAATTTGCGTATAGAGAAGGGTAAAAATATGGTGTGAAATACTCACACCACTTTCTCTTGCCAATTAAAGTAATGTACAATATAACCTAACAATAGTAATAAAACATTAGAAATAAACAAAAAATTAACCTCATTAGACATAATCCAGTTTTAATCATAAATGAATGATGTAAAATGAAAACCAACCTTAGTTTGGCTTTAGATAACGGAAAATAACTCTTTCACGCTAAACTAGGGTCTGTAGAGAAAAACGCTTAAAATAAAAGTTGCAGATCTTTTAGTTTCCAATAAATTTGATCATACACACTTTTGTCGTTAAATGGTAAATCTAAGGCCGAAATATTAAAAAAAATCCACGTCTTTTACTGCTTTTTGTGACAAAAAGAGAACCAAGGCTAATAAATGAATTTCTAATTTAAAAATGTTTTCAATGTTTTTTCAGGAATCACAATTTACATTTCAAAATCGACGATGGTTTAGTCTCAGGTGATAAAACTTACCCTACACTGACGTAAGTAAACAACTTAAATTCCATTAAATTAGTAAGTAGCCTAAACATGTTCATCACATATAGGTACATTGGTAAACTAATTTCACCTATTGGGTAGTTCTAATATAACAGTAAAAGAATTCTTAATGCAATAAATATAATATTATAATTTCTCCTTCTCCTCCTCCTCCTCGTCTTCTCCTTCTTCTCCACCTCCTTCCTCTTCTTCTCCTTCTTCTTCATCTCCTTCCTCTTTTTCTTCTTCTTTTTCTCCTCCTTCTCCTCCTTCTTGTTCTTATTCTTCTTCTTCTCCTCCTTCTTCTCCTTCTTCTCCCCTCCTTCTTCTCCCCTTCTTCTTTTCCTTTTTCTTCTCCTTCTTCTCCTTTTACTCCTTCTTCTTCTCCTTCTTCTTCTCCTTCTTCTTCTTCTCCTCCTCCTCCTTCTTCTTTTCCTCCTCCTTCTTCTTTTTATTCTTCTTCTGCCTCTTCTTCTTCTTCTTCTTTTTCACCTTCTTACTCTTCTTCTTCTCCTTCTTCCTCTTCTCCTCCTCCTTCTCCTTCTCCTTCTCCTTCTCCTTCGATTGGATTGAATTTAGGAATCCTTTGTGGAGGCTTTCTTTTAAGACGATCGGTCCATTTCCGGCGGTACTCCATAATTGTCTCCTTAATGGCCTATTCCTACGATGCTACTTAACTAGCTGTTACTACTAGCAGGACCTAGTAGCGCGTAGGTGACAGTTACCGCGTAGCTAGTCAATTAATGCCAGTGCTCTGAAGGCATACGTGAGTATAGTTGCGTTGTGTATAGCTGTGCAAAATAAATGTTACTCAATAAATCATATCTTCAGTTGGTGTAAACTATATAACGTTAAGTCAAATCTTAAGAAAGAAGTACACGAAGCATGCCGGAGAAAGCTGAAACAGAAAAAAACGCAGTGAGTGGGTCATTAAAAGAGGAGAATTTGAGATTTCTTCAATTGATGCAACTGTAAATAAACTAAAAATATGAGGATACGAGGTATGGCTATTAAATATCGAGACTGAGGTCGTAAAAAAATTATTTAAATTTTATACACAACCACTTATTGTCACCTTCAATATACACTCCATCTCTATCCATACAACGCTCCATGCGAATTTTCCATAGTTTGAAACAGTGCTGGAAGTCTTCTTCTGTCAGCTCCTTCAGGATACGTGCCGCTTTCTCTTTCAGAGCTTCCACAGACTCAAATCTTGTTCCTTTTAACGCAGATTTCACCTTAGGGAACAGGTAGAAGATAATAACATGTGATGAAACGAGGTTTTTTACTTATGATCCGGAAACGAAGCGCCAATCCTTGCACTGGAATCGCATGGAGCGTTGTAGGGATAGAAAAGGAGTGTATATTGAAGGTGACAATAAGTGATTATGTATAAAATTAAAATAACATTTTTTTACGTCAGTCTCGTTATTTAATAGCCACACCGCGTATATACTAGTTTATGTTTGTAACGTTGCAATGTTTACTCACGATTACACATAGAATATATTATCGTTATTTGCATCGGCAAGATAAAGTCGTGTTAGTGTTTTACACCAGATTTTTTTATCGTGGCTCTTTGCAGCATTGCCTAATATTTTCATACTAATCCAGCTTATTTTTTCTGAAATTTTAGGAGAGAGAATTTTCAATTGGAAATGAAGGAAGCCTGTGAGGTGTAAGTATGGATATTTTTGTTCATTACAATAATAAATAATTTGTCTTTACAAATAAAAAATAAACGAAAACAGTACAGCTTTTAAGGAAGACTTAGCTGCTCACCACAAACTGGTAGAATTAGCCTATGAAACTAAAAAGAATGATAAATTGCTGACATCAACTGATGAAGTAAGTAAGACTATTTATTTTGACTTGCAGCAATGTCTGCCTACTCCATCAATATAAAATTCTGTTGCTTTTTACAAAAGGCAATTTTAGACCTTCAATTTAACAGTACATGACTGCGATGATGGAAAACCATTTTGCTATTTGAGGCATGAGGGTATAGCAGGAAGAGGTGCCAAAGAAGTAGGTTCCTGTTTGTATAGTTTTCTGCTTAATGATATTTCGCCAAAAATTAAAAATGTTATTATATTGTGACACTTATTGCTAAGGTCCGTTTCGGGATTTAGGTTATTAAATAATTAATACACTAAAGTTTACAAATTACAAATATTTATTAGACTAAAAGATTACAAAATAAATTATTAAACTAATTATAATTAAATAATACAATAAATGATTTAATAATTCACTTAAAATAGATAATAAACAATAAATAACTTACAATCACTTTTATAGATTACACAGACATACAAAACATATAAATTGAATTCGCAGAAACTGCACATTAACTTTACAATACACTCACAAAAAGACTTTACACAATACACATACAACAAAGGCAGTATAACAGTCGTCGACCAAACAATGCTCGGAATAGTTAACCTGTTTAACAACCCGAATCGCTCGTCGAAGATCAAACGATACTGACTACTGGACCGCGCTCGGGGGTCTCCTTTTATAATCATTCACAAAGATCGTTCCAGAACAAAGTAGAGAAATCATAAAGTACAAAAATAACTCTTTATTAACAAATGCCAGAAAAATCCATTTTAAACAAGTCAACTATTGTAAATAGAAAACGTAAACAACCTCATAAACAACTTCATGAAAATAGCTGTACACAATAAGTTACCCTTTTATAATAGGCGTACCTTTATTGTTAAGACTGTAATTTATTGCTGCTATTGTGTGTTGATATTTTTATTATTCCTTAACTATTTTTATGAATGAAATTCTGGAACATTCGCGATCCATCTAGTCGATTCTGTTACAATATATTCTGACACATGTGGAGGTCAGAATAAGAACTGCCACATTGCTGTCACTTGCATGGTACAGGGTGATTTTTTAGTCCTGTTACCCAATTGTTAATGTCTGGTAATATTTTTCTAAAAAGAATAAATTTTGTTTTGTGACACCAAGTTGGTAGCCCTACTCAACCAATATGGATATGGCAGTGTGAGTTGATTCTCCTTGAGCTGTGTAAAATTTTGTGGCATTTCCGGTCGTGCTACGAACAGAATGTCTTTTATCCTAAAACAATCTCTTGTTTAAATCTTGAGGCTGAAGCTCTAGAACTAATCGTATGTGATACGGATACAATTTCAATTTTTTAGCAGCTTTCTGAGCACTCGAACATGACAAATCAACATGCGAGGAAAGTTTTTGTAAACTTTTCCATGGAGAATTAAGCAATCTTGTTTTCACATTCTCTTAACGTCATCTGTCAAGAGAGTTGGTCAACCACTACGTTTTCTGCTGCAAACAATACCTGCCTCTAAAAATCAGTTAGTTAGCCTAGAAACTGACTAGAATAGAGTGGAGGAACACCAAAAAATTTAATTTGAAATAATTCTTTTACACTCGCATACGATTTTGTAGCAAAATATTGTTCAAGAATGAAAACCCGTTGTTCTAGGGTAAAAGACATTCTGTTCGTAACACAACTGGAAACAGCACAAAATTTTACGCAACTCAAGGAGAACCAACTCAAACTGTCGTATCTATACCGGTTGAGTAGGGCTACCAACTTTGTGTCACAAAACAAAATATCCCTTTCTTAGAAAAAAAAATTACCAGACATTAACAATTGGGTAACAGGACTAAAAAATCACTTGGTATAAAGTGGCTGCGCTATGAAAAAGATCAACCAGGAATTATTTTTTACAAAAATGAATTAGATAGTGACAACTTTAAAAGACTCAATTTGAGAAGACGAGGACAACGAAATGACATAAAATTTAATCCATGCCTTAGGTACAACGAAGCAAACAAAATATCTATCGAGAAAAAAAAGACTTGATGGAACTCATGCCATTCATTTCTTCTGTATTTCATAACTTTTACAAAGACCTGGAGACATCAAAATCTATCAGAAATACCCTTCCAGATACAATTATTCAAGAAAGTGATAACGATGATTAAAAATATTATTTACAGTTTGATTTTGTTGTTGGTTTTATCTTTTATTATATTATTTTGTATCAAAATTTAGTACATTTTTTAAAACACTTAAGTACTGTATTACAAAATCATTAACATAAAAAATTGTAAAAATAATGTTTAGTAAATTATTAATAATTAAAGTTCTGCGCTTGAATAAGTAAAAAATCTGTTTTGATCACATAGGTTTTTTAAAGTAATGTATATACTAGCATAAATTTGTTTCTTTTATCATATTGTTTTTTATTGTTATAAAAGAATAATACATTAATATAAAATATTCATTTTTATTGTACATGTATTTTACTAGTCACTCGAAGGTAGATTAAACTTACGGTGTGCAAAATGTGTCAAGTCAAATCGATTAAAGCACTTTTTTTTTAAGAGCTGCAAAATCATGCCAGATACAAACCCAATTGGCTGTATTTTATGTTAAAGCGATAAGGAATTGTTTAAATATATTTCAAATAATTTTTGAAACGCATAGTACAATTAATCGATTTCACAGATTTTTTAAAACTTTTAAATGTTTATTTTTTAAAACTTCGATTTTTGACTTAACACACTTGTCATCGGGAACTATACTTTGTTGACAACTACCCAATTTGATCGCTGCTTTTTACTGTATTTTTTTGATGTGGATTAGACATGAGTTTGAATAGGGACCCCCAGTAGAGTTTATTCATGGATGGCTGTCAACAGAACACCATACAAAGTCGCTTGCCCAACCGGTGTTTCTTAACAAATAATAGCGCCTTTCTACCAGCTGACTGACTGGGCTGGCCCAAAGGCTAAAAGAATTTTTGAAATCTGTTTGATTTTTTCTGTTTGCAGAAAGCCTGAAGCATTTCCACACATACTTAGAATATTCGGAAAAATTAGATCAGTGTGAGTTTCTCTAATTCTTCCTGTAATTATTACATTATTATGGCTATCGTAAGCTCTCAGATATTCTGGATAGATTAGTTTTTAAACTTACGAGGTGTGGCTATTAAAAAACGAGACTGACGTTGTAATAAAATTTATTTATATTTTATACGGTATCATTTATTGACCTTCAATATATACACTTCTTCTCTATCCCTACAACGTTCTATGTGAATTTTCCATTGTTGGAAACAGTGCTGGAAGTCATCTTCTATCAGCTTCTTTAGGACACGTGCCGCTTTCTCTTTTACAGCTTCCACAAACTCAAATCTTGTCCTTTTTAATGCAGATTTCACCTTACGGAGCAGGTTGAAGTCACATGGTGCAAGATCTGGTGAATAAGGTCGATGTTCTAACACTGAGATGGTATACTTGGCTTGGACCCTCTCGACAGATAACGCGGGATGAGCTGGCGCATTGTCTTGGTGTAGAACCCATGATTTGTCCTTCCACTTTTCGGGACGTTTTTTACTTACTCTTTGACGTAGTTTAGAAAGCACCTCATGGTTGTAATATTGATAAATCTTTTGACATACAGGACCCAGTGAAAGTACGCAATCCCATGGATAAAAAAAATCATCATTGCTTTAAATTTTGGCTTGCTCATTCGAGCTTTTTTGGTTCTCAGTGAAGTTTGGCTCTTCCAGTGCGTGGATTGGCGCTTCATATCCGGATCATAAGAAAAAAACCACGTTTCATCACATCTTATTATCTTCTACCTGTTCCCTAAGGTGAAATCTGCATTAAAAGGGACAAGATTTGAGTCTGTTGAAGCTGTAAAACAGAAAGCGGCACGTGTCCTGAAGGAGCTGACAAAAGATAACTTCCAGCACTGTTTCCAAAAAGGAATATACGCATGGAGCGTTGTAGGGATAGAGGAGTGTATATTGAAGGTGACAATAAGTGATTATGTATAAAATAAAAATCTGGTGTGAAACACACACAACTTTCTCTTGCCAGTGCAAATAATTAACAATAAACCTAACATTAGTAATAAAACATAAGAAATAAACAAAAAACTAACCTCAACAAACATAACCTAATTTTAATCATGAGTGAAAGACGCAAAATGAAAATCGTACTCAGTTTGGCTTAGAAATACGGAAAATCACTCTTTCTCTCTAAACTAGGCTCTGTAGAGAAAAATGCTTTAAATAAAAGTTGTAGATCTTTTAATTTTCTATAAATTTAATTATATACACTTTTGTCGTAAAATGCATACTAAGGCCGAAATGTTAAAAAAATCGATTTTTCTCACGTTTTCGTAAGAAAAAAACAGAAAATCGCAAATTACCGCTAAACTAAGCGTTATACAAAACAATGTTTGAAATAAGAGTTGTAGGTTTTTAAATTCTCTACAACTTTTATTATATAAGTTTTTGCGCTAAAATTTATATTAAAGCCGTAATCTTAAAAAAACAACGTTTTTACGTGATAACAGCCTCACCGAGAATTTCAGCAAACATGGCGCCTACCCTATCTTGTAGAGAATAAAAAATTGAGTAAAATAGGCGATTTTAAAACAAATCGTAGGAATAGTTTTTGAGAAAATCGCAAAAAACTGAAAAATTATACGAATAAACTACTACTTCCGGTTGACCGATTTTGATGAAAATGTTCGTGTCGCGTCCGGTAGTGGTATGTAACTTAAGTTTCAAGTTTCAAGTTCGTACGATGTTCCGTTCTTGAGATATTCTGTTCACACACACACACACAGACACACACACAGACCAATCGCTAAAAACATGTTTTTTGGGTTCAGGGGGTCTGAAAACGTATAGATCCGGTGAAAACTCGATTTCTAAAAATCGACATGAAAACAATACTTTCCTTCCTATATATTCATATAGGCAAGAGAAAGTAAAAATAGTTATTATACGAGGTGTGGCTATTAAATACCGAGACCGACGTATATTTTTACTTTCTCTTGCCTATATGAATATATAGGAAGGAAAGTATTGTTTTCATGTCGATTTTTAGAAATCGAGTTTTCACCGGATCTATACGTTTTCAGACCCCCTGAACCCAAAAAACATGTTTTTAGCGATTGGTCTGTGTGTGTGTCTGTGTGTGTGTGTGTGAACAGAATATCTCAAGAACGGAACATCGTACGAACTTGAAACTTGAAACTTAAGTTACATACCACTACCGGACGCGACACGAACATTTTCATCAAAATCGGTCAACCGGAAGTAGTAGTTTATTCGTATAATTTTTCAGTTTTTTGCGATTTTCTCAAAAACTGGTCCTACGATTTTTTTTAAAATCGCCTATTTTACTCAATTTTTTATTCTCTACAAGATAGGGTAGGCACCATGTTTGCTGAAATTCTCGGTGAGGCTGTTTTCACGTAAAAACGTTGTTTTTTTAAGATTACGGCTTTAATATAAATTTTAGCGCAAAAACTTATATAATAAAAGTTGTAGAAAATTTAAAAACCTACAACTTCTGTTTCAAACATTTTTTTGTATAACGCTTAGTTTAGCGGTAATTTGCGATTTTCTGTTTTTTTTCTCACGAAAACGTGAGAAAAATCGATTTTTTTAACATTTCGGTCTTAGTATGCATTTTACGACAAAAGTGTATATAATTAAATTTATAGAAAATTAAAAGATATACAACTTTTGTTTAGAGCATTTTTCTCTACAGAGCCTAGTTTAGCGTGATAGCGTGATTTTCCGTATTTTTAAGCCAAACTTAGTTCGATTGTCATTTTGCGTCATTCACTCATGATTAAAATAAGGTTATGTTTTTGAGGTTAGTTTTTGTTCATTTCTAATGTTTTAATACTAATGTTAGGTTTATTGTTAATTATTTGCATTGGCAAGAGAAAGTTGTGTGAGTGTTTCACACCAGATTTTTTATGTTTTAAAATATGATAACCATCTGACACCACAATCTTATAAAATATTAAGAACCAACAAATCTTTTTAGCTTGAATGATTAAATTTCAGTTTATTTATTTCATTTATAATTTAAATCACCAATAAATTATTTTCAAATTAATTAAATTCATATTTTGTTAAAAGTTTTTTGAATTGTCATTTGTTTTTTTAAAGTTTGTCTTTTATTTACTATTTTTGTGTTATTAATTTGCCAACCACCAGGTTAGTCTAGAGGTAAAGTCGTCGCCAAAATCAGCTGTTTAACACCTGATTTTCGGAGACGAAGTTTCCTGGTTCAAATCCTTGTAAAGTTAGTTACTTTTTTACGGATTTGAATGCTAGACAGTGGTTACCGGTGTACTTTGATGGTTGGGGTTCAATTAACCATACTCTCTCAGGAATGGTCGGCCTGAGTCTGTACAAGACTACACCTCATTTACACGTCATACATATCATTCTCATCCATTGGGTCATGGGGTTGCTTATTGTTCTGAATTGAAAAGATTGCAACGTACACACGTTAGGGAATAAAAAAAAATTAAAAAATTATTTGGAACTGAAATTTAGTTGCAAATGAAAAACACAAAAAGATTTTTAGTGTAAAAAACGATCCTACTTTATACATTTCTTGTTTCACTGATTGTCTATTGTTTATTTTTTATATTTTGTCGCTACAACGTGTGGTTTTGACATTCTCTCTTAAACTCTAGAAGTTTACAGTCAATAAAAATTTAAAGTAACATTTTCCAAAGTTTTTAACATTCACTTGTTTTTTCGTATCTAGTAAATCGACAGATCGCAAGATAAGAGCAGTAAAGAAGATACAAGTCCTGTAAGTAATACACCGAACATTATTCA
This sequence comes from Catonia carolina, assembly GCA_035578175.1. Lineage (NCBI taxonomy): Eukaryota > Metazoa > Arthropoda > Insecta > Hemiptera > Achilidae > Catonia > Catonia carolina. The sequence continues at coordinate 109,318,436 of JAQMRL010000003.1, forward strand.
ATATTTTAGATATAGACTAGATACTGAAGTCACGAGATTGCCTTTTGCATACGTATGTGATGTGCTGTGAGGAAGGGAAATGATATATTTGCAGTGCTGCCAATCTCAACAGTGAGAATTTCACTACCACGAAGTTTCTACATACATTTTGTAAACTGTGGTTTATTCCGGGAAAATGTTTTCTTCATAAACCTCATAAGAAAAATCTGGTGTGAAACACTCACACAACTTTCTCTTGCCAGTGCAAATAGTTAACAATAAACCTAACATTAGTAATAAAACATTAGAAATAACCAAAGAAACTAACCTCAAAAACATAACCTTATTTTAATCATGAGTGAAAGACGCAAAATGAAAATCGTACTCAGTTTGGCTTAGAAATACGGAAAATCACTCTTTCTCTCTAAACTAGGCTCTGTAGAGAAAAATGCTGTAAATAAAAGTTGTAGATCTTTTAATTTTCTATAAATTTAATTATATACACTTTTGTTGTAAAATGCATACTAAGGCCGAAATGTTAAAAAAATCAATTTTTCTCACGTTTTCGTGAGAAAAAAACAGAAAATTGCTAATTACCGCTAAACTAAGCGTTATACAAAAAAATGTTTGAAACAGTAGTTGTAGGTTTTTAAATTCTCTACAACTTTTATTATATAACGTTTTGCGATAAAATGCATATTAAAGCCGCAATCTTAAAAAGAAAATGTTTTTACGTAAAAACAGCCTCACGCAGAATTTCAGCAAACATGGCGCCTACCCTATCTTGTAGAGAATAAAAAATTGAGTAAACCAGGCGATTTAAAAAAAAATCGTTGGACCAGTTTTTGAGAAAATCCCAAAAAAGTGAAAAATTATACGAATAAACTACTACTTCCGGTTGACCGATTTTGATGAAAATGTTCGTGTCGGGTCCGGTAGTGGTATGTAACTTAAGTTTCAAGTTTCAAGTTCGTACAATGTTCCGTTCTTGAGATATTCTGTTAACACACAGACACACACACACACAGACCAATCGCTAAAAACATGTTTTTAGGGTTCAGGGGGTCTGAAAACGTATAGATCCGGTGAAAACTCGATTTCGAAAAATCGACATGAAAACAATACTTTCCTTCCTATATATTCATATAGGCAAGAGAAAGTAAAAATAAATATGACCTGTAATATTGCCTATAGCTTAATTAAATGACTATAAATGTTTGATTTACTGTAATTACGAATGATTCGCCTTCTTTACTTTTGCTGTCACCGGCGTTTTCATTATAAGTCTCTCTAGTTTCTACCTAACCGGTTTCGTTTTTTTACCAAGTGTCAACAAAACTGTTAAAGAATTGCTTCTTCACGTCTATAATTTCCTTCTTTATTTTTCAAATTGTGGAAAGGGAAACATCACAGTAGTTAGCCGCTCACTCACGGCTTTTGTTAAGAGGTACAGATAGGAATTTTTGTTTAGCTTCAACTTCATAGCATATTATTACATTCCATATTAGATTTCGTTCAACACTGTGAATAGTTCGACCACGTTTTCGAAAAACTGACATTTCTGTAACTAACAGTTAACCTACAAAAGGTTCCGCGATATACTGTATATTCTCTGGGTATAGTATAAGTTGTTATGTTTGTCGAACTGAAACTAAGCAGTCAGGCATGCGCACTAATGCTTTTCCCCCTTTACCCCTCGTTGCAAATAAGGGCAAACTCGTGACTCACGTGACTATACCAGAACACCAATTTCTTCCTGTTCATCATTTCGACCAGTTATTCTTCGGCCGCCATTTCACCAGAGTAACATTCAGAGTATGTGGGAGCTGCGTGGCACGGAACGCACAAATTTTGTGACCGGTAGCATGCGATTTCTTGTAACTACTGATACGTAATGACGAGATGAACTCAGTGTGGGACTCAGTGTGGGACTCAGTGTGGGCAATGCGCTGCTGCCAGCGTAGTACGTACATTTAGTGATTGTAAGTTTGCGCAATAAAAGTCAAATAGGCAATTAATTAATGTAGTTTCACTTTCAAATTTCAGGGTAAAAATGGCCGAAGAAAGTAGTGGGTGAGTATATTTAAACATAATTTTATTGTTTAGGTCATCAGCCGGATAGCTGGTTTGAATCTGTAGAGGTTTTACTAATTGAAACGAGGAGTGAGGTGGTTTACCTTTGGATTCCTCACTGAATGGAAAAGTATGCTTATCAGCATGCCAGACTTTCTGAAAAGCATATACTTTCCACTCTACAAGTAATACGTTCGGTTCATTCACCACAGGGTCTGGCTGTATAATGAAATTCATTACTTTCAGAAGAGATAACTCTGACTAGTGCCTTTTACACCTCTACTTCTTCTGTTCTTAAATGCTTCACTCATGTAAAATTGTCTGACCATTTGAGAAGAAACAGAACTAATTCTTGTTGCCTGGAATTACCAGATCGCAAGCAAATGAAGTATCACTCCATCTGCTTGTTATGGGGGAAATAAAATACGGTAGTCACGTTAAGGTTATATATTTTGGGTGCCAAGTACTGAAAATAATTATAATACTACTTTATTTTCCTCTTTTCTCTTTAGTTACATGTACATTTAAATATTGCTAACCATTCTTGTTATTTTCTCTCTACCAGTTTTGGCTATCCATTTATTCAGTTCCTTAAAAAATGTTAAACCCGATAGGTTTTTTAAATCTAAAGGGAGTAGGTTATATATTTTGGGTACCAAGTACAGAAGAGACAAAAGAACTTTCACTGTGAACGAGTCACGGTTACTTATAATTCACGGTGACCACAGTTATTCAGATAGGCGAGTAACCGTTTCCCAGTCACTGTTACAAAGATCGCTTACTCTTCTGTCACTGGAAGACAGGACGACACGGCGAATGTTCACCGTACGTCAACAGCGTATAGTACAGACCTCTCGTTCTCCAGTTACTGTTACAAAAATCACTTATTCACTGTTCACGGTCACTTTTAAGACAGACCGAATGCTTTACCTTAGAAACTAGTGAAAAAATTCACTCACTCATTCACTGTTCACAATTAATAGACAAAACGACATAATAGCTACGTAAGATATGTTGGTCCGTTCACTGGGCTTAGTGCTCTCTTTTGATAACCGGCATGTCCATTCTCTTTTACTTCAATTTTTACACACTCTTCTCTCTCTTTCACTCTTTCTCTCTCCCTCACTCGATCTCTTCCCCTTGTTATGTTTTTCATCTACTAGACTAAACATAACGAGGGTAGTTCCTTTACATTTCTGATCGCGGTAACATAATCATATTACAGTGTTATTTTTATTACACGGCGCGTTTTACCTAGCTATTTTATTTATATTGTGCGCTGTTAATTATTTCAGTTGTAAGTTGTTTCTTGTACTTTCTTTTTTATACACAAAATGTTCTTTTATTACTAATTTAGGATACCTTGTGTTAATCAGTTTTAGGCTAAATTTTTATTTTAGTTATAAATGCAGCCCATTTTTTTAATTTATCAAAACTTCAGTTGTTATCATGAAATAACATCTGAAAACATTATTATTATTTCATGATAACAACTGAAAAATATACTAAATCACTAGTAACTATTAAAAGTAACGGTGAACGCAAAATCACTGTCACCGTAATCACGGTGACTGGTTAAAACAGTGAACGCTCTTCACTAGTACCAAGTACTCAAAATTATAGTCACACTTATCTCCTCTGAGAGTAATGAATTTCATTACAGCCAGACCCTGTAGTGAATGAAGTCAAGGTGTCATTTGCAGGGTGGAAAGTAGATGGTTTTCAGAAAGCCTGGCATGGTGATAAGCATACTTTTCCACTCAGGGACGATGGCATGGTGAACCACCTTGCTCCTCACCTTACTTTGTAAGGTACATATATATCAAGTCTATTTATTTACTTTTTCCTTACGTGGAACGTATATTCATCACCGATATCTTGGAAATCAAAGAAACCACCGTCATTTTCAATAAGTCCTGCATCTCTAGATAAAAATGTTTACTTAAGATTTTATCGTCAACTTACATAAATCTTTTAGGTATTAACTGTAATTTATAATAATAATATATTTCATTTATAATAATATAATTTATAATATAATATAATATAATATCTTTTTAAATATCTTAAATATCTTTAAATATCTTTTAATATAATATAATATTAATATAATATATTAAAAATAATATATTTTTATAATAATTTTCAACCTTTTTCGCAAAGTACTTCATATAGTTGGCTGAGCATTTTGCAATTGTAAACCTTCTGGTATAGTCGATTTGCCTAGGTTACCTTAAAACAACTCACTGAAACGATTAGTTTTTTTCTTCTCAAATGGATTTGTTCTTTTCATTTATATATACACATCCTGTGTTTTTAAACTGGGCATTCCAGTCGTTGATTCATTTACTTGTTATTGGTGATTCACCAAATATTCTGCCCATAACAGACAGGTGGAGTGTCAAATTATTTACACTCAATCTGTTCGTTGCAGGGCTAAAATAAATAGTTCTGTTTCTTATCACATGGTCAGTCAATTAAATGACTGAATCGTTTAAGAACAGAAGAGTAGAGGTGTAAAAGACACTAGTCAGAGTTATCTTCTCTGAAAGTAATGAATTTCATTGTACAGCCAGACCCTGTGGTGAATGAAGTGAAGGTGTCATTTACAGAGTGGAAAATATGTGCTTTTTAGAGGGCCCGGCATGCTGATAAGCGTACTTTTCCACTCAGTGAGTGTTGGCAATTGTAAACCACCTCACTCCTCGTTTTACTTAGTTTGAACCTCTAGAGGTTCAAACCAGCCTTTCGGCTGATGACCTAAACAACAACACCAAATATTACTCTGAAATGTTTCCGCGCGAGAGTAACCAAGTTTGTTTTGTTTATTTGAAGTACACAAAACCTTTCTCTACTGGAGTAGCGGTCATATTGCTCGACTATTTATCTAACACAAGTTGTTAAGTCAAAAGCAGTTTTAGCAACATTTTTTTGTCATCAGTCTCTCGACTGGTTTTATGGAGTTCTCCAAGCTTTCCTATCAAGCGCAAGTCGTTTCATATCTACATACTTGTAACACCCAACATCTTTTGTAATTTGCTTTATATATTCTAACCTTTGCCTCTCCCTTCAATATTACCCTCCATTATTGATAGCCCCAATACCTGGATGTCTTAATATATGCCTCACTAGCCTATCTCTTCTTCTGGTAAGATGCTATCATACGTACTTCTTTTTTAATCCACTCGCCTAAGAACCTCTAAGTTACTTATTTTGTCCACCCACTTAATCTTTAACATTTTCCTAAAACACCATATTTCAAAAGCTTCTATCCTCTTCTTTTCTACAGTCTCTATCACCCACGTTTCACTCCCGTATAATGCTATACTCCAAACATAATGTTTTAAGAAATTTTTCCTAATCTGTAAATCAATGTTTGAAGTCACTAGTTTTAGCAACATTAAATAGAAAACCATTGTCTGTAAAAGCATATAATTTTAAATTTTTTTTAAAAGTAAAACAGATACAACCGTTCCTGAACCTACAACTGGTCCTGGTGGGTCAACAGAATCTCCTACTCATGATACTAGATCCATGGTTGAACCTACTTCAGTTAGATCTGCCGCAGAGCAAACAAGGTAACGATTTATTAATCAAACATTCTTACCTATTTGTAGATACATTCACTTGAGTCACGAGTTTGCCCTTGTTTGGAATGAGGGGTAAAGGGGAAAATCATCAGTGCGCATGCCCGACTGCTTTGATTTCAGTACGACAAACATAACAACTTATACTATACCCAGAGAATATACAGTATATCGCGGAACCTTTTGTAGGTTAACTGTTAGTTACAGATATGTCGGTTTCTCGAAAACGTGGTCGAACTATTCACAGTGTTGAACGAATCTAAAATGGAATGTAATAATATGCTATGAAGTTGAAGCTAAACAAAAATGCCAATCCGTGCCTCTTAACCCTTTCAATCTCAATTTTTTTAACTATACACAAACAATATCTATTCATTGTTTCATACAACAATTTATTTTTTTCTTTTTTTTGGTTTAACGTCCGACTGTTCTGCAATTACTGCTAATGCAGACGATGAAGGATGAAATGATATTTTGTAACGTATGAAAAAATACCATGCCTGAATGGGATTTGAACCCAAGACCGCATGATGAGAGGCGAGCACGTTACCAACTGCGCCAATGCGGCCGGCGTATGAATATGAATATGAATATGAATGAATGTGAATATGTAAAATTATGTTCAGGCTTCCTAAACAAAATATATTATCTTACTTAGATTTGTAGCAAGAAACCTAAATATATGATTTTAAATTTAAAGTCATCATTTAAGGCAAAATATTTTACAATTAAAAATATTGATAAAATGGATAAAATCACTTTTTAAAAACAATCTAAAAATATACTTGTATGTACGTACGACATATTCGAAGAAAATGCTACTTTATTTTAGTAAATGAACACGAATTTTTAAAACTAAAACTAATTTTTAAAAGAAACTAATCAATGGTCGCCTCCGTAGCGCAATGGTCAGTATGCTACGCTGCAAACCAGAAGTCTCAAGTTCGATTCCTGGCTAGGGTACAGAAAATTATTACACTTCACACCCAGCGTTCCTAATCCCAAGTAGTCGCTAATAACTAAAATTTTGATGTCAGTTATTTTACTCCAGTGTGACTTCTTCGTCACATTGGGTTAGAAGGGGTTAACAAAAGCCGAGAGCGAGCGGCTAACTTCTGTGATGTTTATCTTTCCACAATTCGAAAAATAAAGAAGGAAATTATAGACGTGAAGAAACAATTCTTTAACAGTTTTGTTGACACTTGGTAAAAAAATCTGGTGTGAAACACTCACACTACTTTCTCTTGCCAATGCAAATGATTAATAATAAACCTAACATTATTAATAAAATATTAGAAATAAACAAAAACTAACCTCAAAAACATAACCTTATTTTAATCACGAGTGAATGACGCAAAATGACAATCGAACTCAGTTTGGCTTAAAAATACGGAAAATCACGCTTTCACGCTAAACTAGGCTCTGTAGAGAAAAATGCTCTAAACAAAAGTTGTAGATCTTTTAATTTTCTATAACTTTTATTATTTACACTTTTGTCGTAAAATGCATACTAAGACCGAAATGTTAAAAAAATCGATTTTTCTCACGTTTTCGTGAGAAAAAAAACAGAAAATCGCAAATTACCGCTAAACTAAGCGTTATACAAAAAAATGTTTGAAACAGAAGTTGTAGGTTTTTAAATTCTCTACAACTTTTATTATATACGTTTTTGCGCTGAAATTTATATTAAAGCCGTAATCTTAAAAAAACAACGTTTTTACGTGAAAACAGCCTCACCGAGAATTTCAGCAAACATGGCGCCTACCCTATCTTGTAGAGAATATAAAATTGAGTAAAATAGGCGATTTTAAAAAAAATCGTAGGACCAGTTTTTTAGAAAATCGCAAAAAACTGAAAAATTATACGAATAAACTACTACTTCCGGTTGACCGATTTTGATGAAAATGTTCGTGTCGCGTCCGGTAGTGGTATGTAACTTAAGTTTCAAGTTTCAAGTTCGTACGATGTTCCGTTCTTGAGATATTCTGTTCACACACACACACACACACAGACACACACACAGACACACAGACACACACACAGTCCAATCGCTAAAAACATGTTTTTTGGGTTCAGGGGGTCTGAAAACGTATAGATCCGGTGAAAACTCGATTTCGAAAAATCGACATGAAAACAATACTTTCCTTCCTATATATTCATATAGGCAAGAGAAAGTAAAAAAGAAAACGGTTAGGTAGAAACTAGAGAGACTGATAATGAAAACGCCGGTGACAGCGATAGTAAAGAAGGCGAATCATTCGTAATTACAGCAAATCAAACATTTCTAGTCATTTAATTAAGCTATAGGCAATATTACAGGTCATATTTATTTCTTATAAAGTTTATGAAGAAAACATTTTCCTGGAATAAACCACAGTTTACAAAATGTATATAGAAACTTCATGGTAGTGAAATGTACGAGTAGTGTCTCACTGTTGAGGTTGGCAGCACTGCAAATATATCATTTCCCTTCCTCACAGCCCACACATACGCAAAAGGCAATCTCGTGACTTCAGTATCTATATATAAAAACGAGAAGGTAAAAGTTACAAAATGACAGGTTCACTATTCAATAGAAGGCAAAAAGAAGTACTTCAATTATATTCAGAAGTAGGAACAAGAGTAATTTTTTTTTATTTTTTTTTTAATTATTAATATGTGTACGTTGCAATCTGTTCAATTCAGAACAATAAGCAACCCCATGACCCAATGAGATGGGGATGATATGTATGACGTGTAAATGAAAGGTAGTCTTGTACAGACTCAGGCTGACCATTCCTGAGATAGTATGGTTGATTGAATCCCAACCATCAAAGTACACCGATAACCACTGTCTAGCATTCAAATCCGTATAAAAGTAACTACCTTTACTAGGATTTGAACCAGGAACCTTCATCTCCGAAAATTAGCTGTTAAACAGCTGATTTTGGCGACGACTTTACCTCTAGACCAACCCGGTGGGTCAAGAGTAATTGATCGAGCATTTCACTGGGTTGAGCATATAGATGAGCCATGTCAACGTCTAAGGAAACTTAAGTACCTGATTAAAAGCCTTCCAACAATTTCAGATTTATAAACAGTTTACTAATCAATTGCTCAATCAGCGCTTTCCTGCGGTATTGTTGCTTGGGGAGAAGCTTATTACGATAATGTAATGCCGATTTTAAGGGTGCAGAAAAGAATATTGAAAGTAATAACTAAAAAATACCAACCCTTTCCATCTTATTAGTACTTTAAGGATTCTAAAATTTTCAATAATCGATAGCTTTATGCTTGAGAAGTTCTTTTTCAAGCATTTAAAAACAAAAACACCTTCCCCTTAACGTTATTATGTTTCATTGTACCCGAAACAAGCGGTCTGTTTCACTCCACAGAGGTTCCACCAAATTATACCAAAGACAATCGGGTTATTTAACTCCGAAACTTTTAAATATTGTGTCTATTGATATCAAAATCTACCGAACGTCATACAGTTTAAAAAAAATCTGTGGTCGCTTAGCCAAAATACACACTAGATTCACCGGATGTTGACTCCTAATCCTAAACTGGTTCACTTACTATACCTTTTGGGTCATAAAACTTACTTCTGCTCCAAAGAAAAATAGGTTTACTCATCTAGTCAATCAAGAACATGGCTGTGTCATAGTTGGGTAAATTGATTTCCCACGCACCACAATAATAAATATGTTGTGTAAATTTCCGACATTTCCTTGTAGTATTAAATTAACGGTTCCGAGGGAGGTGAAGGGGTTTTTGCTGATGCCGGATGTGGCCGGACGGCGGACTTTTGGTTGGTAGCCGGTTGCGGCCTCCTTGGGGCTGGACGAGGACGCCTCAACTCAGTCCAACACTACTTCCTCCCATCGTGAGGGAGTGAACATGAGTTTTTCTCGCCGCCTCGGATACAAAAAAGCAAAAAAAACTGTATAAAAATGGTAATACATTATGTTTCTCTTAATTTTGTTTATAGCGTTGTTGTGTTGTTTAGGTCAACAGCCGAAAGGCTGGTTTGAACCTCTAGAAGTTTTACTAAGTAAAACGAGAAGTGAGGTGGTTTACCAATGCCTTCCTCACTGAATGGAAAAGTACGCTTATCAGCATGCCGAGCCCTCTGAAAAGCACATATTTTCCACTCTGTAAATGACACCTTCACTTCATCACCACAGGGTCTGGCTGTACAATGAAATTCATTACTTTCAGAGAAGATAACTCTGATTAGTGTCTTATTACACCTCTACCTCTTCTGTTCTTAAATGATTCAGTCATTTAATTGACTGACCATGTGATAAGAAACAGAACTATTTATTTTAGCCCTGCAACGAACAGATAGCGCTATAATCTATTAAATGTGTTCATTAATTACTTATATTTATTGCACAGAAAAGGTAAAAAAATGTCAAAGAATTTTTGATAATTATTATTAGGAAAATAAGTGCTAGCATATCTTGGTCAAAAATAGCAATATTATTATATTGTGCTGCGTTGTCTTAAATCTTCCATATCGACAGGAAGAATAAGTACAAAAAGTTTCTCTTTCAAATAACCCCAAAGAACGTAGTAGCAGTGTGTTATTTTTCGACTTCGTGGTAGCTAAAGCATAAACACATTGTTTTCCTCACTACCACGCCTAATTCATTGTTAGAGCAGACGTTCACCTAAATAAATTCTTAACTGGACGTTCCAAAGAAGTGAATCTTCATTTAAAAAAAATTTTAACTTAATTCTAAAAGTTGAGGTATTAACCATTCACTTAGCATGTCCAGATTTTTTAAAAACAGGTGATCTGTTTGTAAAATAATATATGGTACATATAGAACTTCAAGAGACTTAGCAAAACATTTTCACTTTTGGGAAATCACATATGTGGTGTACAGTTTTTCTTGGGTTTTCTGGACCACATATCCTTACAATATGAGTGTGTATTAACTTTTTTCCTAATTTGGAACGGACATTCATCACCGAAATCTTGGAAATCAAAGACACCATCGTCATTTTCAAAACATCCTGCACCTCTACATAAAAATCTTTACGTAAGATTTTATCGTTGACTTTCATATCTTTTACAATCTGTAATTTATAAGAGATAATTTTTAACCGTTTTCGCAAAATACTTCGTTTGGCTGAGCATTTTGCAATTGTAAACCTTCTGATATAGTCAGTTTGCCTAGGTTACCTAAATACAACTCACGGAAACGATTCATTTTTTTCTTTTCAAAAGGATTTGTTCTTCTTTCAGCACTTTTATTTTTATATAGAATTTTTATATAGTTGATTTATTTACTTGGTGAAGGTTATTCACTAAATATTTCATCTGAAACGTTTCTGCATGAGAGTAAATAAACTTGTTTAGTCCATTTTGGAGTACGCAAAAGTTTCCCTACTAGTGCAGCAGCCATCTTGCCCGACTGTTTATGTAACACAAGTTGTTATATCAAAAGAATTTCTAGCAACATTAACCCTTTAGAGGGCAGTACTAAGGGGGGGGGGTAAATATACATGTTGTAAAATGTAAAATTTTGTTTTATATGGACTTGAATAATGTATTTCTAGTGCCAGAACAGTAAGATATTTCATTTTTTTATGTAAAGCCCCGGTAAGTACCAAGGAACGTTTATTGAAATGGGAATCAAATAATGTTTAGTGGTAAGAATGCTTATTAAAACAACTTGTAGTCCTATGTAATAGAAAAATGTGTACGATAACTTATCTCAACTTTATATTAGCATGAATGCTTACTTTCCCATAAAAAACTTGAGTTTTCTAAGCACTGTACAAAAGTAACAACAAAACAACATGTAAGCGTACGCTGGTATGAATCCTTACCACATTCGTGTTAACTCATGAAGCCAATGGTCGCTGCGCACAAATTTCAAAATATTGATAACCTACTTACCAGAGAACATCTATAAAATCATAAAATGACAATAGAGTTCAACTGTATAGCTTATTCTTTAAAAAATCGACCTTATTGCAAGTGGTAAATATACTTACCAAAGACCTATAAAGGGATAAATAGAAAACCATTTTCTGTAGAAGTATATCATTCAACGTTTTCAATCTACATTGCATAATATATAATTTCAGTGTAACAGATACAACTGTCCCTGAACCTACTGGTGGCCCTGCAGAACCTTCTACTCATGGTACTAAATCCATGGCTAAATCTACTTCAGTTAAAACTACTTCAGAGGAACCAATGTAAGGTTTTTTTATCAATCATTCTTACCTATTTGTAAAAAAATAAAAATGGAAACGAAACAATTTACAAAATTAGAAGATTATTTTAAATTCTGTACCAGAGTGGTAAAGGGGTTTACTCCAATTTTGGCAAAATTGAGTTAAAACTATCTTTAAAATTAGAAATTAATGCTCTAAAGCTATACAAAAAAAAACTCCTTCCTGCCTAACTTGCACTTTTAGAGCTTATAATACCTGTATTAAATTAAATTTTGTAGTTGATGTACAATAAGTTATTTATTGTAAAATCACTATTGAATGTTTCACTGATACACCACAAATTTTGCTTGATTTTTTTATTGTGCTTGGTATTTTATTCATTGTTACTAAATATTACTAAGTAAATTTTAAAATTGTTCAAACGTTGTGTACCTAATATAAAATGCTGCTTCTTTATATAGGTAGTGAAGCACTAGGTAATTCACTAAAGTTTTCACCTTACATTGGAGTTAACACTAATGTAGAACCTAAAACGTGACTAAACATACAGTAGGTGTTAAGCCCTCTTTGGCTAGGAATGAGTACAGAAGCTTACAAGGTTAAAAGAATAAATCTGTAGATAAAAAGCATTTTCTGTAGAAAAGTGTAAATTTTTAGTTTCTAATACCTACAAAAATTTTGTACAATAGTGGAAAAAATGTATTTACTTTTTGGCTCTCCTGAATAAAATCGCCAAATGGAGTTAACACCTTTTACTTCTTAAGTACAAAATTATATTTGAATTTATTTGGTTTCTCATAAAGGTACTATATCACATAAAAGAGGAGTACTAATTTTGGTACTTTTAAATATGCTCTTAATAGGTAGTATTATTCCACATAATGGAGGAGTACTGTTTTTGTCACACTTAATGATACTAAACCACATAATGGAGAAGTACTAATTTTACTTTTAAATATTCTCGTAATAGTATTAATCCACATAATGGAGGAGTACTGTTTTTGGCACACTTAACGATACTATTCCACAAAATGGACGAGTAATAGTTTTGGTACTCTTAATTGCTCTTAACAGTATTATTCCACATAATGGAGGAGTACTGTTTTTGGCACTCTTAATGATACTATTCCACATTTTTCAGAAGTACTAATTTTGGTACTACTAAATAATAATGCTCTTAATAGTATTATTCCATGTAATGGAAGAGTGCTGATTTTGTTAGTTGGAGTAATAATTTTGGTACTCTGAAATATGCTCTTAATAGTAATATTTCACGTAATGGAGGAGTACTGATTTTGTTACACTTAATGATACTATTCCACATAATGGAGAAGTACTGTTTTAAGCACACTTAACAATACTTTTCCACATAATGGCCGAGTACTAGTTTTGGTACTCTTAAATGCTCTTAACAGTATTATTCCACATAATGGAGCAGTACTGTTTTTGGCACTCTTAATGATACTATTCCATATTTTTCAGAAGTACTAATTTTGGTACAACTAAATATGCTCTTAATAGTATTATTCCACGTAATGGAAGAGTGCTGATTTTGTTAGTTGGAGTAATCATTTTGGTACTCTGAAATATGCTCTTAATAGTAATATTTCACGTAATGGAGGAGTACTGATTTTGTTACATTTAATGATACTATTCCACATAATGGAGAAGTACTGTTTTAAGCACACTTAACAATACTTTTCCACATAATGGGCGAGTACTAGTTTTGGTACTCTTAAATGCTCTTAACAGTATTATTCCACATAATGGAGCAGTACTGTTTTTGGCACTCTTAATGATACTATTCCATATTTTTCAGAAGTACTAATTTTGGTACAACTAAATATGCTCTTAATAGTATTATTCCACGTAATGGAAGAGTGCTGATTTTGTTACTCTTAATGATGCTATTTTACATAATGGAGGAGTACTAATTTTGGTACTCTGATAAATGCTCTTAATAGTATTATTCGCCATAATGGAGAAGTACTGATTTTGTTACTCTTAATGATCCTATTCCACATAATAGAGGGATACCAATTTTGGTACTCTTAAATATGCTCTTAATAGTATTATTCCACGTTATGGAGGGGTACTAATTTTGTTACACTTAATGATACTATTCGACATAATGAAGTACTGCTATCGATGTCCAGTGGTGAAGTTCGTAAATGATATTTATAAACAAATAAATAAGTTTAACAACTTTCTTTCATTTTAAAATATATGTATATTTTAAAATTTCGATTAAAACCTTTTAAAAACAATTAAAACTTTTAAAATCTTAACTTGAAAACTTCCTTATTAAAATAATTGTATATTAATTATTTAGTCTTTTTTTTTTTATAAAAAAACTGTAAATGCTTTTCTCCTTTTCAAAGATTTAAAATAGACTCAACTTTCAACAATCCTTTTTTAAAATTTTGGAATTTTAAATTTTCTTTTTTCTTTTTTTTTTTGTTTTATTTATCTTACTTACATCTGGAAGCTGGAAATCATCTGTATTTATGTTGAGATGTAAATATAACAAATGTAAATGTTGACATGTCTTGGTTATATCAGTTGTGTCAGTTGTGTGGAGGGTATGTTTTTACGTGTGTGTTTATTGTAATTGTGTGTAAGGAATTATGTTTATATACTTGTCTCATAATCTATTACAATCTTCCCCCCCCCTGGGAAACATACACAAGCAAAAGGAATAAGGGGTGGGTGCTTAAAAGTCGAAAACAAAAAAGATGAGTACGAAGCAGTTGTCGGCCTGAGACGGTAAGTTACGATCATTCGGGGCCCCTTTCATAACACATTCACACATCAAATAACATCGGATACACCTTTAATACCAACATCACAAGCTCGAGAGTCGCGACGTACCTCACCTAATAATATTACTAATCTTGGTAATTTATGATACCTTTTTAAGATTAGAGATATGTTCTTTGGATATTTCTCCCCCGACAGTCTTACGGAGTAAGGCTGTAACAGGTGTAGAGAATCCAATTATATAAAATGGTTCCGACCACCGGTATGCCATTTTTGCACAAATATTTTTCTTTTTTGAACTTACGGGATGAGTTTTAAGTAAAACTTTATCTCCCACCGAAAATGGATTTGGATGGCGTGTAGCATTATATCTACGTGCCATATCATGATGAGACTTAATTAGTTGCCGTCTAATTGTACTCATCATGTTGCTCGATCGTACGGGATTCCGATGAAGGATATCCTGAATATTCCACGCTCTATCCAAGGGCGTTTGGGCTTGAAAATTATGTAATATGTCAAAAGGACATGCACCGTGGGCGGTATGTTGTGCCATATTAAAGGCTAATTGAAACCAAAAGAGGGATTTATCCCATGTCGTTTGGGCAGTTGCGTGGTACGCGATAAGAATAGACCTAAGATTTCTATTCAGTCTTTCAGCATGAGATGGGCGTGGGTGGTAAGGAGATAGAGTGGTTCTTTTAATTCCTAAGGTAAAACAAAAGTTTTTAAACATTGTGGAGTTAAATGTTTTGGCATTATCCGTGACAATTAACCTCGGAATGGAGTAGTTCTGAAAGATACGTTTTAATTCATCTATAATAGAGGATGTATTAGTATTTTTTAATGGAGCTAACCAAGTAAATTTTGAAAAACTATCCACCACCACCAGAATATATTTATAACCTTGGTTAGTTTTTGGAAGACTACCAACGGTGTCAATAAATAACGTATCAAATGGTATTGTTGGAACTCTTGAACTAAGATTCCCCCATTTATAATTCATACCAGGTTTGCTGCGTTGACAGATCATGCAAGCATTCACCTTTAAAGGAATTTCCTTATATATGTGAGGCCAATAAAAATGCTTTGTTATTTTATGTATAGTTTTGTCAATACCTAAATGTCCTCCTATTTCCGAATGATGAAAATATTTAAAGACTAAATCTTTTAAAGAATTGGGGAGAACAATTTTGGTCGGATTATGATTTTTGTCTTGTAGACAGAGGATCCCTTTTGATAAACAAAATTTATTGTTCATTTGTTGTTTTTGTTTAAGGATAAAGGTATCCTGTTTTTGATGTTGTTTTATATCTGTAAAGGAAAGGGGAAACTGTGATAATAAAGCATTGATATACGATATCTCTTTTGCTGTATCTTCATTATTTAATTCATACATTCTCGATAATGCATCAGCCACATTATTATTTGAACCACGAATGTGATTAATTTTAAATTTAAAGACGGATAAGCGTAATAACCATCTAGCCAACCGACCTAATTGTTTTGGTCGTGAAAGAAGTAAGGCTAAAGCTTGGTTATCCGTTTCTAAAAGAAATTCACGGTGCGTTAGATAAGTTCTAAAGTGATCTGTCGCGAAAACAACTGCCAGACATTCACGTTCATATGCAGAAAATTTTCTTTCTGCTTCTGTCAATGTTTTAGAGGCGTATGCTATAGCTCTTCTGGACCCTTCATGTTCTTGGAGTAACACCGCCCCTATACCTGTATCTGACGCATCTGTTTGTAAAATGAATTCTTTAGAAAAGTCTGGTATGGAGAGAACTGGAGGATTAGCAATTGCTTGTTTAAGATCTTCGAACGCTTTTCTTTGTGAGTCTCCCCAAACAAACTGAGTATTTTTACGTCTTAATCTATTCAGGGGTTCGATCCTGTCAGCATAATTTTTAATAAATTTGGAAAAATAATTAATCATACCACAATACCGATGTACTTGTTTTACTGATGTAGGTTCCGGATATTCTAAAATTTTTTGTGTCCTCGTTGAATCTATAGAGACACCCTTGTATGACAACGTATGTCCAAGAAATGGTATTTCATTTACAGCAAATGTCACCTTATCAGGATTAATGGTGATACCAGCTTTTCTCAAGATCGACAACACTATTTTGATATGTTTTAAGTGTTCTGTAAAACTTTTGGAATATATTAAAATATCATCCATATAATTAAACACAAATTTATATTTAATATTTTTAAATATTTTATTCATAAGGCGAGTTAGAACTTGTGCGCCGGTCGACAAACCAAAAGGTAATCTTTCATATTCATACAATCCATCTGTAGTACAGAATGCAGTAATTTGACGAGATCTCTCTGTCAATGGGATTTGATGATACGCTTGTGCCAAATCTAATGTACTGAACCATCGTGCTTTGGAAAACCATTGGAAAGCGTGATTTATATTTGGTAAGGGTTGCGCTTCCGAGTCAATTATTAAGTTGACCGAACGATAATCTACAACCAAACGACTTGAACCATTTGGTTTCGGGATCAAAAAGGCCGGAGATGAATAAGGAGAAACACTCTCTCTAATTACCTTATCCTTTAATAGTTTATCGATTTGTTTTTTCATTTGGAATGTTTTTATTGGATTTAAAGGATAGGGCCTAGATTTTATAATTTCATTATTTTTAAGTTTGATATCATAGGTTAATTCATGAGTACAACCTAATTTAGCCGTAAGTACATCCGGAAATTCTTTACACAAATTATTTATTTAATTTTTAATGTATTCAGATTGCTCTATATTATTAATTTGATCTGGAAATATATTTATTAAATAAAATTTTTGATTCTTTAACCATTCAAAGGTTATTTCTGATTTTATAGCATTAAAAATAGCACGTGTTTTATGTAAAAAGTGCATACCAAGTATTATTTCATGGTGTATCTTTTTTAACACTTTGAAATTTATTTTCCATGATAGATTGTGTAGGTTAATTCGAACCCACACTTGTTTAGTAATTTCCAAAGGGAATTTGTCAGCTGTGAGGCAGATTGCGTTAAGTTTTTCCTCTTTTATGATTGCATTGTTATTTTTCAAAAGTACATACATTTTTTTGGTTAATAATATTATGTGTAGAACCTGAATCAATAAGCGCGTTAAATATATTATTTTTAATTTTTATTTTTAAACCTTTCAATGTATTTTTATAAGTCAACCTTTGTTTTCCTATCTTTAAAGATTTACCCATCTCATGTTTACAAACACGAACCATATGAGTATGCTGCGCGTGTTTGTATCCGTTTAGTTTTTTGACATGTTTTTATTGTTTTTCTGTTGCCAAAGTCTACAATTTCGTTTAATGTGACCTGGTTTATTACAATAAAAACATTTTAATATTGTTTTTGATATTTGTGACCCAATGTTATCGGATGTCGTGTTTTGTGATATGATTTGTTTACCTTGAAGAGGCATTGTGTTATTTATAGAGTTTAGTGCGCTTGTATCGTTCATTTTTGATGAACCTATCTCATGAAGAGTTCTAGCATAAACCCTCTCATATACATAAGCATCCAATTTATTAAAATCATGTAAGTTATTGGGTCTACCAATTATGCCTAAATGTGTAGCATATATTTCATTTAAACCAGTTAATATTATATTAATCAACTCACCTTCGGTGAGGTTAAGTCGTAATACATCATGATGTTCTAAGATTTCTCTTATGTATTCTGTCAAGGTTTCCATTTGTGACTGATTTCTGTATAATAATTTTAATTTTAATATCTCTTTCATTTTTGGTGTGATCAGTTTGTTCACCAAATCTCGATGAAACTGATCAAAATTGTGGTTATTTCTAATGGAATTTTCAAAAATTTGTTCCGTAAAACCGGTCATAAATGGAGTTAATAACACCAAGGGTAGATCTACTGCATAACGTTTCTGAATTTGTTTAATAATTTTGATATTTCTAACCAACGTATCAATATCACGTCCATCTGTGATAGTTAATTGTTTTAACTCGTTTTCAATCGGGTTTGCGATTTTTGTCCAATTAAAATTTAATTCACGTTGGACACACACAGGGTCATTGTGACCTATCGCATTTGGTATTAATATATCATGAACATCATTCCTAAAAACGGGACTTTGTATTACTCGATGATGTATCAAGCTAATTTGATCATCATTAACAATTTCTTGCCTTTGGTTAAGTACTGGGTTGTTATTTAAACGTACCTCTTCGAAATTTAAATTTTGGTCAAGATTAGGTCTAATTTCGATATTGTGTAACTCATTAGCCTTCCAATTATCAAATTCCTGTTTTAAATTTTGAAAATCTACAACCTTATCTGGTTTATTCGCTAATATAAACAGTAAGAGTTTATTAAGACGGTCGTCAAAAACTTCAGCATTATATTTCTCTAGATCGTTTAAATTTTCTGTGTTTTGTAACCGCACAAAATAATTTTGACACTCAGTTAATTGTTTATTGAGGTCAAATCTACGTATTGCATTAATGTCAGTTTGTCGTCCGTTATCTATCAATTTTTGTAATCGTTGTTTTCTCTGTCCTATATGTCCGGTTGTTACGCTTTTTCGTAGTCTCAGTTGAAAGTTAAGGTTGTTTTCATCCAGTCTATTAGGGTCAATAAATGGTGTTACTTGTTGTTCCATAATTTATATTCTGTAATTGTGTGTTTGACGAATGTGTGTAAGACGACTTACCAGATAACTGATGTATACCTTTTTCCAGATGTAAGGACGTTGTCTTTTTGGCCGAAATTGGAGTTGATTTGAAGTTAAAGGATTGTTGAAAGATTAGTGAAAGATAGGCGTTTACGATGATAATATTGTGTTCGGAAGTGTTATGTTGAAGTCTGTTTCTGCTGACGTTCTATGATGTCTTTGATTTCTGTTGTTGATTTCCTTTTAAATTTCTGATAATTTTTTGTTAGATTTCTTCTTTCAGTTTTCCGTTTTTCCTTTCTCCTGTTGAAATTTCCCTTATATTTTTAGCATTTCCCGGTCGATGCACCATTTGCTATCGATGTCCAGTGGTGAAGTTCGTAAATGATATTTATAAACAAATAAATAAGTTTAACAACTTTCTTTCATTTTAAAATATATGTATATTTTAAAATTTCGATTAAAACCTTTTAAAAACAATTAAAACTTTTAAAATCTTAACTTGAAAACTTCCTTATTAAAATAATTGTATATTAATTATTTAGTCTTTTTTTTTTTATAAAAAAACTGTAAATGCTTTTCTCCTTTTCAAAGATTTAAAATAGACTCAACTTTCAACAATCCTTTTTTAAAATTTTGGAATTTTAAATTTTCTTTTTTCTTTTTTTTTTTGTTTTATTTATCTTACTTACATCTGGAAGCTGGAAATCATCTGTATTTATGTTGAGATGTAAATATAACAAATGTAAATGTTGACATGTCTTGGTTATATCAGTTGTGTCAGTTGTGTGGAGGGTATGTTTTTACGTGTGTGTTTATTGTAATTGTGTGTAAGGAATTATGTTTATATACTTGTCTCATAATCTATTACAGTACTACTGTTTTTGGCACACTTAACAATACTTTTCCACATAATGGGCGAGTACTAGTTTTGGTACTCTTAAATGCTCTTAACAGTATTATTCCACATAATGGAACAGTACTGTTTTTAGCACTCTTAATGATACTATTCCACATTTTTCAGAAGTACTAATTTTGGTACTACTAAATATGCTCTTAATAGCATTATTCCACGAAATGGAAGAGTGCTAATTTTGTTACTCGTAATGATGCTATTCTACATAATGGAGGAGTACTAATTTTGGTACTCTGATATATGCTCTTAATAGTATTATTCCACACACTGGAGAAGTACTGATTTTGTTACTCTTAATGATCCTATTCCACATAATGGAGCAGTACTAATTTTGGTACTCTGAAATATGCTCTTAATAGTATTATTCCACGTAATGGAGGAGTACTAATTTTGTAACACTTAATGATAGTATTCCACATAATGGAGGAGTACTAATTTTGATAATCTGAAATATTCTCATAATAGTATTACTCCGCATAATGAGGAGTACTGTTTTTGGCACTCTAAATGATATTATTCCACATAAAGGAAAAGTTCTGATTTTGTTACTCTTAAATATAATTATATGCTGTTAATAGTATTATTCCACATAATGGAGTACTGATTTTATTTCTCCGAAATATTTACTTTATAGTTTTATTCCACCTAATGGAGGAGTACTGTTTTTGTCACTCTTAATGATACTATTCCACAGAATGGAGAAGCGTTAATTTTGGTACTCTTTAATGTACTCTTAATGGTACTCTTTTACATCTTGGAGGAGTACCCATTTTTCAAAATGCTTTTTTATGCTTTTGTCGGGAGTTTCTAATAAATTTTCATTTTTATTAGATACCGGGTGAGCCATCTTTCACCTGAGTTCTGACATAAAGAGGGATACAACAAAACAAATTTATTCTCATTATATTGATAGATTTTAACGATACAAATGTTGTAGGCCTACGATGTATTTAAAAAAACTTTCTGTACGCTTTGGTGACAATAAATTTATTTCAGTTAATTTTACAAAATTTGATATTTTCTAGCGACTGGGATTTGCTTTACTTTAATCCTGAGGAATACAACAAATGGTAAAGTTAATTCAGTACGAGTATTTAAGCATCACAAGCGTTGTAATACAGGGTGATTCACGAAGATATACAGAAACTTTAGAAGCTCATTGTGCATGTAAAAATAATGAAAAACGTTTATATAAACATGGGTCTGGAAATTCTTTCTTACAGAGTTACGGCTAGCGAAAGTTTCGCCCGGGTTAAAGCTCACCAGGTGAAATGAGGTCTTTCTGAAATTCTTGTAAGGTAGATTAAGAGGCAAATTCAATCATTTCTTATGGTTTTCGATCTGATAAATTGAATAAAACAGTTCCCAGAACTGTAAGTTAAATATTTTTTAAGAAAACCAGTGTCAAATGCAAAAATTTGAGTGAAAAAAACATTTTTTCGTCTTTGGGCAAGAAACACAATGATTTCTTTCTTTTTTAATCTTTGTTATTTCACCAAGAAACAGTTAAATTTTTTGAAAAAAAAAACAAGTTGAAAATTTTATTCTGAACAAACCGGTGTAAATAAAGTACACAGAAAGCGAATAGATGTTTGATTAAATGAATTCTTATTCATAACAGTACAAAGTAATATTAACCGGAAAAACAAAGATGAAAAATTGTGTTTTTTTCACACCATTTTTTGCTATTGACACTGGTTTTCTCAAAAACTATTTAACTTACAGTTCTGAGACCTGTTTTATTCAATTAATCAGGTCAAAAACCATAAGAAACGATTGAATTCGCTCCCTAATCTATCTTACCAGAATTTCAGAAACATCTCATTTCACCTGGTGAGCTGAAATCCGGGCGAAATCTTTCGCTAGCCGTAACTCGGAAACGAAGCATTTCCGAACCCATGTTTATATAAACTTTTTTCATTATTTTTACAGGTACAATGGGCTCCCAAAGTTTCTGCATATCTTCGTATTTAAATAAAGCAGAAACAGTTAGTTCGTACAAAAAATTCACTAATTATCATATTTCTACTTCCCCTTGTCATATTTGAAGCATAGGGAAGGAAGGTATTGTAACATCTAAGCCTAAGATTCTTTCAGGAACAAATAATTACTCTTGTGTATGCGTTTTGCTGAGAGCTGTGAAACAGACATTGCAAGTCACATCGCTACATGTGCTTCAGTATGGCTCGTGCTAAACTATAACTCATGCATTACTTGGATTTATTAGTTACGCGGAAGTTAGAACTATTTTTATAATAGTTTTCATCGAATAGTGATTCGATGAAAATGTCACATCCAAAGAAAAGTATTACAAACGTTAATCCAATTTACAGCTTCAAATTATGTACTATACTATTTTTCAAGGCTGATGAGCTGTGAACGTATGAATTGCCCCCTACCCACTTTATAGCTAGCCAATGACTTGCCAGCAACGTTGCCAATACTTGCTCTTGTAGCTCTGTTAATTATTTCGTCAGCTTTATTTTTTTGGTCTTTCAGTATCAATTCTAATCTATAAACATACTGAAAATATTTTAAAGTATTGTATGTTCAAGCGCTCTATAATCGACGTGTTCAGTATGAGAAGCAAGACGAGAGTAAACTATTTTGGCTCTTATACGCATGTGCGCGTAATGTTTGTCAGGTACAATCTGACAACGCTGGCAAACGTTCTGATTGGTCTAAACGCGTGAAACAGCAGAGCTCATCAACCGTAAAAAGCATAGTAAGTATACATGTACAATATAAGGTATGCGGATGACACCATAGTACTTGCCGATAGTAAAGAAGGTCTACAGCATCTAGTGAGCAAAATAGCCACAGTAAGTTGTAAATATGGCCTTGATATCAACAGTAAGAAAACGAAGTTCATGTTGATCTCCAAACACAGAAACGACAATGCCAAAATTTTCGTCAATAACCAGCAATTAGCACGTGTGAAACACACAATGTACCTGGGAACAATGATAAATGAAAATTGGGACATGGCACAGGAGATTAAATATCGCATAGCAAGGGCAACAGCTGCTTTCAATAAAATGAACAGAGTTTTCAGGAGCCATGATCTTACCATTGAAACGAAAATCAGACTTTTGAGGTGCTACATCTTCTCTATTTTGCTGTATGGAGCAGAGACATGGACATTGAACAAGAGTATGATTAAACGTATAGAAGCCTTTGAATTGTGGTTGTACCGGAGAATGCTTAAAATATCATGGACAGAGCATGTAACAAATGAAGAAGCTCTGAGACGGATGAAGAAATCCAGAGAAATATTGAACACCATCAAGATCCGTAAACTTCAGTATTTGGGACACGTCATGCGGAATGAGTCCAGATACTCTTTGATACAGCTCATTGTGCTAGGGAAAATAGATGGAAGGAGAGGAACAGGAAGAAGAAGAATATCCTGGCTACACAACCTCAGGGAATGGACCGGAAAGACATCTGCTGAACTTTTCCGTATTGCTGTCAGCAAAGTGAGAATTGCCATGCTGGTCGCCAACATCCGAAACGGATAGCGCACTAAAAGAAGAAGAAGAAGAAGAAGTATACATGCAACATGCTTCAGTAAGCTACCACGGGTAACTAAAATTTTAAGTTAGACTATAATTCTGTACAAATCCGCTGTTAGCAGGTGTGGCAACAAAATTTATTGTAAAAACCCCAAATGTTCTGTACTTATGGTGTTATTACAACAACTGGAATTTCACTAAATTAATTTAACATTTTTTACAGCCATATCAGATACGGTATTGTTTCACTGAATTGTATGTTTACATGTCAGGAACAATAATCCATGAAAATCTCATTTTTGGTAAAATTTCACATGTGGGGTTTTTACAATAATTGATTCATATATAGTTTAAAAATCTGGTGAGAAACACTCACACAACTTTCTCTTGCCAATGCAAATAATTAACAATAAACCTAATATTAGTAATAAAACATTAGATATATACAAAAAACTAACCTCAATAAACATATCCTAATTTTAATCATAAGTGAAAGACGCAAAATGAAAATCGAACTCAGTTTGCTTTAAAAAAAGGAAAATCTCTCTTTCACGCTAAACTAGGATTTGTAAAGAAAAATGCTCTGAATAAAGTTGTAATCTTTTAATTTTCTATAAATTCGATTATATACACTTTTGTCATAAAATGCATACTAAGGCCGAAATCTTAAAATCGATTTTTCACACGTTTTCGTGAGAAAAAACAGAAAATCGCTAATAACCGCTAAACTAAGCATTATACCAAAAAAGTTTTGAAATAAAAGTTGTAGAATTTTAAATTCTCTATATTTTTTATTTTATAAATTTTTGCACTATCATACATATTAAAGCCGTAATCTTAAAAAAACACTTTTTTTACGTGAAAACAGCCTCACCAAGAATTTCAGCAAACACAGCGCCTACCCTATCTTGTGAGCATAAAAAATTTAGTAAATGAGGCGATTTTTAAAAAAAATCGTAGGACCAGTTTTTGAGAAAATCGGAAAAAAGTAAAAATTTACACGAATAAACTACTACTTCCGGTTGACCGATTTTGATGAAAATGTTCGTGTCATGTTCGGTAGTTTTATGTAACTTAAATTTTAAGTTTTCAGTTCGTACGATGTTCCGTTCTTGAGATATTCTGTTCACACACATACACACAGACCCATACCAATCGCTAAAAACATGTTTTTTGGGTTCAGGGGGTCTGAAAACGTGTAGATCCGGTGAAGAGTGGATTTGTTAAAATCGACATGAAAATAATACTTTCCTTCCTATATATTCATATAGGCAAGAGAAAGTAAAAAACGGACGCTATTACTAAAATGGCATCATGGGTATCAGTCATTCGACTTTGGAAACAGTCAACAGGTTTTGTTAATACTGATGTGCATGATTCAGCACAGGATTTTTTATGTATACCTACGTGTCTGTTCGTGATGGGAAAGACGAAGAACAGAACGTTCGAGTGCTAGTGCGCATGTCTGTTCCGCAGCTCTCAGCAAAACGCACAAGTTCGTTAAGTTTTATTATGGGGTCTTTCCTTATACTTCTGGAAAGTTCCACTCAGTTTTGTTCCTGGTTCAGAAATTAGCTCATGTTTAGCCATTTAGCGCGTTGGATCAATTTAGTGAGAGTGATAGGTTCCGATTCCGGTATAGAAGAATTAATTAATTTTACAAGTATTGTATTGAATTATTAAATTGTATTGAATTTCAAAACGAAGGGAGAAAAGTTTGTGATAAAGTCACTTTATGAAAAAACCTAAAACGCATGTCAAGTTCAAGTTAACACAAGTTTGAAGATACATTCAAGAATTATACTAGGTTTACAACTGAAGAGTTTTTTCATGTAATCAAGATAATTGGTATCATACAATAAGGTTTCGGCACGCACACATTTTATTAGCTTCTCTTAGACCAACATGTTTTCTGCTCAACGCGTGTACTAAAACTGTGCCTCAACTACAAACTGTGGCTGCTTGACACAGTCTCTTTGCTGTGCCACACATGTCTGCCTCTCAATATACGGTACCCTACAGGCAACAATGGGTGCACAGTTTTCGCTCCTGTCTTGCCTATCCTGAACTGCGCCACCTCCGGTCCAGTATACGCCTGACCTAAGTTATGCTTTAATTAATTTATAGTCTGATAGATTTGTTTCTAAATTTAATTGTACGTAATGTGGTAAAATACACTGTTATGATTGTAATGACGCCAACTGATGATTTAAGTTTTTTTTATATAATGTTTGCAGTGTAATCTTTTCTTTCTTAAAATTGTCTTTTTTGTGTCTTTATGACTCTCCGGGCTGGTTTGGAGGTAAAGTTATCGCTGCGAGTCAGATGTTTAACAGCTGATTTTTGGAGATGAAGGTTCCTGGTTCAATCCTAGTAAAAATACTTGGTTACTTTTATACGGATTTAAATATTAGACTATTTTTATCGTGTACTTTGATGGTTGGACTTCAATTAACAAACTCTCTTAGTTTGTACAAGACTACATGTTATACACATCATCCTCATCTCATTAGGTCGTGGGGTTGCTTATTGGTCTGAATTGAACAAATTTCAACGTACACATATTAGGGATAAAAATAAATAAAGTTGTGCCTTATGGAGTAGTAGCTATATTGTCCGACTGTTTAACATAAGTTGTCGAGACAAAAGTAATTGTACCAATATAAAGTAGAAACCCATTTTCTGTAAAAGCATATCATTTAATGTACCGGGTGAGCATAAAGTCTTACCCTGATTATAAAATTTTATTACAGAATAATCGTTTGACGTAATAATTTAAATCTGGCGCTGTTACATAGGTTATTGTTAGTAGATTTTGTGACCAATAGATGGCGCTAGTGCTCCTCAACAATGACATGGTCTGTTAGTTCACGTTAGTTGCTGGCGAAATGGCGTTGAAGCAGGAGAAAGCACAATGTGTGCTTTGGTTTCACGAAACGAAATCGCCCATCAGTGTTCAGCGTAATTTTCGGGCTTTTTATGGACGCAGCCCTCCTGATGTTAAATCAATAAAGCGATGGTATGAAAGGTTTAAAGAAACAGGCAGCGTTGAAGATCTTCCTAGAAGTGGCAGGCCTAGTGTGAGTAAAGCAACTGTTGATCTTGTTCGGGAATCGTTTCAACGAAATCCGTCTAAATCAACTCGTCAAGCATCACGTGAACTTCAAATACCGCAAGCAAGTGAGGTGAAAATTCTTCATAAAAGGCTTAGGTTGCATGCTTATAAAGTGCAAATCGTGCAGGCCTTGCAACCGAATGATTTGCTGAGACGTGCAGAATTCGCAACTGAGATTCTCAACAGGATTGACGGCGCTAACGATTACTTAAATCGCATATGCTTTACCGATGAATCCACCTTTCATGTCAGTGGAATGGTAAATAGGCATAATGTCCGTATATGGGGATCAGAGAATCCACATGCTACTGTACAGTTACAGCGAGACAGCAAAAATGTGAATGTTTGGTGCGGCCTCATGCAAAATAGGGTTTTCGGGCCGTTTTTCTTCACGAAAAACAGCATTAACGCTAACATTTACTTAGATGTTTTGCAACAGTTCATTGCACCACAGTTAGAAGAATATCAACCATGGATAATTTTCCAGCAAGATGGGGCACCGCCCCACTGGGCTTTGATAGTGCGTAATTTCCTGGATGAAACATTTCCGGATCGGTGGATTGGAAGGGATGGTCCAACACCCTGGCCACCCCGCTCTCCAGACATTACTCCCCTTGACTTTTTTTTCTGGGGCTATATCAAGGATAGAGTCTTCGCCACACCAGTTGCTGACGTTGACGAACTGAAGGCTAGGATACAAGCTGCTGTGGGTACTGTGACAGAACACATGTTACAAAACACCTGGCGGGAACTGGAATACCACTTCGACATTCTCCGAGCTACCAAGGGGGCACACGTTGAAGTTTACTAATGTAAGTAATCTTAAAAAAAACTATTAACACTAACCTATGTAACAGCATCAAATTTAAATTATTATGTCAAATAGTTATTCTGCAATAAATTTTTATAATCAGAGCAAGACTTTATGCTCACCCGGTATTACAGTATAATACCGATTATCCGTGGTAATTGGGGGGATAACTATACCGGATAACCGGAAAACACGGATAATACAACCCAATTCGGTCGAGACTACCTACGTCATAAACAAAACCACCAGTTACGCGTATGTTTTATTCTACTGATTAATACATGTTAATACTATCGGATATCGGAAATAAATAAACAAATTGTATTGAAATAAAAATATTTACTACAAAAATTTATATAAATCTTACCTTAAACTACGTAACAAAAAATATCACAAAAAAATCTGTTATTTTACTTTGTTTCATTTTACTACGATACGAAATTAGTTTGTCTACATTAATGTGCCTACTCATTGTTGTCGTAATCGAACAATATTATCGTAGTAAATCACAATAATTGTGATAATTACGATGACGAAAATGTCGGGAGTTGAAAAGTTTTTTTGTAAAAGTTATACAGTACATACATAATTAATTTTTGTAGTGATTTTAATTTTTCTAGCCGGCCGCGTTGGCGATGTTGGTAACGTGCTCGCCTCTCATCACGCGGTCTTGGGTTCGAATCCCACTCGGGATTTTTTCATACGTTACAAAAAATTTATTACATCCTTCACTGTCTGCATTAGCAGCAATTTGCAAAACAGTCGGACGTTAAACCAAAAAAAAAAAAATTTCTAGTGATCGCACGGTTAATCCAAACCCCGGTTAAACGATCCACGGAAAATCGGTACTCTACTGTATATGATTATTAATATCATTATATGATGTATTATTTCAGGGTAACAGATGCAACTGTTCCTGAAATTAATAGTGGGCCTCAAAAACCTACTTCTCAAGAAATTAAACACACCAATGAACCTACTCCTGTAAGTCTTTCCGGAGACCACATAAGGTAAGTATTTATTTATCAAACATTTTTATCTATTTGTAGATAACTAAAAATGAGAAGGCAAAAATTATCGAATTAAAAAACTATATTAAAATTTACTTTGTTGGTTAGTATTATTTTGCGATATAAAAATTACACAAGTGTGAAACATAAATACATAATTTTGAAAAAGTACAAATGAAAAATTATAAAACAATGAACATTGCTACATTATAAAAAAAATATAACAGGACTCTTTTCCCCATAAGGGATTGTCACAAAGCACAAAGGAAGATAATTTTATTGTAAAAATGAGGTACTTAGTAGGTATTTTTGAATAACTCCTTTTGCTAAGTCACCGACGCTTGAGTAATTTATGACAGCAGTGTAATAAAACTACCCTAAAAAATAGTATTTACTGATTGTCTACCTGCTACATAATGTAAGGGGTAAAGAGTTATTTTCAAGTAGGTTTCCGAGAAAGAAGGAACTAAGGTAGAAGGTAGAGTAAAAGAAGACAGAAAACACTGTGGGGAAAAAGTGACCACCTTTATCGCAATATAACAAAAGGGACCAAGTAAAAATATTCCAATACACATCATAGGTATTACCGACCTTTTTGTCGACCATTCGGTCGTAGACCATTCTGCATGCCTCCGCCACATCCTAAGAAGACACTTTTAGAGTAATAAAACTGAAAAGGTCATCTCAGATGCTGAAGAAGGTCAGTATGGGTTTTCTACTGTTCCCAAATATCAAGAGCTGTGGTTGACACAATGTTGGATGGTGGTACCGTCTGGTTGCCTCAGAGCAATTTCATTCAACATAAAAATCTCAGGTGGAGTTTCAAATTATTTACACTCAATCTGTTCATTGCAGGGCTAAAATAAATAGTTCTGTTTCCTATTACATGGTCAGCCAATTAAATGACTGAATCATTTAAGAACAGAAGAGGTAGAGGTGTAAAAGACACTAATCAGAGTTATCTCCTCTGAAAGTAATGAATTTCATTATACAGCCAGACCCTGTGGTGAATGAAGTGAAGGTGTCATTTTCAGAGTGGAAAATATGTGCTTTTCAGAGGGCCCGGCATGCTGATAAGCTTACTTTTCCATTCAGTGAGGAAGGCAATTGTAAACCACCTCACTCTTCATTTTACTTAGTTAAACCTCTACAGGTTCAAACCAGCCTTTCGGCTGATGACCTAAACAACATAAAAATCTGTGAACTAAACTAAACACACTTTATACAATCAGTTGACTTATTAACTAAGTTCCATTCGGTGATACAAGTTATAAGACCTTTAGCTGAAAAATACTGACGAAACGATGTTAATGGGAGGTGGCACGATGGTTTAAACTCAAAATTTCAATGCGCCGGCCGCATTGGCGCAGTTGGTAACGGGCTCGCCTCTCATCATGCGGTCTTGGGTTCGAATCCCATTCAGGCACGGCATCTTTTCATACGTTACAAACAATCATTTCATCTTTCACCGTCTGCATTAGCAGTAATTGCAGAACAGTCGGACGTTAAACAAAACAAAACAAAAAAATCAAAATTTCGATTTTTGGTTTTTATGTTTTTGAATAGTTTAGGCCTCGATCTATCAGAAAAACATTAATTAAATTATGTCAAAAAAATAATTTTTTTAAGAAAAAATTAAGTTTTTATCAAGTTTACACAGAAAATGTATTATGTTACCAAGAACGAATATTTTTCACAGTTTTCTACTGCTCGTTTTAATGCAAAGAGAATATTTTTAGTTTTTAAAATATCTGTATCACTGTTTTTTTGTATTCTCAGCTGTTTGTTTAGCTTTCTAAACAACTGCTGATAAAAAATTTACTAGTTTGTGTAAATTTTGTTTTTGATTTGTGCCTTCTTTTTTCTTAAGTTTTCCCGTAAATTTAGATTTTTACCACGAGGTACACTTTTCTCAGAAACCAATGAACCTACCAAGCTGACATTTTTACCAGTTAACTATATTGTATATCCTCATCATATTGCTCGTTTTAGAGCAGTATATATATAAAATTGTGAAAAATATTCGTTCTTGGTAACATAATAATTTTTCTGTGTAAACTTGATAAAAACTTAATTTTTTCTTAAAAAAATTATTTTTGTTGTTACGTAATTTAATGTTTTTCTAGTATATCTAGGCCTAAACTATTGAAAAAACATAAAAAACCAAAAATCTAAATTTTGAGTTTAAACCATCGTGCCATCTCCCCTTCGAGATTAAAAAATTATGAAATATAATAAGCTTACTAAAAATGAAAAAGTATTAAATGAATAAAATGAAATGTCCTCTGTGGGTATTTCAAGATATTAATTTAATAATTAATTCCAATGAATAGAACACATAATCGTTTTGCTTTCCAGTCCCACTTTTGGAAATCCACTACGCCGAAATAAATAAATTTTATTTAATTGAATAGATTATTACTTGTAATTACAGACAGCAAACATACAATACGTCAGTCTTATCAGTGGTTATTACAACCAGGTACCCAGGAAATTGTATATTATTTTATACTTTTATTAAAAAAGTTTATTGGAATTAATTAAAAAAATACGAGGGTATCCAGAAAATAACCTCCATTTTGAAATAAAAATTAAACGAGTGAAGATACAAAAACTTTATTATATATACATAATTATTAAAACTACAGTTTTTCTGTATTTTTCGACATAGTCGCCAAATAGATTCAAGCACTTGTCGTACCTTGGAACAGTTTCAAAATACCCTCTGCATAAAAATCTGCCGCCTGTGAACGTAGCCAACCATTCACGGCGTTTTGAAGCTCTTCGTCATTGGCGAATGGCTGAGATGCAAGCCACCGCTTCATATTCGGGAACAGGTGAAAGTCACTAGGAGCCAAGTCCGGGCTGTATGGGGGATGATCGAAAACGTCCCAATTAAACTTGGCTTAGTTCATTTGTTCTTCAAGCTGTATGAGGGCGAGGGTTGTCATACACAAACACAACACCACGTGTCAGAAGGCTACGACGCTTGTTTTGGATCGCCCTTCTTAGTCTGTTTAAAATTGCACAGTAGACAGCAGAAGTGATGGTCGTTCTACGTTTCATTAAATCAACGAGTAAGATGAGTAAAGTGTTGTGTTTGTGCATGACAACACTCGCCCTCATACAGCTCGAAGAACATATGAACTTTTGGCCAAGTTTAAATGGGACGTTTTCGATCATCTCCCATACAGCTTGGACTTGGCTCCTAGTGACTTTCACCTGTTCCCGAACATGAAGCGGTGGCTTGCATCTCAGCCGTTCGCCAATGACAAAGAGCTTCAAAACGCCGTGAATGGTTGGCTACATTCACAGACGGCAGATTTTTATGCTGAGGGTATTTCAAAGACTGTTCCAAGGTACGACAAGTGCTTGAATATGTTTGGCGACTATGTCGAAAAATAGAGAAAAACTGTAGTTTTAATATGTATAAAAATTATAATAAAGTTTTTGTATCTTCAATCGTTTACTTTTTATTTCAAAACGGAGGTTATTTTCTGGATAACCATCGTAATATCTTTTTTAAAATTATTAAAGCTCGTTTTCAACGCTGATAGATTAGTTATTTTATAAATGACTTAGACATTGATTATAAATTTCAAAATCAAATGACGTAAAACGTTCATTCTATGACGTCATTAACATAGTTGAATGGAACATAACAATTGTGAAATTTTATTATTAATTTAAATAGAGATTCATGTATTCTTTTGATTCAAAATGTTAATTTAACGTAGATAAGAATCATTTCACATTATTTCTGATCAAAGTGATTTTCTATTTGGTCGCCTCCGTAGCGTAGTGGTAGAGTGTAAGCCAACAACGCGGATGTCCCGGGTTCGATTCCTGGCTAGGTTCTGGAAATTTTCCCAAGTTACAACCCACTGTAGTCGCTAATAACCGAGCTATTGATGACTTAGTCCACGTTTCAGAACATTTAGCACGGTCAATTTTAAAAAGAAATATTTTTGCGTTTTAGAGGAGTGTTTCTTCATGTAAGAAACCAATAAAACTACCAGGCTTAATTTTTTACCAGTTTATCTTGTATATCCACATATAATGATATTTGTATGACTTCCTCGGGTGCTCCAAAAATTGGTAACACGCAAAAAACATAGCAAACGTAGAAAATTTTTAAAAATTTTATGTTATTCGTTTTTTTTTGTCATCAGTCTCTCGACTGGTTTGATGCAGTTCTCCAACCTGTTCTACCTCGCGCAAGTCGTTTCATATCTACATGCCTGTAACATCCTATATCTTTTGTAATTTGCTTTATATATTCTAATCATTGCCTCCCTCTACAATTTACTCCCTCAATATTACCCTCCATTATTAATAGCCCAATAACTGGATGTCTTAGGATATGCCCCACTAGCCTATCCCTTCTTTTGGTAAGATGTTTCCATATACTTCTTTTTTCATCCACTCGCCTAAGAACCTCTAAATTACTTATTTTGTCCTCCCATCTAATCTTTACATTTTCCTATAACACCACATTTCAAAAGCTTCTATCCTCTTCTTTTCTACAGCCCCTATCCCCCACGTTTCACTTCCGTATAATGCTACACTCCAAACATAATGTTTTAAGAAATTTTTCCTAATCTGTAAATCAATGTTTGTAGTCAGTAAACTGTTTTTCATTTCAAAGGTTTTTCTAGCAAGAGCAATTCTACTCTTGATATCACTTGTGCTTCTACCATCCTTTGTTATTTTACTCCCTAGATAACAGAACTCCCCAACTTCCTGTATGTTTTCGTTGCCTACTTTTAAATTTCCCATCTCTTCTAAACCACTCTTGCTGCTGCACATCACTTTCGTTTTATTCTTATTAATTTTCATGAAGTAATCCTTTCTCAACATCTCATCCATTCCATTTAAGGCATCCTCTAGTTCTTTCTTTGTCTCGGCTAATACTACTATATCATCGGCGAATCTCAGCATTTTTATTGTTTCTCCTTGAATTTTTATTCCTGTTATTCTTAATATTTTAAAAAAATGGTATGGTCCGAAGATTAAATTGAAAAAATGTCAAGAATGAAAAAATTAAAAATGAAGAATTAAAAATGTCGAGAAGAAACCCGACACCCATGGTGTATAAAGTTTAATTTCCTTATCTATTACCAATTCTATGAAAAATGTACGTAAAAATAGCAAATTTAACATTGGCGGGGTACAAAGTTCAGTCTCCCCTTAAGGGTACCCGGAATGCCTATCTCCTATCTCCGTAATGTTAATGTAAGGTACTTTTTCTCAAAAACTATTGGAATTATCCTGTCCAGTTTTTTTTGAGGTTACTTTTTAGTCTATTCTACAACCCTTGAGTTGGTAGCATCCTTATATAGGTATTGTTAGGAAGATTTTTTTTGAAATTACCTCTTTGAAAATCTTATCTTTTGCCTCTATAAGTAGAAAATAAATATTTAAAAACATTATTATACTGTAATATTAACTCAGTACATTGATACGAGGGCAGTCCAGAAAGTCTGTCACGTTTTGATATAAAAAAAACTAAGTACAAGAAAAAAAATTTATTATATACACTTGAAAGTGCAACTAAAATGCTATTTTTCTACATAATCACCAAACAAATTAAGACACTTATCATAGCGGTGAACTAATTTTGAAATACCGGCGTCATTTAAGTCTACCGCCTGTGATTTTAACCAGTTAGTCACACCCTCCTGCAGCTCCGCGTCGTCGTCAAAGCGCTGCGTTGCAAGCCATGTCTTCATTGTCGAGAACAAGTGATAATCGCTGGGCGCAAGGTCCGGACTGTATGGCGGATGTGGGAAAACCTCCCATTTGAAAGCATCCAGGACTTCTCGTGTTCGATTTTCCGTGTGTGGTCGGGCGTTGTTTCCTCTGCGCTTGTTTTGGATCGCTCTTCTTAACTTTTCAAGTGTTTCATAATACCTCGCAGAGGTTATTGTTAAGCCACGTTCCAAGAAATCGATAAGAAGAACTCCTTTCTTGTCCCAAAAAACAGTCGCCATACTTTACAACTGGCGGGATTTTGAATTGCGGCATACATTTTAAATTGTTGTTGAAAAACAACGAAGAGCGACACCGACCTCTCGCTAGCACGGCTGGATATCCACTGAACGGAGAAACGCCGCGGCACCAAAATGGCCGCGATAGCTTTGCCCCTAGCGGCTACAACGCAAAACGTGACAGACTTTCTAGACTGCCCTCGTATTACAGTAGGCCTATAAAAGGCTTCGTAAAAATTTCATTAAAATCCGTTCAGAATTGGCTGAGATAATGTTCTTTATGTGTCAAAAATTGTTATATATGGGAATTAAAAGAGAAAACTTAAAGAGAACAAATAAGTACTGCAAAAGAAGTATGTAAGGTTATAAATACAACGACTATTTGATTTTATTATACATAGATTCAATATGTTACATTCACAGCTAGTCTAATGCCATTAAAGTGTTAAAATAAAAAATATTGTACGAAAAAAATTATGAATTAATCATCTTTTGTCATTCAAAAAATAGAAATCTTTATACAAAATGGTAGCGTTTAAAAAATAACGTAAGGGTTCAATATATTTTTAATTATTTTTTTCGGGGGATAAAAATTGCAAAAAACCTAACTAATTATACGAGGGGGTACCCAAAAGTATCCGGAATAGCTCTGCTGTGGGCGGAGCTTGTGCAGTACAAATTCCCGCCACTAGGCTGCTTGTAGCGCTACTCATTGCCAGTTCAATGCCATTTTGTTCGTTGATCTAGCTTGTTCTGTTCTCGTGCAGTGATTGTTCTCGCTAGTGCTGTTTTGTGCTCGTGTCGTTTTTCATGATGGCAAGTTTTAATGAACAACGTGCGGCTGTGAAATTTTGCTTCTTGCTCGGTAA
Source organism: Catonia carolina (assembly GCA_035578175.1). NCBI lineage: Eukaryota > Metazoa > Arthropoda > Insecta > Hemiptera > Achilidae > Catonia > Catonia carolina. The sequence goes on from JAQMRL010000003.1 coordinate 109,353,895, forward strand.
AAACGCCGCGGAAACAGTTGTAATGTTGAACACAGCTTACAAAGACGACGCTATTGGAAAAACCCAAGTGTACGAGTGGTTTTTGCGCTTTAAAAATGGCGACATGTCGATTGAGAACAAACCTCGTTCTGGACGACCGTCGACTTCCCGAACAGACGAAAATGTTGTGAAAGTGAAAGAAATTGTACGAACAGACCGACGACAGACCATTGACTTTTTATCTTTAAGTGTTAAGAAGACTACGAAACAGCATTCGTCGTAAAAGACCTAATTTGTGGCAGACAGGGGACTGGTTTTTCCACAACGACAACGCGCCTGCACACACGGCAATCTCGGTTACCCAGTTTTTGGCGAAAAACGGCATGGTTTTGCTACCACACGCACCGTACTCACCCGATCTGGCTCCGTGTGATTTTTTCTTGTTCCCACGCATGAAAAGGGGCATGAAAGGTCTCCGATTTAACAACGTTGATGATGTCAAGAAAAAAACGACGGATGAGCTGGCAGCCATCACTGAAGAGGAGTACAAAAAATGTTTTGAACAGTGGAAGCACCGGTGGGACAAATGTATTAGTTGTAATGGAGAGTATTTTGAAGGGGATAAGGTTCTTTTGTAAAAAAATTAAAAATAAATAGTTTTAAAAAATAATTCCGGTTTCTTTTGGGTACCCCCTCGTATATCGTTGGATGCAGAAAACTCTAAATTTTAATAATATATGTAAAAAAACTGGAAATGTAAAAGTTTTCAATTTTTTCCGTTCCGGGTCCCTTTATTAAAGGGATACAGTGTTGGTTATAACTCTTTACGTCCATCCGGAACGAAAATAACAAGTTTTCTAACACCGCTGTAATTACTTTAATCCTTTGTACTAAAATGCTGAATTTCAGCTGTAATTACTTACAAAACATGCAGGAACACTCCTCTAAAACGCAATATATTTCATCTTAAAATTTATCGAGCTACATGTTCTGAAACGCGGACTAAGTAAAAAATGCGCTAAAAAACGAGCACATATTTGTTTTGAAGTCGCTAGAAAATGCGTAACTTAATACATTTCCGTTTTTCGTAATTTATACGAATAAAATAACAGAAAAACCAAGCTTTATAGGGAACCGTACCAGACATTTTTATATTTCTAACTTGGTTCCAAACATGACTTCATCTTTCATTTTACGGACTATAGTGTCTTTTTATTCCTACCACTTCTGTTCTGAAATATTTCAGACGTATAATTGGCTGATCATGTGATAAAAAAATAAACCTATTTTTTGTAGCCCTGGAATTAGTAGATGGAGACAAATAATATAGCACTATAGTTCGTTTGTTTTAGGAAGAAGCTTGTAAGGGGGGGTGAGTAGGTAGAGTAGGGATAGTTTCAAAGGGGCAAGTGTTGTCTCCTTCTCACTTAATGATCATTCCCTCGCTTTCTAACCGTATACTATGTTAAAACTACGAGGTGCTTCCCCCACCACTAAACAGACCTGTACTTTTATATGTTATGGGGCTACCTCCATTTTATGATATAATATTTCAGGGGAACAGCTGCTACTGTTCATGAATCTACTGCTATGCCTGCAGAACCTTCTACTGAACATCCCGACAACAATGTTGAACATTCTACAAAAGGACCTACCGGAGAAAAAAAAAAGTAAGAATTTATTTGTCAAACATTCTTATCTAATGTTAATCGATTCAGAAAATCAGAGAAACGTGGTAGTCAAATTAGAAAAGTAATGTAGCAGTCCATTACTTTTTTGACTGACATCTGCTGCTGTTTCAAATAAATAAGACAACCAAGCGGTTTTTGAGTAAACAATCAAATACCAAAATAAAGAGCACATAATACAAGTACTATAAATTCATAGCACAGAAAAATAAAATTAATCACACAATATGGAAAATAAATTTTTGCTTTCGCTTGCCAATTAAATGTCCCGCAATAATATTGCGGCACATTTCTATATAATAGGAAAACGGACTTTATGTTCGCCCAAGTCAAAAGTGAGGTTGATTGTTTCTTGCAGAGAATTTAATGCTGAAAACAATGATATATTTACTTTTTATCGTTAGTACATACTAAAGTCACATAATTTTAAAAATGAAATTTAAGAAACTCTTGTTTTCCGGAAATTGCAATTTAAGTTGATTAATACTTTAGTGATAATTATTGTTCAATTGGTTACATATGGGTGTAGTAGAGAAGATCGTTACCGGAATACCGAGATAAGGAAAGAACTCAACATCTTCTCTATAAACAGCAAGGTATCCCAGAACAGAATGCAGCGGTTAGAGCATGTAAACAGAATGCGGGAGGATAGGATACCTAAGCAGACACTGGGCTATAAGCCGGAGGGTAGGAGAGAACGAGGACGCCCGAGAAAGAGATGGGCATATTTGAGAGGTTTGGAACAGGCAGAGATTCTTGAAAGGCAAAAGAAGAAGAAGAAGAAGAAGAAGAATATATTGTTCAATTAGTAGGGTACACAGTCAGTTCCAGATAAAATTTGGTCCACTGGTCAATTGGAGCAGCCGGTTTTTTGGGACAGTTCTTTAATGAACAAAAACAGGAAAGGATTTTACATTGATAAGAACTCCGTTTATTCGGTTCATAATGCCGCTTATTGGGCCAATCTGATGTAAAGTCCAGCTTTTTCTGAGTTTGCTCCTACTGTAAACAAAAAATGACGTCACTGAGCATGTGCATTATACAAAAATGTGTACACGCTGATTAAAATGTAACAATAAAATAATTTCAAAAGTATTTTTCAAAATACAAATGAAATTGTTAGGCCTACATCATATCGTGACTGATGTTTTAAGAACTTAAAGTACTTATAATTTAAAACATAGTTAACTTAATGTTATTTACAGTGCAACGTGTAGGCTACATAATCGTCATTGCACACATTTCAGGGAGTCATATTCACTAGTTATGCCTAACCTTACAAGCGTATAGCCTCCTTACAACTTATGGTTAGTTGTCACTTGTCATACGAACATAGAACATTCGTAATTCCATGCTTCTCATCAGTTTTTTGTGATTTCATGAGTGTACTGTAACACACTGTTTTTTGAGGCTGGTTTTTTTTTGTTAGCTGCACTACAAAATTGAATTTAATACGGTTATTACAAGCTCTAAAATTGCAAGTTACAAAATTCAAAAGGACTTAATATTGTGTAGGTCTACCTAAACAGCATTTCTTTCTGGTTTTAAAAGCACTGCTAACTCAATTTCTCCAAAATGTTCCGGCCGCATTGGAGTAGTTGGCAACAAGCCCGCCTCTCACCACGCGGTCTTGGGTTCGAATCCCATTCAGGTACGGCATATTTTCATACGTTATAAAAATCATATCATCCTTCACCGTCTGCATTAGCAGTAACTGCAGAATAGTTAGATATTAAACCCAACAAAAATAATTTCGCAAAAATTTCAGTAACCATTTAAAAATTATGCAACCCTTACACCTTACATATTGGAGTTAATACCCTTTACACCTGTGGTACAGATTTAATTGTAGTATTATTCTGTAACAATCAGTTAATATTATTTTTATGTTTTACTACAAACAGAAAACGTCGGAGTCAATTTGGAAGCAGTAAGCCACAAGAACGTCGGAAAAAAAAATCTGAGTATCCGAAAACAACAGCAGACTATTTCAAGTATGTATAGCCATTCATAATAGCATAATATTAAGTCTCTGAATGGTAGAAATTTTCAAAATAAAAAGTCCCTTTTCAAAAATAAAATTTCCCTTTTAATTAGTCTTAGTGGTATTTTTATTATTCTAAGGGTAAGCGCAAAGTAAACGCTGGTCGTAGGTCGCTGGTCGCTTACAAGCGGAAGCCTGCTATAGTCCGTTCGCTCTTAGAGCTTGCCTGAAGTAAACAAACCTCTTCCTTTGTAGTAGTGAGTAACAGTGTACATGTGTCCTTGTATTGCTGTTGGGGTCGTGTGTGTTAGTACACAGTTGGTATAGGATGACTAATACATAATAATGACATTTTATGGATATTAATATAACTCCGCGTAGCCTAAATAAAATTGAAAACAGTTTATTTAAAAATTATTGTTTTCAGTTAAAATAATGTAACAATTCCACCATGATCGTATATTGTATTACTCATCCCATCAGTCTCAACTTGGTTGTTGTTACATAAACATCCTGCTTCATGTGTTTGCAGTTTGTACTTAGTTCTATTTGTAATTTATCAGTTTAAAATATTTTCTTCCTTCTTTTATTAATATTGTTTAAATCCGTGTGACTTTTTCCTCAACTTCGTTGTTATTGTGTGTGAGTATATCTTTTTGTTTTGTTACACTAGTAAGTATTGATGAATGACGGCGCTTCAACTTCAGTTATAAAACATAAACGAGGACAACTTCTAAAAAGTGGGCAAAAAATTATAATTTACAATGTTTTAATTCTTTATGCGTAAAGTATCGTACTATGGCCTTAAAAGACGTAGAAAAATGGGATCAGAATTGACGGGCGTGTCTACATTTAGTGTACACGGTATAAGAAAAGAGATGAAAGAAAGTGGCAAGTTGCAGACACCTAGCAAGAAAAGGAAACGAAGCAAACCAGTTTTTGAACTGTGCGACGAAGTTATTAAAACTGCAGTTCGACTAAAAGTTCACAGTTTTTTCCAAAATAAGGAAGCTTTTACGCTTAATAAACTTTTATCTGTCTTAAACAAGGATTTGGATATGCCACATTTTAAAAGAACGTTGCTCTATCATTTACTGAAATCAATCGGATTTGAGTATTTGAAAAGAGGACTATATGTCGTAATGATATAATTAAAATAAGTAAATTGCATAACATTTTACTTGTTATTAATGATTGAATGGAAAACTTTTCGGGGCAACCTGTACGGTATCAGAGCGGTTTGTTTACTTGAGGCAAGCTCTTAGCGCGAACAAACTATAGTAGGAATAGGCCATTATATTTTAATCGGACTTCTCACAGTAAACTCTGGTAGAGAAAGCTGCGCACTGGTCATCTGCGCATATCAGCTCACTAGTTTTTTTTTGCATAAACCTGCCTGCTGCTTTCTAGCAGGTTGCTAACTGTACTTGGCGTCCTATAATACGTATTCATAAATAATAACAACTTGTTAATTAATTAAAAATAAGATAGGTTTATAAAAATAACTTAAAAGATTATTACTAGCCAAACAATGCTTTATTATATTGAATGTTGTTGCTTAGGTCAACAGCCAAAAGGCTGGTTTGAACCTGTAGAGGTTTTACTAAGTAAAATGAAGAGTGAGGTGGTTTACAATTGCCTTCCTCACTGAGTTGAAAGAGTATGCTTATCAGCATGCCAGGCCCTCTGAAAAACACTCACTTTTCACCCTGCAAATGACACCTTCACTTCATTCACCACAGGGTCTGGCTGCATAGTGAAATTCATTACTCTCAGAGGAGATAACTCTGACTAGTGTCTTTTACACCTCTACCTCTTCTGTTCTTAAATAGTTCAGTCATATAAGTGGCTGACTATGTGATAAGAAACAGAACTATTTTTTTTAGCCCTGGAACCAACAGATAGAGTGCAATTAAAATAACACTCCACCTGCCCGTTTTGGGCATATTATTTATTGAATACGTATCTAATATTGGGTATATTATATTGAATATCGGTAGTCAAAATGTTCAAAAAACTTATTTCAAAGTATTCACAAGTCTTTCTTCTGGTAATATTGGATGCTTAAGTAAGTTGTACCATTTTTTTTTTTTTTTGGAAAACGAGTTCTACTTTAGACAATATAAGATTAAACATTTCCAGAGTCATTCTCATGCATTTAAAAACCCTGTCTATCTTTTTTAATTGTGAAAAAAAATGATTAAGCCGAACAATTTTCTGTTCTTATTAATGTCACTAACGGTATCGTCTTTAAATGATAATAATTGCGTGTAAACGTTTTCCATTAGGAATAGTACATCCTCACTGCTGCTACTGGAACTCATGTTGAATACCCCTTAATGCCTCTTTGAGTGGACCAAACAAGTGATAATCAGAAGGAGCAAGATCGGGACTATATGGAGGATGAACCAGTACTTCAAAATTGAGTTTCTGGAGCGTTTCAGCAGTAAGGGCAGCAGTATGAGGACGGGCGTTGTCGTGCAACAACACAACACCTTTCGACAGCAGCCCTCAGCGTTTGCCTCGAATTGCAGGCTTTAGCTTGGCAGAAAGCATCTCACTGTAACGTACACTGTTTATTGTTGTGCCCCTTTCCTGATAATATTCCAGTACTGGACCTTGTGAGTTCCAAAAAACCGTAAGCATCAGTTTTCCTGCGGACGGTTAGGTTTTGAATTTTTTCTTGCATGGCGAATTTGGATGTTTCTATTCCATACTCTGCCGTTTACTCTCCGGCTCGTAATGATGGATCCATTTTTCAAAACCAGTAATGATCCTGTCTAAAAAGTTGTCCCGTTCGTTACCATAGCGATCTAAATGGTTTTTGCAGATGTCCAAGCGCGTTTGTTTATGCAACAGTGTTAGTTGTTTTGGGACCCATCTTACACAAACTTTAAAAAACCCAAGTGTATTGTGAATGATTTCGTAGGCAGAACCGTGGCTAGTTTGCAGACGATCTGCCACTTCGTCAATAGTTACTCGTCTGTCTAATAGAATCATTTCACGTGAACGCTCAATATTTTCTTCATTTACGGCGGTAAACGGTCGTCCAACTCCATCGTGCGTAACACTTGTGCGACCATTTTTGAATTTTTCAATCCATTCGTAGACACTCCGTTATGGCAAAACACTGTTGCCGTACTGTACCGAAAGTCTTCTATGAATTTCGGCCCCTGATACACCTTCCGACTACAAAAAACTGATCACTGAACGTTGCTCTTCTTTGGTGCAAATAGAAAGCAGGGCAGCCATGATTAACAGCACGACAGTGATAACGAAACTAACCTAGCAGCTTAAAACTTGCATACATAATTTTTCTTTTTTTTTAAATCCTAATACGTGTACGTTGCAATCTTTTCAATTCACAACAATAAGCAACCCCATGACCCAATGAGATGAGGATGATGTGTATGACGTGTAAATGAGGTGTAGTCTTGTACAGACCCAGGTCGACCACTCCTGAGAGAGTCTGGTTAATTGAACCCCAACCATCAAAGTACACCGGCAACCACTGTCTAGTATTCAAGTCCGTATAAAAGTAACTACCTTTACTAGGATTTGAACCAGGAACCTTCGTCTCCGAAAATCAGCTGATAAACAGCTGATTTTGGCAACGACTTTACCTTTAGACCAACCCGGTGGGTTAATGCATACATATAACCACAAATAAACAAACCATACGTCATCAACGCAAAACGACAGTACTACCAACCTAAACAAAAATATAACTAAATTGCGGATAATAATTGACTTACCCTCGTAATATTAAAACAGTAAACTTATCTATGGATAGAATAGTCTTACTAATTACTTACTCTTGCCTATATGAATAGATAGGAAAGAAAGTATTGTTTTCATGTCGATTTTTCGAAATCGAGTTTTCACCCGATCTACACGCACAGAAGCTATCACACACACAGACCAATCGCTAAAAATATGTTTTTTTGGTTCAGGGGGTCTGAAAACGTGTAGATCCGGTGAAAACTCGATTTCAAAAAATCGACATGAAAACAATACTTCCCTTCCTATATATTCATATAGGCAAGAGAAAGTAAGTGTAGTGTTCGTTACAATCTGTCATACTTCATACATATTATTTAACCGAAATACTTTTCTGTCGTTTTCAGCTACGGCCCTAAAAACATTGTGGAGAAGTTAGCTAATGGTGTACAATATTTCGACAGGTAAAAATCTTAAATCTAAATTGTAGACCATGAGTAGTTTTACCGTTCAAAATATTTGTGTTTAAATACGAAAAACGTTTTTTCAATAAAGCTGCAGAATTCGTATTGGTGAGTCACAAGTATTTCTTTGGTTTTAAAGAGGGGTAAAGAGGAAACATCAAAGTGCATGCGCGACTGCTTTGGTAACAGTTCAGCCAATACAACGTACACTACACCCAAAGCACATAAATTATTTTGCGGAACCTTTTGTAGGTAGACTGTACGAATATAACTGTTTGTTACCGTAAACAGAAATGTTTGTTTCTCAAAAACGTAGTCGGACTATTCACAGAGCTGGACGAAGTTTATAATATGCAGTGTATTGTCGCCGACCGAGGCAGACGACACGTGGATAAATCTTGTTTGTGAAATTGGTGGCCCTGAAAAGGGCCGTTGTTGGCGTTCAGAAGCGGCGAGCCGACGTGATGGAAGTGGAGCCCGAAGAGTAACGGCTCGGCTACCGGGTTCAGGCCTAGCCTTCCCTCAGCGGCAGTTGGGTCCCCACTGCAGCGTGGCAGTGGTGGCTCCCAGAGCCTCACAGTGTCAAGTCAGCGTAGGCCGTCTACCGATAGCGTGGCCGAAGCGGCTCTCTCCGGGCCGGCGAAGGCTGACCGATGCGGGAAGGTAGCGTCCGCCACCGATAGCGTAGATCAGGGATGGTGCGTCTGGTCTCGGCTTCTTCAGTCGGGAGCTCTTCTTTCTTCTTCTTGTCCGGTTGAGAGTTTAGTGAAGAGTGACTCTCGCGGGTGAGGGCCCTCTCTAAAATACCTTTCCGTCGAGTCAACAAGGTGGTGGGGAAAGACTAGAGAAACTGATAATAAAAACGCCGGTTACAGCAGTAGTGAAGAAGGCGATTCATTCGTAATTACAGTAAATCAAACATTTCAAGTCATTTAATTAAGCTACAGGCAATATTACAGGTCATATTTATTTCTTATAAGATTTATAAAGAAAACATTTTCCCGGAAGAAACCACAGCTTACAAAATGTATCTAAAAACTTCACGGTAGTGAAATGTACGAGTAGTGTCTCACTGTTGAGGTTGGCAGAGCACTGTAAACATATCATTTCTCTTCCTCACAGCTCATACATACGCAAAAGGCAAAATCATGACTTCAGTATCTATAGTACCACATTCGAAATGTTGACAGTGACTTTTAGTGAATCTACTATGAGTATAAAGAGAGTTGACGAGTTGCACAAACGGTTAAAAAATGGCCGTGAAAACGTTAAAGATGACGACCGCCCTAGACACCCTAGCTCATCAATAACCGACGTAGAAATGAGAAAAATAATTCTGAAAGATCGTAGAATAACTATCAGAGAGGTTGTTGATGAAATCGGTATATCATTTGAATTACATCAAGTAATTTTTTGGATATTTTGGGCATAAAAAGCGTGGCAGCAAAGTTCATTTCACAATTTCTGGATTTCGAACGAAAAAGAACGTCGAGTGGATATAGCCCAAGAATTGGTGAACGAAATCAACACTGATCCAGAATTTCTGCAAATGGTCGTAATATGTGTCGAAACAAGAGGTATATAGATACTGAAGTCACGAGATTGCCTTTGCGTACGTATAGGCTATGAGGAAGGGCGGTTAAATATTTGCAGTGTTGCCAACCTCAATAGTTAGACACTACTCGTACATTTCACTACCGTGCAGTTACTAGATATATTTTGTAAGCTGTGGTTTATTCCGAGAAAATGTTGTGTCTTCATAAACCTGATAAGAAATAAATATAACCTGTAATATTGCTTATAGCTTAATTACTTGACTAGAAATGTTTGATTTACTGTAATTATGAATGAATTCCCTTCTTTACTATTGCTGTCATCGGCGTTTTCATTATCAGTCTCTCTAGTATCTACCTAACCGTTTACTTTTTTTTTCCAGGTGTCAACAAAACTCTTAAAGAATTGCTTCTAGGGAGGGAATCCTATTTTGAAACTAGTCGGACAGAATAGATTATAATGTGATTTAAGGCGAGTCATTCCTCATCACAGGTCTGGCTTAAAGAGGAATAAAACCAAATAAATTCATTTCCATTACCTTGATAGATTTTAAGGATATTTCTATTGTATAATATACAAGGTGATTCACGAAGATATACAGAAACTTTGGGAGCGCATTGTACTTGTAAAAATAATGAAAAAAGTTTTTATAAACATGGGTCCGGAAATGCTTCGTTTCCGAGTTACAGCTAGCGAAAGATTTCGCCCGGATTTCAGCTCACCAGGTGAAATGAGGGCTTTCTGAAATTCTGGTAAGGTAGATTACGGGGCAAATTCAATCGTTTCTTATGGTTTTTGACCTGATAAGTTGAATAAAACAGGTCACAGAACTGTAAATTAAATAGTTTTTGAGAAAACCAGTGTCAAATGCAAAAAAATGGTGTGAAAAAAAACAATTTTTCATCTTTGTTTTTCCGGTTAATTTTACTTTGTACTGTTATGAATAAAAATTCATTTAATCAAACATTTTTTTGCTTTCTGTGTACTTTATTTACACCGGTTTGTTCAGAATAAAATTTTCAACAGGTTTTATTCAAAAAATTTAACTGTTTCTTGGTGAAATAACAAAGTTATTCTTGCCCAAAGATGAAAAAATGTGTTTTTCACTCCATTTTTTGCATTTGACACTGGTTTTCTTAAAACATAATCAACTTACAGTTCTGGGATTCTTGTTTTATTCAATTTATCAGATCAAAAACCATAAGAAATAATTGAATTCGCCCCTTAATCTACCTTACCAGAATTTCAGGAAGACCTCATTTCACCTGGTGAGCTGAAACCCGGGCGAAACTTTCACTAGCCGTAACTCGGAAACGAAGCATTTCCGGACCCATGCTTATATAAATTTTTTTCATTATTTTTACATGTACAATGAGCTCCCAAAATTTCTGCATATCTTCGTGAATCACCCTGTATTTTGAGAAAAATATTTGTAACTTACGTTTTTTTTGTAATCCCTAACTTGTGTACGTTGCAATCTGTTCAATTCAGAACAATAAGCAACCCCATGACCCAATGAGATGAGGATGATGTGTATGACGTGTTAATGAGGTGTAGTCTTGTACAGACTCAGGTCGACCATTCCTGAGAGAGTATGGTTAATTTAAACCCCAACCATCAAAGTACACCGGTAACCACTGTCTAACATTCAAATCTGTATAAAAGTAACTACCTTTACTAGGATTTGAACCAGGAACCTTCGTCTCCGAAAATCAGCTGTTGAACAGCAAACTTACGTTTAAGTTGACAAAAACTTACTTATTTCTATTATATTAATACATATACAATTTGATATTTTCCAGTGACTTGGCATCGTACTACTATTATCCAAACGTCTCCTTCTACAGGTAAAATAAATTTTGTAAGATATTTACGCATAACAAACCTTGTAATATTTAAATAAATCAGGAACAGTTAAATCCTAAGTAATACACTGCTTATACATTTCTTACTTTCTCTTGCCTTATATGAAATATAGGAAGAGTTCTTTTTTTTGGTTTTACGTCGGACTATGTTGCAATTTATGCTAATGCACACGGTGGAGAATTATATTATATGAAAAATAGTGATGAAAAAATACCAGATCTGACCGGGGAATCGAGCCCGTAACCCCGGCGTAGAAGCAAGTTGCGCTAACCATACGTCAACAAGCCACCCGAAGGAAAGAAATTGTAACACCCAAGTCTAAGGTTCTTTCGGGTCTGGGTATAATAAATAATAAACAGACTTCCTTAAAATTATAAAAAAATATTTATTGACACCATTAATAAACTATAATTAATTATTAATAAACGTAGACTATAAACAAATTGCAATTTTTTTTTGTCATCAGCCTCTTGACTGGTTTGATGCAATTCTCCAAGCTGTTCTACCTCGCGCAAATCGTTTCATATCTACATACCTGTAACACCCTATATTTTTTTTAATTTGCTTTATATATTCTAATTTTTGCCTCCCCTACAATTTACTCCCTCAATATTACCCTCCATTATTGATAGCCCAATACCTGGATGTCTTTAAGATATTCCCCACTAGCCTATCCCTTCTTTTGGTAAGATGCTATCATATACTTCCTTTCTCATCCACTCGCCTAAGAACCTCTAAATTATTTATTTTGTCCATCCACTTAATCTTTAACATTTTCCTATAACACCACATTTCAAAAGCTTCTATCCTCTTCTTTTCTACAGCCCCTATCACCCACGTTTTACTCCCGTATAATGCTACACTCCAAACAAAATGTTTTAAGAAATTTTTTCCAATATGTAAATCAATGTTTGTAGTCAGTAAGCTGTTTTTTATTTCAAAGGCTTTTCTAGCTTGAGCAATTCTGCTTTTGATACCACTTGTGCTGCTATCATCCTTTGTTATTTTACTCCCTAGGTAGCAGAATTTCCTAACTTCCTGTATGTTTTTGTTGCCTATTTTTACATTTCCCATCTCTTCTAAACCTCTCTTCCTGCTGCGCAACACTTTCGTTTTTTTCTTATTAATTTTTTTGAAGTAATCCGTTCTCATGAACTCAACCATTCCATTTACGATATCCTCTAGTACTTTTTTTTTGTCTCGGCTAATAATACTACATCATCGGCGAATTGCAGCATGTTTATTGTTTCTCCTTGAATTTTTATTCCTGGATCAAATTTTTCTTTCACTTCATTTATAGCCTCTTCTATACACAAGTTAAAAAGTAGTAGTGATAATGAAGACCCTTGTTGTACACCTTTTCTTACAGCAGCCTCTTTTTCGTACCCTTTATTCTCAAAACAGTCGTTTGATTCTTATACAGACCGTAATTGCAATTAGATAACTTTAATTAAATATATTATAAAACTTAAAGCTTCAACTAAACTCATCTATAAATAAGATACTGTTTCTTACCAATCATAACAATTATTTACCTAACCATAACTCCTTTATACCATTCGTTCGCACACGCACTATTAACATACTTTATATTCAATCGTGTAACGGCACTTTTTAGAAACGGCCCGGTAACACTAATTCCATTCACACTCAAAATAATTACTTTCTAGTACGAGTCCTGGAAAGAATGAGCTCGCATTCGGGATGACGACATCGTGCCTACTGCCACCTTGTCGTTCAGAGAAAAGGATACAGAACTTTGGGATTTTTCTTTATTTGAGGTATCAGGGGAAGGGTTTAGGAAAAAATAGGCTCGGAATCGTGTTTATTAGACGGGCAGTTGGAGGAGAAGGAAATTGTTCTAAAAATTTGGGTATTATATTTATAAGGAAGTACCAAAAGGTTAGAGAAAGCCGTGGAATGGCAATTCCATTTTGATTTCTGGGGGTCATGGAGTGGCGTAGATTTCTCTGACAGCTGCTTGTGGAGACTGTTGTCCGGCATCGTGTAGGTTTCTAGAAGTTCCAAAAAAGAACTTCTCCAGGTGGGTGAGTGGACGTAGTTGTGAATTGAAGTGTTGTTGACGAGTAGTGGAGATTGGTTTTTCTCCTTCTCCTTTACCTTTTCCTTTTCCTTTAATTTTCCTTTCCCTTTTCTTTTTTCTTTAATTTTCCTTTTCCTTTTCTTTTTCCTATTCCTTTTCCTTTCCCTTTTCCTTTTTCTTCTTCTCCATCTCCATCTTTCTCCTTCTCCTTTTCCTTTTCCTTTTCTTTTTCTTTTTCCTTTTCCTTTTCCTTTTTCTTCTCCTTCTCCTTCTTCATCTCCATCTCCTTCTCCATCTCCTTCTCCTTCTCCTTTCCTTTTCTTTTTCCTTTTCCTTTTCTTCTTCTCCATCTCCATCTTCATCTTTCTTCTTCTCCTTTTCCTTCTCCTTCTTGTTCTTGTTCTTCTTGTTGTTGTTCTTTTTCTTCTTCCCTTACTTTTGCTTTGTCTCCTTTCAACTCTCCTCCTCCTCCTCCACTTGTTCAATTTCATTTTCCTTCTTTCTATCTTCTTATCTAACATTCCTCCCCACTCTTTATCCTTCTGCTCTTTCGTTCCCCTCCTTCTTTTCCTTCCTTTAGGCCTATTTATATTCAATTCCTTATCCTTTTCTACTTCTCTTACGAAAACTCTTCCATCTCCATATTCTTTTTTGTCTTCTTCTTCTACTTCTTCTTCTTCTTCCTTTTCCACTTCTTCTACCTCGTCATTTTATTCTTCCTCTTACTCTTCTTCTTACCCAGATAAAAATAAGTAAATAGTAAGTTATAACCTGAGTTGCGTGTGAAGAGCGCTGGGCAAAATGTGCGTCTGCATTAGTATAGTCTTGTATGTACTACAATAGCGCAGCGCATGTAATCAACAAAGGACCAGCACGCCTACAAAATACAATAAATTGGTGTTGTTAATTTTCAACAACATCCTGAGTGTACATCTTACTGGAAGTTTGAGGGTACGTGAGGTCAAAGTCAAGTATGCGCATGCGTTGTCCAGCGTTCACAGCAATTGGCCTGGTCTTTACTTAATTCCGTAGTCCATTTCTTTGATACATCGTAACCTTCACTCTCTCTTCTAATAATAACATCTATTTTTTGAACATTAATATACATATTATTACTTTCTCTTGCCTATATGAATATATAGGAAGGAAAGTATTGTTTTCATGTCGATTTTTCGAAATCGAGTTTTCACCGGATCTATACGTTTTCAGACCCCCTGAACCCAAAAAACATGTTTTTAGCGATTGGTCTGTGTGTGTGTGTGTGTGTGAACAGAATATCTCAAGAACGGAACATCGTACGAACTTGAAACTTGAAACTTAAGTTACATACCACTACCGGACCCGACACGAACATTTTCATCAAAATCGGTCAACCAGAAGTAGTAGTTCATTCGTATAATTTTTCACTTTTTTGCGATTTTCTCAAAAACTGGTCGTACGATTTTTTTTTAAATCGCCTGGTTTACTCAATTTTTTATTCTCTACAAGATAGGGTAGGCGCCATGTTTGCTGAAATTCTGCGTGAGGCTGTTTTTACGTAAAAACATTTTCTTTTTAAGATTGCGGCTTTAATATACATTTTAGCGCAAAACGTTATATAATAAAAGTTGTAGAGAATGTAAAATTCTACAACTTTTATTTCGAACGTTCTTTTGTATAACCCTTAGTTTAGCGGTAATTAGCAATTTTCTGTTTTTTTCTCACGAAAACGTGTGAAAAATCTAGTTTTTTAAGATTTCGGCCTTATAATGCATTTTACGAAAAAAGTGTCTATAATAAAATTTATAGGAAGTTAAGAGATCTAAAACTTTTATTTAAAGCATTTTTTTGTATAGTGCCTAGTTTAGCGTGAATGGGCGATTTTCCGTATTTTTAAGCCAAACTGAGGTCGATTTTAACTTTTTTGCGTATTTAACTAATGTTTTTTGAGGTTAGTTTTTCGTTTATTTCTAATGTCTTATTACTAATGTTAGGTTTATTGTTAATTATTTACACTGGCAAGAGAAAGTTGTGTGAGTGTTTCACACCAGATTTTTATATTTTATTATTTTATACATCTATTTAAAACATATTACATTTTTACAGTATTGTGGGTGATAAAATCGCTATTGGATATTACTGGTAAGTTGTAAAATACTATTCACTTCAATAAATTACAGTTATAATTATAATTTGCCCATAACAGACAGGTGGAGTGTCAAATTATTTACATTCAATCTATTCGTTGCAGGGCTTAAATAAATAGTTCTGTTTCTTATCACATGGTCAGCCAATTAAATGACTGAATCATTTAAGAACAGAAGAGGTAGAGGTGTAAAAGACACTAATCAGAGTTACCTCCTCTGAAAGTAATGAATTTCATTATACAGCCAGACCCTGTGGTGAATAAAGTGAAGGTGTCATTTGCAGAGTGGAAAATATGTGCTTTTCAGAGAGCCCGGCATGCTGATAAGCGTACTTTTCCACTCAGTGAGGAAGGCAATGGTAAACCCCCTCACTCCTCGTTTTACTTAGTAGAACCTCTAGAGGTTCAAACCAGCCTTCTTGTGGCTGTTGACCTAAACAACATCTAAACTGGTCTAAGGTAACAATAAAGTAGTAGTTTTAGATAAAATTGGAGTTTAGAAGAACTGGAAATCAACGAATACAGTTGGAAAACCAAAATAAAATAATAAAATACGTAAGTTGGAAAAATACTTGTTATGCGACATATAATCAGTGGAGTTTTTTAATTTTAATAAATTTATAAAAAGAGGGTTAAAATTTACTTATATGTTTTAATTTATGTAGGGGTTTTTGTTTTAATGTCTTCAACCTGGCAGATGGCCTGGAAGAGGTAGAGGTGTAAAAGACAATAATCAGAGTTATCTCGTCTGAAAGTAATGGATTTCATTATACAGCCAGACCCTGTGGTGAATGAAGTGAAAGTGTCATTTGCAGAGTGGAAAATATATACTTTTCAGAGGGCCTGGCATGCTGATAAGTGTACTTTTCTACTCAGTGAGGAAGGCAATTATAAAACCCCTACTCCTCGATTTACTCAGTAAACCTCTACAGGTTCAAACCAGCCTTTTGGCTGATGACCTAAACAACAAATAATGAATTTATATAATAATTTCACCAACCTTCTTTTTAAATTGCGTCACCTTTATTTTTATTCTTACTTACACGTGTTTCATATAAATTCATTATATGAAATAGAAATAATTTCAAACTGCAGGATGCATTATAAAGATTTATTTTTAAAATTAGTTCTTCTTCTCTTACTTTTCCTTTATCTCCTTTTAACTCTTTCCTCCTCCAACACTTGATCAATTTCATTTTACTTCTTTCTATCATCTAACCTAACAACATACAAAATGTGAAAAACGTGTGAAAAAATTGTTCATTGAAACAAAAAGAAATACTTATCAAAGGGGCTGCAGAAGAAAGTGCTAACCCACACAATTTCCACTATGATTTCGTTTACACATTTTGTAAAAATAAAATATACAGCATGTTTTGAACAGGATGCTATATTTACTATCTTAAAAACATAGATTAAAAGAAAAAACTTACACGTGTCAACACCGTGAAAGAAGAAACTACGCAGCTAGGTTCTAAATATCAAGAAAAAATTTGCAGATCACCCGAATTCTTTGGCGCTTAATTTACTTGATAATAGCGAAGACAATCTAAATATTATCGTCGTCACATCTTTTAAAAAAATCATAGAGATATGAAACTTTGTACAAATACAGAGAACATCATGGCGGACTCAACAAACACTTTAACGGAAAAAGGGCCTATAGTATTTTAGGTTCCTTTTTCCATCAAACTTCTCAATACTAATTTAACTTTTATTTCATTATTTTATTAGAGGTAGACTTTCTCTCAATGTATTGTAAAAATAGAGTATCTAAAAATTAATAAAATAAATTAGTATTTTTATTAGGCCTACAAGATAACGGAGAAAGTAACTTTAGCTCTCCGAAAATTTATTTATCATTTGCACATTTATGTACACCTACATTTATTTTATTTCTGCTTTTTAATTTCAGTTTATTTGATGTCTTGACTGAAGATGACCCGTCGAAGATATATCACTATAAATTCTTCACTCAAGTCGAGTAAGTATCACATAAAACCATGTGATAGAAATAAAAATAACCCACCGGGTTGGTCTAGAGGTAAAGTCGTCGCCAAAATCAGCTGTTTAACAGCTGATTTTCGGAGACGAAGGTTTCTGGTTCAAATCCTAGTAAAGGTAGTTACTTTTATACGGATTTGAATGCTAGACAGTGGTTACCGGTGTACTTTGATGGTTGGGGTTCAATTAACCATAATCCCTCAGGAATGGTCGGCCTGAGTCTGTACAAGACTACACCTCATTTACACGTCATACATATCATCCTCATTTCATTGGGTCATGGGGTTGCTTCTTGTACTGAATTGAACAGATTGCAACGTACACAAATTAGGAATTACAAAAAAAAAAAAATATTGTAACATTTTAACCAGGTTCTTTCGGGATCTCTTTATAATAAATTAGAGACAAACTTATGTTTTAATAATAGAGTTTTCACCGGAATACATGTTTTCATGTCCCTTGAACCCAAAAGTATATTTTTGCCGATTAGCCCGCGGGTGTGTGTGTGCAAACAAAATAAACAAAATATCTCAAGAACAGAATGCTGTACGAAATAGAAGCACGAAACTTACCATAACGGGATTCGACACGAATATTTTGATAAAAATTTGTGAACTTGAAGTAGTTAATTCACACATTTTCACGTTTTTGAAATTTTCTCAAAAACGGTTTCTACGGTTTTGTTTAAAAACTCCTTATTCACTACAAAAGATAGTAAACGCCATGTTAACCGAAATTCGTGGGTTAGTAAAAAATTGTTTTTTTTAGATTTTTTTTGTCATCAGTCTCTCGACTGGTTTGATGTAGTTCTCTAACCTGTTCTATCTTGCGCAAGTCGTTTCATATCTACATACCTGTAACACCCTACAGTTTTTGTAATTTGCTTTATATATTCTAATCTTTGCCTCCCTCTACAATTTACTCCCTCATTATTACCCTCCATTATTGATAGCCCAATACCTGGATGTCTTAGGATATGCCCCACTAGCCTATCCCTTCTTTTGGTAAGATGCTTCCATATACTTCTTTTTTCATCCACTCGCCTAAGAACCTCTAAATTACTTATTTTGTCCACCCACCTAATCTTTAACATTTTCCTATAACACCACATTTCAAAAGCTTCTATCCTCTTCCTTTCTATAGCCCCTATCACCCACGTTTCACTTCCGTATAATGCTACACTCCAAACGTAATGTTTTAAGAAATTTTTCCTAATCTGTAAATCAATGTTTGTAGTCAGTAAGCTGTTTTTCATTTCAAAGGCTTTTCTAGCTTGAGCAATTCTACTCTTGATATCACTTGTGCTTCTACCGTTCTTTGTTATTTTACTCCCTAGATAGCAGAATTCCCTAACTTCCTGTATGTTTTCGTTGCCTACTTTTAAATTTCCCATCTCTTCTAAACCACTCTTGCTGCTGCACAACACTTTCGTTTTGTTCTTATTAATTTTCATGAAGTAATCCTTTCTCAAGATGTCATCCATTCCATTTAAGGCATCCTCTAGTTCTTTCTTTGCCTCGGCTAATACTACTATATCATCGGCGAATCTCAGCATTTTTATTGTTTCTCCTTGAATTTTTATTCCTGCGTCAAATTTCTCCTTCACTTCATTTATAGCCTCTTCTATATACAAGTTAAAAAGTAGTGGAGACAAAGAACAACCTTGTCGTACACCTTTTCTTACAGCAGCTTCTTTTTCGTACCCCTCGATTCTCAAAACAGCCGTTTGATTCTTATACAGACTGTAGATAACTTTCCTTTCTTTGTATTTAATTCCTAGCCTTTTCAAAGTTTTAAACATTTTACTCCAGTCCAAATTGTCAAATGCTTTCTCTAAATCTACAAATGCCATAAAAGTAGTTGTATTTTTCTTCATCCTTTTCTCAATAATCAGTCTCAGAGCCAATATTGCATCTCCAGTTCCCATTCTCCTTCTAAATCCAAATTGGTCATCGTCCTTCTTCTACTCGGTGTTCTATTCTCCTGTATATAATTCTTGTCAGTATCTTAGATGCATGGCATGTTAGGCTGATGGTTCTGTAATGTTCACACTTCTCCGCTCGTGACTTTTTTGGTATTGGAATCATAATATTTTTTTTTAAAGTCCGATGGTACCTCTCCACTCTCATACATTCTGCACACAAGTTTGTATAATTTGTTATGAGCAACTTCGCCACATCGTAATAATAATTCCGATGGTATGTTATCTATTCCTGGTGTCTTATTCATATTCATATCCTTAAGTGCCCGATCGAATTCTTCTCATAGTATAGGGTCCCCTCTTTGATCTTCTTCAACATCAGTTTCTTGTTCTATTGAATCATGTTCTAATTCTTTTCCCTTGTAGAGTTGGTTTACATATTCGTTCCATCTTTCAGCTCTCTCTTGGCCATTCAACAATGGTTTGCCACCCGCGCTTTGTAAATTAACAGCTTTCATCTTTCGTTCTCCAAAGTTTTCCCTTATTTTTCTGTAAGCTGCATCCACTTTACCAACTGCCATTTTACTTTCAATGTCCGTACATTTCGCTCTGATCCACTCTTCCTTCGCTTTCTTACACCTTTTGTTTATGGTATTTCTCAAGTAGCAATATTGCCTTTTACCTCTCTCGTCCTTTGCGTTTTTATATTTTCTTCGCTCATCCATCAGTTCTAAAATATCATTAGTAATCCACGGTTTCCTACCTCTTCTTTTAGTATGACCTAACCATTCTTCCGCTGCTTTCACTACCACCTCCTTGAAGTTTATCCACTCCTCCTCTACACTTCTTGTGTCATTACCTCTTTCTTCTATCCCTTTTTGAATACTCTCCTGGAAACCTACCTGGTTGTCTTGTTCTCTTAGTTTTTCTACATCCCACCTAGCATTTACCTGTCCCTTCTTCAGTTTTTTCAGTTTAAGCCTGCTATCCATTACTACTAAGTTATGATCACTCCCTATGTCTGCACCTGGATAGGCTTTACAGTTCATAATCTGGTTTCTGAATCTTTGTCTAACCATTATGTAACCGATTTTGTATCTTCCCTTGTCACCTGGCATCATTTTGTTTCAATTTTTCTCTGAAATTCATAATAAGGCCGCTATCTCCTTTTTTTAGATAGCGGCCTTATTATGAATTTCAGAGAAAAATTGAAAAATTGTATATTATATTATTTTAACTTAAGAGAAGATTAACACAACGAATTTTATTTCAAAAATGGATTTCGACAGAGCTCAGGTTAGTGTCAATTAGTGTTTGGTCATAAAATAAAGACGAACAGAGGTAAATGATGTTTTTTATTCACTCATTATTAAAATTAGGCGATGTAAATAATTATTAATATTGGCAATAAAAAGTCATCATGAGAGTGTTTAACACCATATTTTTCCAAGAAAACTAAAATTCCCATTATATTTTGAAAACATAAATTAAGTGTATATTAACTTACTATTTATAAATTTTACATGTTATTTCAGATTACCGGCTGAAACTGAACCTCATGAACCTCAACCTGGACCTCAACCTGAACCTGAACCTCATGAACCTCAACCTGAATCTCATAAACCTCAACCAGTTACTGAAGAGCCTACCGATGCTCTTCCTCATATTGAAGGATACAACTTTGAAGGCAACTCGAAAGATCAACTTCAAGAAAAGCAAACTGGGTAAGGATGTTTTTATCAAAAAATCTTATCACTAGCTAATGTTAAATAATGCACACTAAATTACAAGGATTAGAGCAACGTGTCACATGACTGATTTAGCTATTGTTTTTTTTTTTTTTTTTTTTTTTTGTTTTACGTCCGACTGTTCAGCTATTTCTGCTAATGCAGACAGTAGAAGATGATGAAATATGAAAATGAGTGATTAAAAAATGTGAGACCTGACCAAGAATCGAACTCGATCTGACACTTTGGGATAATGAAGCTATTAGAAGATAATTTTAAGGGGAGACTGTACTTTGTATCCCGCCAATTTTAAATTTGCTCATTTTAGGTACATTTTTCATAGGATTGGTACAAGATAAGATAATGAAACTTTACACGCTTATAGTTTTCAGGTTTTTCTAGCTACTGACATTTTTTCGATTTAATCTTTTGGACCATAATATTTTTAAAAAAATAACGAATAACATAAAATTGTTACAAATTTTTTTCTAAATTTTTTGCGTATTACTAATTTTTAGAGCACCTGAGGAAGTTATAAAAATGTTTATGTATGTGGATGTACAAGATAATTAACTGGTACAAATTTCAGCCTGATAGCTTTATTGGGATCTGATAAAAATGCACCTACGTGTTAAAAATGTAAATTTACGGGAAAAGGCAAAAGCAAGGAGGAACAAATCAAAACAATATGTAACTTATACAAACAAGTAAATTTCCCATCAACACTTGGTTAGAAAGCTGAACTAACAGCTGAGAATATTAAAAATAGTGATGCAGGTATTTTAAAAAACTGAAATTTCCTTTGCACTAAAACGAGCAGTATAAAATTATGTAAAATATTCGTTCTTAGTAACATAATAATTTTTCTGGGTTACCTTGATAAAAAACTTGCTTTTTCAAATAAAAAAGTTTTTTCGATGTAATATATTGTTTTTCTGGTA
Organism: Catonia carolina; assembly: GCA_035578175.1. Taxonomy (NCBI): domain Eukaryota; kingdom Metazoa; phylum Arthropoda; class Insecta; order Hemiptera; family Achilidae; genus Catonia; species Catonia carolina. Next base: position 109,375,912 of record JAQMRL010000003.1, read on the forward strand.
GATCTAGGCCTAAACTATTGAAAAACATAAAAAACTAAAAATCGAAATTTTCAGTTAATAAAACCATCTTGCAATCTCCCCTTAAGTTAATTTTTTTTCTAAAATTTCAGATGTCCTACTGTTTAAAACGTTCTTTTACTCTACTTTTAAAATTTGTTGTATACAAATCCTTACTCATAATGTTTACTTCAAAATAAAACCAAGAAAAGATTCTATACTCATAAATTAATCCACCTGGTTGGTCTAGAGGTAAAGTCGTCGCCAAAATCAGCTGTTGAGACGAAGGTTTCTGGTTCAAATCCTAGTAAAGGTAATTACTTTTATACGGATTTGAATGCTAGACAGTGGTTACCGGTGTACTTGATGGTTGGGGTTCAATTAACCATACTCTCTCAGGAATGGTCGACCTGAGTCTGTATAAGACTACACCTCATTTACACGTCATACACATCATCCTCATCTCATTGGGTCATGGGGTTGCTTATTGTTCTGAATTGAACAGATTGCAACGTACACACAAATTAGGGATTACAAAAAACTATACATAAAAAAATAAAATGAATACAAAAAACCATGTTACGTAAACAAAGAAATATAACCAAAATCAGCTCATGAAAAGGGTGGTATCAACAGAGCACGAACAAAATACATAACTAAAAAAAAATGTACTATACGTAAAGATTTACCTTATACAATTACTAAACTACCGTACAATTTGACAACACTAACTGTATATTTATTTTAAAGTAAAACGACAACAATGTAATGCTTCGAAACAAATCCGATTTTGCGATACCACTGGATCAAGAAGCAGAAACATCGTCTCAAAATCGACGACTGCCGGCCCCAGATCACAATACACTCTGTGACACTAATTTGAAGGGCTTTTTACTCTTAGGGTAAGCTCACAATGAACGCTGGTCACTGGTCGCAGTTACTGATTCACGGTGGCGAACACGCATAGTGGGAGCACGTAACTACGCGCTTAACATTCATTCAGTTGTCGGTATTCAACATGAGTTCCAGTTGCAGCAGTGATGAATTATTTCTAATGGAAAACGTTTCCACGAAATTATTATTATTTAAAGACGATACCGTTAGTGACATTAATATGAACAGAAAATTGTTCCGCACAATCATCTTTTTCCGCAATTAAAAAAAGATAGAGACAGGTTTTTAAAATGCACGTGAATGACTCTGGAAACGCTTAATTTTAAATTATATATTTTTAATTTTAATTTTTATATTGTCTAAAGTAGAACTCGTTTTCAAAAACAATTGTGCAACTTGTACAAGCAACCAATGTTACCGGAAGAAAGATTTGTAATTACTTTGAACATTTTAAACGTATATAGAACTTTTTGACTACCGATATTCAATATTATAAATCATTGTTTGGCCTGTAATAATCTTTTAAAGTTAGTTTTATAAACCTATGTTTTGTCGCCGACCGGGGCCGACGACAAGTGGCGAAACCCTGTCTGTAAAATTGGTGGCCCTGAAAAGGGCCGTTTAATTGTGTGGGTGGCCCTGAAAAGGGCCGTTGTTGACGGTCAGAAGCGGCGAGCCGGCGTGGTAGAAGCGCAGCCCGAAGAGTGACGGTTCGGCTACCGGGTTCAGGCCTAGCCTTCCCTCAGCGGCAGTGGTGGCCCCCAGAGCCCCGCAGTGTCGGGTCGGCGTAGGCCGTCTGCCGGTAGCGCGGCCGAGGCAGCTCTCTCCGGGCCGGCGAAGGCTGTCCGGTGCGGGAATGTAGCATCCGCCACCGGTAGCGTCGTCCGGGGATGGTGCGTCTGGTCTCGGCTGGGCTCGTCTTCTTCTGACTGGAGCTCGTCTTTCTTCTTGTTGTCCGGTTGAGAGTTCGGCGAAGAGTGTCTCTCGCGGGTAAAAACGCACTCTTAAATACCTCTCCGTTGAGTTAACAAGGTGGTGGGGAGAGGCTGTAGGCTCTCTACATCAGGCGTTAGTGGGGACTGCGTGTAGACGCTAATATTGGAAGGGCAGGCGGCGACAGTTTAAAATTAATTAACAAGTTATTATTATTTATGAACACGTGTTATACGACGTCAAGTACAGTTAGCAACCTGCTAGCAAGCAGCAGACAGGTTGAAGCAAAACAAACCAGTGAGCTGATATGCACAGATTCACGTTATCTATGAATGGATAACCTAATTGAATTTTTTTAACATTTAACAGTCTTTTCTTTAAAAAAATACAATATTCATACTCCAACCAAGTAAAATCGATTATATAAACAAAATTATTTCTCCTTTTTAAAGTCAACAAATTATAATGGAAAACAAAACACATAAATTACAAATACCTAACTTATACTTTCGTCACTATCAGAAGAATCCGAACCACTGCCATTAAAGTTAATGATACAATTTTCTACTGCAAATAAATATTCTCTGTTGTACAAATCGTCTTCTATGTGTATTACATTGTTACAATATTTTTCCCAATGCGATGAATCCATGTTTGTAAATTTTGCAACTAAACAAGATTCAATGGATTCCAGGGTATTTCTTAAGTTATTATTTCCAACATATCGTTTAACCTCAGACCTTTGACCCGCCAAGTTTACTTTGTCCCGTAAGAGGCATTGTAACATACAACCAATGTTCCGCTGCAGGATATAACACGAATGTTTGAATTATGATTACTTTACAAAATGTAGAAAAGGTAAATTTTTCATCAAAAAAGGGAAATTTTAAAATTGCAACAGGAAAAAATTTCCCTCATGAATTGTTTTTGCACTCTCATCCTATTTTAATCTTACTATAATTGACTGAGAATAACGCAAAATATGAGTATGGTACGTTTGTTTTAGGAAGAAGCTTGTAAGGGAAGGGTGAGTAGGTAGAGTAGGGATAGTTTCAAAGGGGCAAGTGTTGTCTCCTTCTCACTTAATGATCATTCCCTCTCTTTCTAACCGTATACTATGTTACAACTCCGAGGTGCTTCCCCCACCACTAAACAGAACAGCTCAGCGGCATACAGCGTTGGAGGGAAAGCTTCAAGCTAGAACAAATGACCTGTACAAACATTTATATGGGCAACACAAATATTTAAGGGGAGCACTATACCTCCTATCTAACCCATGTTAAATTGACCTCTTTTTAGGTACACGTTTCTAAAAAACCGTTAAGAGTTAGGACTTTAATTTTTTGTGCCTTTTCTATGACATTTTTTTAAGCTCTGGTACTAGAATTAAATATAGAGCTAGTGATACCATATCGAGAATTTGTTTTGAAAAATGCAAAATCAATTTAATTTTTTCGTAGAATTTATTTATTTTATTTCGAACTTAGTAATAATACTGCAATGATTTTAGTACCATATGTCACAATTATACTGGGAAACATGCTCAAAAAACTTCAACCTTCAAAGTCAAATAGTTTTTGAGAAAACTGTACCTTTATGGAAAAAAGTGAATTTGCGGGAAATGAGCTGTGAAGTTTTACTAACCCTAAAATCGGCCTGCACCATAATATTGATCCTGATCAGACTGTTTATTTTTCCTCAAATAATTTCCTATATTTTTCTCTTGTCTTGCTTTTTTTGATACACTTTCCATTGCCTTTTTAGCTTTATGTGGTCTTTGAATATCGCAACTATTAATGTTTCCACAGATTAACTCAATTAAAAAAACTTCTGGTCAAAACATTACTTAACAATATCTGCGTAGCTTCCGTAATTTCGATTGTACAGTTATAATTTTTTAATGTAATTACACAGAAAAAGATACAGAAGGCATTGGCGCCAAAATTGGAAAAATCTATTTTTTTCGATTTTCAAGGTAAAGTGCTCCCCTCAATAATCACAAACAAATTACAAATGAGGAGGCATGCTTTCAACAATCAGCCAAAACAATGAAGACAACTGATCGCGGCTGGCACAACGCCAACAAGGGCCACGTTTACAACCTGAGAACCGTACACAAAGGAGACTGACGGCGTACTAAAGACGCCAAGCGACAACACACTTGCCGAGATAGGGCCTGAAAGCAAGAAGATGAAAGTGCGCAAACCCAAATTAATTAGCTAATTTTGTAATTAGCGGAGAGAGATCACGTGACTGAGATAGCCTCAAGCAGGGTGCAACAATAAGACTGATAGGTATTAGAATCAATAAATTGACTTAATGCCGTTACGCGGTAAAACTCCTTCTAGAAAATTCTAGCGGGAACAACAGAGCAGCGTGTGGCGTGATTCAAAATGTCGTTGCAATACTAAACAGCATGTGACCAAATACATATCAGCAGTATAAATTTTGAACAGATTTGGCGAGAGAAATATCCTTGTAGGATTCCAAGAGTATGATATTAAATTTTGTTTTTAAATAATAATAAAAAAGATTAAGAAATAAATTATTATTTTTTTATTAATAATAATTATTATGTAAATATTTAATTAGTATTAATAAATAATCATTTAAGGTTATTTTTTTTAAATTTCAAGTCCAGACTCAGATGCCAATTCACTTTATTGGTAAGTTACTTCTCAATGTTCATTGTTGTCAGTTAGAAGTTAAGTTACATCCAATACTGATGTTTGGTGCGCATTGTGTGAGAGGTCTTCGTGGTCAATCAGTTTTGTTCCACGATCATGAATTAAGAATGGCGTGCCGACTTTTATGGATCAGTCGGTTCAGAAAAGTGTAAGCGGATCATATGCCATCTCTGCCATATCCCATTACGAAAGAGATCCATGAAAAGACTAAAGATGCTGAATATTAAATTTAAATCGAATACAAATAGCATTGTGTGTAGGCTTACACGATAGAAGTTGAAACTTATATGAAACAAAATTATTTACTTTCCGTAAAGTAATTAATTTCAATTAAAATAAATAAATTTAAATAATTTATAATAAATAATAATTATTAATTAATAATAATAATTTATAATAATTAATAAATAATAATTATTAATTAATAATTTATAATAACTAATTAAAATAAATTAATTTCAATTAAAGTAATTACTTTCCATAAAGTAATATTAGATACAATATTATATCAAAAGTTATATTACAAATAAATCATTAAGTTATACAGAAAACTATTGTATATATAAATTATTGTAATACTGCCCATAACAGACAGGTGGAGTGTCAAATTGTTTACACTCAATCTGTTTGTTGCAGGGCTAAAATAAATAGTTCTGTTTCTTATCACATGGTCAGCCAATTAAATGACTGAATCATTTAAGAATAGAAGAGGTAGAGGTGTAAAAGACACTAATCAGAGTTATCTCCTCTGAAAGTAATGAATTTAATTATACAGCCAGACACTGTGGTGAATGAAGTGAAAGTGTCATTTGCAGAGTGGAAAATCTGTGCTTTTCAGAGGGCCTGGCATGCTGATAAGCGTAATTTTTCACTCAGTGAGGAAGGCAATGGTAAACCACCTCACTCCTTGTTTTACTTAGTAAAACCTCTAGAGGTTCAAACCAGCCTTTCGGCTGATGACCTAAACAACAACAACAGAAAATTATATATAAATAATTTTTTTTTTAATTTCATTTTTTACCGATTTTCATGAGAAAATATTACTAATTAAAAATATTAAAATACCGGGTAAGCATAAAGTCTTACCCTGATTATACAAATTTATTGCAGAATATCTGTTTGACATAATAATTTAAATTTAATGCTGTTACATAGGTTAGTGTTAATAGTTTTTTTTAAGATTACTTACATTAATAAACTTCAACGTGTGCCCCCTTGGTAGCTCGGAGAATGTCGAAGCAGTATTTCAGTTTCCGCCAGGTGTTTTGTAACATGTGTTCTGTCACAGTACCCACAGCAGCTTGTATCCTAGCCTTCAGTTCGTCAACGTCAGCAACTGGTGTGGCGAAGACTCTATCCTTGATATAGCCCCAGAAAAAAAAGTCAAGGGGAGTAATGTCTGGAGAGCGGGGTGGCCAGGGTGTTGGACCATCCCTTCCAATCCACCGATCCGGAAATGTTTCATCCAGGAAATTACGCACTATCAAAGCCCAGTGGGGCGGTGCCCCATCTTGCTGGAAAATTATCCATGGTTGATATTCTTCTAACTGTGGTGCAATGAACTGTTGCAAAACATCTAAGTAAATGTCAGCGTTAATGGTGTTTTCCGTGATGAAACATTTCCGGATCGGTGGATTGGAAGGGATGGTCCAACACCCTGGCCACCCCACTCTCCAGACATTACTCCCCTTAACTTTTTTTTCTGGGGCTGTATCAAGGATAGAGTCTTTGCCACACCAGTTGCTGACGTTGACGAACTGAAGGCTAAGATACAAGCTGCTGTGGGTACTGTGACAGAACACATGTTACAAAACACCTGGCGGGAACTGGAATACCGCTTCGACATTCTCCGAGCTACCAAGGGGGCACACGTTGAAGTTTACAAATGTAAGTAATCTTAAAAAAAACTATTAACACTAACCTATGTAACAGCATCAAATTTAAATTATTATGTCAAACAGTTACTCTGCAATAAATTTTTATAATCAGGGCAAGACTTTATGCTCACCCGGTATATTAAAAACATATTAAAATATATTAATGTTAAAAATATTACTAATTGCCGCTAAGCATTGTTCAGAAAATGTTTGAAATAACAGTTGTTTTTTAATTTTTATTAACTATAGGTACTTTTGTTCTAAAATTCATTTTAAGGCCGCAATCTCAATTGAATCAGTTGAAAAATAAACAACATTTTTTTACAAGAAAGCAGCCTCCCCGAGGGTTTCAGCACACATGGCTTTAACCCTATCTTTCAGAGCACAAAAAATGTAATAAAAGAGACGATTTTTTTTTTAAATCATAGAAAATTTTTTTGAGAAAATTGTAAAAAAGTAAATAAATCACGGGAATAAACTACTACTTCCGATTGACTAATTTTAATGAAAATGTTCTTGACGGGTCCTCTAGTAGTACCAACTTAAGTTCCTAGTTTCAACTTCGTCCAATGTTCCGTTCTCAGATATTTTGTTCAGACACACACACACAGATCAATCGCTTAACACATACTTTTTTGGGTTCAAAGGGCCTGAAAACTTACATCCGGTAAAAATTTAATTTCGAAAAATTGACATAAAAATAATACTTTCCTTCCCTATATATTCATATAAGGCAAGAAAAAGTAAAAATTAATTATACCAAGTTGAACTATTAAGTGAAGCCTTTATGACTTAATAATTAATAATATGAAAATGAATAATTTGACTTAATAATTAGAAGGTTTTTTATGAACAAATATTTGGCAGTCCTCTAACTTTCATGTTCTTTGGTCTTTACAGGGATGCAAAGAGTCAATACAATGGCAGTGATTCGTATGTGTCAATGTAGAATATTATAAATAATTATTAAGTTTTTAACAGACAGAGGTGGAATGTTAAATTATTTTCACTCAATGATATGATGATATCTAATTATTATTATTAATATTAGGTTTATTGTTAATTATTTGCATTGACAAGAGAAAGTTGTGTGAGTGTTTCACACAAGATATATTAATTTACTTATGTAGTTCCAATTATGTAACAGGTTGGCTGCCGCAATGTATAAGGGCCACATTATAAATAGTATATAATGGCCTGGGGCCGCACAAAATATGATCTATAATATCATACACTGAGTATTATAATAGTGAAAAGATAATACACTGTCAGACAAATAAAAAAATTCTGTGAGGAAACCTGCGATCCCTCACGGCCTAGCAGAAAAAATATTCACGGAGCAGGCCGCGTTTATCGCCTGTGATCCTCGCTTAACAGGTTGACTCTCATGAGACACTTATACGTCTCTCAACAGATCTGTAAAATTCACTTTTGAGAGACTGATCCGTCTCTCATGTATTACTTACTTACTTACTCCCATGGCCATCTATATCGGAGTTGATATTTAGCCGCACCAACAAAAAGTCCCCATGTCGCTCGATCTTCAGCATCTCTTTCTGTAGCTCCTAGTCTCTCCATGTCGGTCTAAACCTGCTTCCACCATCTTTGTCTAGGTCTTCCCTGGGGGCGCCTTCCTGTGGGGTTGGGGTCCAATATTTTCTTCAGGTTGGACTCTTCTCCTCTTCTTAGCACGTGCCCAGCCCATCGCATTCTCCTACATTTTATTTCGCTTACAATGTCTGGGTTACTGTAGAGGTATTATTACTCTCATGTATTAGTGTTTTTAATATAATCTTGAGACGGATTGGATGCTCGTTTGCATTGAATCATATACTGAGCCGTTAAAAATTAGTCCAAAAAAACTTTTACCTAATCATGGTTCGTGATTTACTTAATCCGATCGAATCAAAAATGAGTTGGTGAACTCGACAGCTTATTATTACTTTTAGTACATAATATTAACTATTGTTATAGTTTATTATTGCATTATTAAACATGTTTTAATAATAATCATATAATGAAAAATCATTTTATCTTTTAATTTTTTATAGTTTTCATATTACAATACTTTTTGCAAAAAAGGATTGTAATATTTTTTTGTTCAAAAAAGTGAAAAATTATACGTGAATAAACTACTACTTCCGGTGACCGATTTTGATGAAAATGTTCGTGTCGGGTCCGGTAGTGGTATGTAACTTAAGTTTCAAGTTTCAAGTTCGTAAAATGTTCCGTTCTTCAAATATTTTGCACACACACACACACACACACACACACACACACACACACACACACACACACAGATCCATCGCTAAAAACATGTTTTTTGGGTTCAGGGAGTCTGAAAACGTATAGATCCGGTGAAAACTCGATTTCTTAAAATCGACATGAAAACAATACTTTCCTATTCATATAGGCAAGAGAAAGTAAAAATTAAACACGAATGTGACAGAGTAAATAGTATGTAAGTTACAATATTACAAACATTAAATTATCACATATAATTACTAATGAAGATGGGAACAACATTAAAATGCGAATTAACATAATCAAAATATTTGTAGATTTACTTTTTGTGTCCAATCTATCTTATCTCCAATCGCATCGTACACGAACACCTTCTCTTTCCCTCTATGGAGGACTTTATTTACAATACCTCGAAACGGCTCCACGACGCCGGGAAAACTGACGGACCCCAGATCATTCAGGACTTGTACCGACGCCCACATCCACCCGAAGTCTTTATGCCATTACCATTCCACGACTTTATCTAAATTCCAGTATGACCCACTTATCAAAATTTAGAGTTGCCACAGTTTTATTCCGCCCTGTTTTCCTCTTATATACTTATGCCCCTTCATCTACTTGTATGACTCACGCCCCCCAGTTGGTAGTTGCCCCCATGTTCCTATGCATAATCACTCCACTACGGTGAAAAGAGCCGCCATTTTAAATTATTAAACACTTAGAAAATAAAAGGCCGGTGATTATGCCAAACTCTACCCTTTCCGTCTCCCCTAAAATCATAAACTAACCCCTACCTAAAATTGTACCATTTGTCCACGTTAAGTACGGTGCGTGCCTTCCCCTCCCCAAGACAATAAAACTCCCTCATAACTGAAAAAGGCCACTGAAAAACAAAAGAAAAGAAAAGAGCCGCTCTTAAACCCACTTGTCCCTTAATATAAATTTTCATCCACGAGTAACTTCTTAAAATACATTACCTCCTTTGAAGTCCCAGTCCCAATCCCGCAAGAGCCAGAATCCTATTTCCTAATTTTAAACTATAAAATTCCCCCTAAAATTCATGAGGTTGCAATTATTCGGTAAAATTGTTCCCCGAGCGACCAGGTGTTCCTTAACACGATGTCGCCATCATAGGGCTTCTCAGCCCTCTCAACCAGGATTAAGGATTAAGGATTACTTTTTGTTTAGTACTAATTAATTTTACCGCGCGCAGATGGCGCCTGCAAACAGATATATTTTATTTCTATTTCATAATGAATTAATATAATAATTTCACCAACCTTCTTTTTAAACTGCGTCACCTTTATTTTTATTCTTACTTACACGTGCTTCGGTGGATCCACCATCATCAGAGTAAATAAAAAAATTTAAACTAAAAAAATTGTTATCTCACTTATTTAAAATTTACAGAAAATGATATATCTTCAGTCATTTGTATAAAACTGATTTAAAATTAATTTATTTTAATTTATCCTTTCTCATATTTACGGTAGATAGCAGTAGCAGTCAATATCACTTCATCATTCCTAAATTTGACCTGTTCATTCAAAATGTCCTGCTTTTGCTCTTTTAAATATTTATAAATATGGAACATCTCATTTTTTTTCAATTTTATTTTTATTTTCTATATTACATTGTTCTATTATATTAAAATGTTCATCTTTTTAACCAAATTTATGTTTTTCTTCTTTTACATATGATTGGTATAGTTAGATATAATGTAAGCCTTACAATGTGACATTTCAGTGCTTTTTTATGTTCATTATACCTCACTTGAAAATTACGACTAGTCAATGTAAATTTTAAATAAGTGAGATAACAATTTTTTTAGTATCAATTTTTTTATATACTCTGATGATGGTGGATCCACCAAAACACGTGTAAGTAAGGATAAAAATAAAGGTGACGCAGTTTGAAAAGAAAGTTAGTGAAATTATTATATAAATTCATTATATGAAAAAGAATTAATTTCAAATTGCAGAATGCATTATAAAGATATATTTTTGAATGAAGATATATTTTACACTCTAGTTCTAATAGTCCTGAAACAAATCAATGTATTCCTAGCAGGCTTACAAAATGTATGATGAAAGAATCACAATGCCGTCTGAGGAACCAGCATGTATTCTCGTAGCTTGTGCGGACAAACCTGCGAGAATTGCTAGCGACTCTCTTGCCTTGTATTGATAAAACACCTGAGGATCACATGCGCATATCACGGCAGCCAACCTGTTAAACAATAATCAGAAAACTAACGTTCGCTTGGAAACGAGCGAGAAAAGTGGCCGATATAATGCTCTCCGACTTGGCTTGAGACAATTATAGACTCGCTTTCAACTTGCTCATTAACTCGGGGTAGAGTTGTTACAGAAACAACCTACCTTTAATGTGTTATGTCACTAAAATTCTGTATTATTTTTCTAGTACTGATAGTTCTACCATTTTTGAAAAGGATATACCGCCACTTACAAGTATACCTACTTTAGGTCTAACAAATGATTCACAATTTTCATTGGGAACGTTTACTCAAGGACCAAATTCGAGTCCATCTAAACCTGCACTTGCAACAAAGAGGTAAGTTTCAACGAATTAATATTGTAACATCTAAACCTACGTTCTTTCGGGATCTGGGTATGATAAATAATAAACCTACGAATGAATTACTATAAACATTTATCACAATTTATTTATTTATTTCGAACAACGAATAATTATAAAATTAATGATCTTAACTACAAACGAATATAATTAGAACTCACAAAATAAATCATTTACAAAATTTAAGATTTAAAATTTAATTAAAGATTTAAGATTAAACCAAACTAGAGTAACCATTTCTGCTTTTAATAAATATTTTTATTTTTAGTTTCTTACGTGAAATATTTTAAGGAAGTTAAGGAAGTTAGTAAAGGTAGCTACTTTTATACGGATTTGAATACTTGACAGTGGTTACCGGTGTACTTTGATGGTTGGGTTTCAATTAACCACACTCTCTCAGGAATGATTGGCCTGAGTCTATACAAGACTACACCTCATTTACACTCATTCTAATCTCATTGGATCTTGGGTTGCTTATAGTTCTAAATTGAACAGATTGTAACGTACACATAAGAATAAATTAAAAATTAAAAAAAATGTACGAAACGAAACGGTTAAAAACTACAGTAAATCACAATATTTTTACAACGAAACAATATTTTACACTCTTTCAAGGAAAAACAATCTACAATACTTGCGCGGTCAGTTGCAGTTGTGAACTGGGCGTTCAAGGAACTCATGTCATTAGCCACAAACCGGCCACCTATCACGTGAACACCGCATTCTTTTGTTTTGATGCACTGACCCGACTCCATAAATAGACTATAGTTCTTTTAATCATACAAATAAAGAAGAAACGTCTGTTTGTTTGTTTGTTATGATTTAGTATGAGGTAATCTCAGAAACCACTGAACAGATTTTTTTTAAATCTTCCATTGTTGCACAGCTTAGAGCTTCCTGATCAATATAGTCTATTTTTCAACTTTAAGTAACTTTAATTAAGTGAGTTAAGTAACTTAAACTGTGACAATGTCCCATGTTTTAGTTTATCGGGTGCATAATACTTTTATTTTTTTTTAAGTCCTCTGGGTGGTGTATTTTTTGGGCTAGAAGCACGATTCAACTTTTATATTTCGTAGAAAAACGTGAAGAATAATATTTGATTCCAAAAACATTAAAAATTCTGAAATACAGTAGAGTACCGATTTTCCGTGGATCGTTTAACCGGGGTTTGGATTAACCGTGCGATCACTAGAATTTTTTTTTTTTTTTTGGTTTAACGTCCGACTGTTTTGCGAATTGCTGCTAATGCAGACAGTGAAGGATGAAATGAATTTTTTGTAACGTATGATGTGATGACGAAGACAGTGTAACCAAGCCAATTCCTGGACCGAGCTCCTTACTGCAGCAAGACGAAAGCAGTGATGACGATTCAGAACCGGCTCCTAAAATCAGTTGCAAAGAAGCTTTAACCGGTGCCGAAACATTAGGCTACTAACTTTCATGGAAAATCAGGATGACACAGATTACGTGGACATTTTACATATTCGTGGTTATATAAGAAAAATAAAAGAAAAAATATTGCGGCATAAAATGAAACAAAGTAAAATAACAGATTTTTTGTGATTTTTTTTGTTACGTAGTTTAAGGTAAGATTTATATAAATTTATGTAGTATATATTTTTATTTCAATACAATTTGTTTATTTATCTCCGATATCCGATAGTATTAACATGTATTAATCAGTAGAATAAAACATACGCGTAACTGGTGGTTTTGTTTATGACGTAGGTGGTCTCGACCGAATTGGGTTGTATTATCCGTGTTTTTCGGTTATCCGGTATAGTTATCCCCCCAGTTACCACGGATAATCGGTATTATACTGTATTCAAAATTTATATTTTTGTACTGTATGTCATAATTTGTTTTCATTCGACAGGTAGCGAATGAGTCATATATTTCCAATTACTCTGGGTACCGCACCCACGTACTATTACATACTACTATTTTTACTATTACTTACTTACTACTATTTTTACTATTACTTACTTTTACTTACTATTACGTACTATTACTTACTTACTACTATTTTTACTATTACTTACTTTTACTTACTATTACGTACTATTACTTACTTACTACTATTTTTACTATTACTTACTTTTACTTACTATTACGTACTATTACTTACTTACTACTATTTTTACTATTACTTACTTACTACTATTTTTACTATTACTTACTTTTACTTACTATTACGTACTATTACTTACTTACTACTATTTTTACTATTACTTATTTTTACTTACTATTACGTACTATTACTTACTTACTACTATTTTTACTATTACTTACTTTTACTTACTATTACGTACTATTACTTACTTACTACTGTTTTTACTATTACTTATTTTTACTTACTATTACGTACTATTACTTACTTACTACTATTTTTACTATTACTTACTTTTACTTACTATTACGTACTATTACCAACTAGTATTACTGTCTCTTATCTCAGCCATAATTATATCAACTGTCTCTTTCTTTTCCATCGGTATTCTTCTATGAATTCTATTCAATTCTGTTAAATCGCAGGGACAAACATTTAAAAAGGTGGGCATCGATTTGAGACAAGAGTGCTTCCTTTACTTAAGGACAACTTTATGTCGGACTTTTTAGAGCTGGAAGTGCAGAAAAACAATTTACTTTGCTGCTACAGGGCAACAAAACCACAAATATTGTATATTGAGTGGTTTTAAAAAATTTTAGTTAGTCCAACACCATTAGCTCCTGTGAAGCGAAGCGAGCGAGGGTTGTTAGTAAATAATAAACAGAAAACGAGCGTTCACCTGGGAATGTTGGAGTGAGAAAAATGTACAGTTGTTATGAAAACGACCTATCTAACGGGTGTTTCAAAAAGGACGCACTTCGAAGTTTAAGGGTTAATACTTTCTGCATAAAGAATATTTTTTCCCCCAAATAACAGTTGGCACTACCGTACTTATTGTTGACCCATTGTGTATTACTGACATGTACTAGTGCTATCCCAGTATTCATTTGTGTCTGTAGTGTCTGTATAAGTTCAAATATGGTTTTTTCAAAGGATGAACGTGTTTTTATTATTGAAAGTTATTGCGCATATAAATCTTACGAACGAGTGAAAGACGAGTTCCAGTTAAAATTTCCCAATTCTGAAGTACCTAATAACACCACAATATCGCTTCTGATTTAATAAATTTCGTGACACTGGCAGTGTACAGGATCGGAAAAGCACAGGTCGACCATCAGTGTTAACAGAACAAGTTTTGGACGATGTGAAACAACGTTTGACTACCTCACCCGGCAAATCACTTAGAAAGTTACCTTCACAGGTAGGTGTTAGAATTACACGATCGAGATTGTTGGTTTCAGCAGGATAACGCAACGTGCCATACTTCTACTGAAACGCTAAATATGTTACAAGAATTTTTTGGCCATCGTGTGATATCAAAAGGACTGTGGCCACCAAGATCCCCAGATCTTACTCCTGCGGATTTTTTTCTTTGGGGTAATTTAAAGAGTAAGATTTTCAAAAACAATCCTCATACAATTGAAGAATTGAAGGCTAATATTGAAAGTGAGATTACAAACATTAAAGAACAAATACTACGAAAAGTGGCTGCAAATATTATGAAACGTGTCCGAACTTGCATTACAAGCGGAGGAAGTCATTTTGAACATTTATTGTGAAGTTTCAAAGGTAATCTGAATGTTATAAAGGTAATAATTTCATTCCGTATAATTTGTATAATTTGTAATTACATAATGTAATAATTTAGCGTTCTCAAACTTCGAAGTGCGTCCTTTTTGAAACACCCTTATAATGTGTCATGTCAGTAAACGTCTGTATTCTTTTTTGTAGCAATGATAGTACATCCCCTCCTAAAGATGACGTAACGCCTCATACAACTACTGTAGGCACAACAACAGATTCACAAGTTCCACCTGAAGCGTCTACTCAAGAACCGAATTCAACTGAACCTAAACCTACACTTGAACAACAGAAGTAAGTTTCAACGAATTAATTTTTACTTTCTCTTGCCTATATGAATATATAGGAAGGAAAGTATTGTTTTCATGTCGATTTTTCGAAATCGAGTTTTCACCGGATCTATACGTTTTCAGACCCCCTGAACCCAAAAAACATGTTTTTAGCGATTGGTGTGTGTGTGTGTGTGAACAGAATATCTCAAGAACTGCAGGCAACGACAGTTTTGTCGTTGGTTTGCGGACAATGCCGATTGTCACCCACAGTCGCCGCTCCGCCAGTGTCTGCACTCTAATACATTTCGTATTTAATACTATTAAATTTTTGTTGCTACCCGCAATCGGTGACAATTTTGTAGCTGTTGAATTATCGTTTGTTTGAGCTGATCTTTACGACAAATAAGCTGTTCTGTGATGTCACACTTAACCCTTTCTTACTCAGTGAGGCATAGAAGTTACATTGGAGTGAAATAACAGACATAAAAACTTTAATTTTTAGCGACTACTTTTTATTAAAGAGCGCTGGATGTGAAGGGTAATAATTTTCTGTACCCTAGCCAGGAGTCGAACTTGAGACCTCCGCTTTTTAGGGTAAGATGCTGACCACTACGCCACGGACGCGACCATTCGTTTCTTTTTAAAGTTAGTTTTAGTCTTAAATATTCGTGTTCATTTACTAAAATAAAGTAGCATTTCTTCGAGTATGTTGAATGTACAGACAAGTATATTTTTTAGGTTGTAAATACTGATTTTGTTCATTTTTACCAATACTTTTGAATTGTAAATTTTTTTAAGCCTTAAATAATGCTTTGCTACAAATCTAAGCAAGAGAATTTTGTTTAGGAAGCATGCACATGATTTTTACTTATTCATATTGTTGGGAACTTTGATACCATCAAGCCCAATGTGACGTATGTGTCACACTTTTTTGTCACGCCATCAAAAAAAGGCTGAAGGTCTAAAAGTGATTTTATTTCACTTAAATGGCAGTAAAGTGTATGAAACAATGTACACATATTTGTTTGGGTAAAATTAAAAAAATTGGGATTGAAAGGGGAGATAGTACGATGGTTTTAACTCAAAATTTCGGTTTTTTTTGGTTTTTTATGTTTTTCAATAGTTTAGGCCTAGATCTACCAGAAAAACATTAAATTACGTCAAAACAAAAATAATTGTTTTATGAAAAAATTAAGTTTTTATAAAGTTTACACAGACAAATGATTATGTTACCAAGAACGAATATTTTTCATAATTTTATACTGCTCGTTTTAGTGCAAAGAGAATTTTAATTTTTAAAATATCTGCATCACGGTTTTTAATATCCTCAGCAGTAGATTCAGCTTTCTAAACAGCTGTTGATGGGAAATTTACTTGTTTGTGTACGAGTACATATTGCTTTTCATTTGTGTTTCTTATCTTTTTCCCGTACTCTCCTAATTTGTGTACGTTGCAATATGTTCAATTGAGAACAATAAGCAACCCCATGACCCAATGAGATGAGGATGATGTGTATGACGTGTAAATGAGGTGTAGTCTTGTACAGACCCAGGCCGACCATTCCTGAGAGAGTGTGGTTAATTGAACCCCAACCATCAAAGTACACCGGTAACCACTGTCTAGTATTCAAATCCGTATAAAAGTAACTACCTTTACTAGGATTTGAACCAGGAACCTTCGTCTCCGAAAATCAGTTGTTGAACAGCTGACTCGCAGCAACGAATTTACCTCTAGACCAACCCGGTGGGTTTTTTCCCGTAAATTTAGATTTTTACTTTCTCTTGCCTACATGAATATATAGGAAGGAAAGTATTGTTTTCATGTCGATTTTTCGAAATCGAGTTTTCACCGGATCTATACGTTTTCAGACCCCCTGAACCCAAAAAACATGTTTTTAGCGATTGGTGTGTGTGTGTGTGTGTGTGAACAGAATATCTCAAGAACGGAACATCGTACGAACTTGAAACTTGAAACTTAAGTTACATACTACTACCGGACCCGACACGAACATTTTCATCAAAATCGGTCAACCGGAAGTAGTAGTTTATTCGAATAATTTTTCACTTTTTTGCGATTTTCTCAAAAACTGGTCCTACGATTTTTTTTAAAATCACCTGGTTTACTCAATTTTTTATTCTCTACAAGATAGGGTAGGCGCCATGTTTGCTGAAATTCTGCGTAAGGCTGTTTTTACGTTAAAACATTTTCTGCTTAAGATTGCGGCTTTAATATGCATTTTAGCGAAAAAAATTATATAATAAAAGTTGTAGAGAATGTAAAATTCTACAACTTTTATTTCAAATATTTTTTTGTATAACGCTTAGTTTAGCGGTAATTTGCAATTTTCTATTTTTTTCTCACGAAAACGTGTGAAAAATCGATTTTTTTAAAATTTCGGCCTTAGAATGCATTTTACGACAAAAGTGTATATAATCAAATTTATAGGAAATTAAAAGACAGCCTACAACTTTTATTTAAAGCATTTTTTTCTACAGAGCCTAGTTGAGCGTAAAAGAGTGATTTTCCGTATTTTTAGGCCAAACTGAGGTTGATTTTCATTTTGCGTCTTTCACTCATGATTAAAATAAGGTTATGTTTTTTAGGTTAGTTTTTTGTTTATTTCTAATGTTTTATTACTAATATTAGGTTTATTGTTAATTATTTGCACTGGCAAGAGAAAGTCGTGTGAGTGTTTCACACCAGATTTTTAACATTAAGGTACATTTTTTTCAGAAAACAATAAACCTACCAGGCTGAGATTTTTACCAGTTAATTATCTTGTATAGTCACATATATTGACATCTATATGACTTCCTCAGGTCCTCCAAAAATTAGTAATAAGCAAAACACGTAGAAAACAATTTGTAAAAATTTTACGTTTTCGTAATTTTTAAAAAAACGATATGATCCAAAGATTAAATTCAAAAAATGTCAGTAGCTCGAAAAGAAACATGACACCAATAGTATTTAAAGTTTTATTTTCCTACTTTTTACCAATCCCATGAAAAATGTACCTATAACTAGTAGATTTAACATTGGCAGGATACAAAGTACAGTCTCCCCTTCATTGATTTTTACTTTCTCTTGTCTATATGAATATATAGGAAGGAAAGTATTGTTTTCGTGTCGATTTTTCGAAATCGAGTTTTCACCGGATCTATACGTTTTCAGACCCCCTGAACCCAAAAAAACATGTTTTTAGCGATTGGTCTGTGTGTGTGTCTCTCTCTGTGTGTGTGTGTGTGTGTGTGTGTGTGTGTGTGTGTGTGTGTGTGTGTGTGTGTGTGTGTGTGTGTGTGTGTGTGTGTGTGTGTGTGTGTGCGCGTGTGTGTGTGTGTGTGTGTGTGTGTGTGTGTGTGTGTGTGTGTGTGTGTGTGTGTGTGTGTGTGTGTGTGTGTGTGTGTGAACAGAATATCTCAAGAACGGAACATCGTACGAACTTGAAACTTGAAACTTAAGTTACATACTACTACCGGACGCGACACGAACATTTTCATCAAAATCGGTCAACCGGAAGTAGTAGTTTATTCGTATAATTTTTCAGTTTTTTGCGATTTTCTCAAAAACTAGTCCTACGATTTTTTTTTAAAATCGCCTATTTTACTCAATTTTTTATTCTCTACAAGATAGGGTAGGCGCCATGTTTGCTGAAATTCTCGGTGAGGCTGTTTTTACGTAAAAACGTTGTTTTTTTAAGATTACGGCTTTAATATAAATTTTAGCGCAAAAACTTATATAATAAAAGTTGTAGAGAATTTAAAAACCTACAACTTCTGTTTCAAACATTTTTTTGTATAATGCTTAGTTTAGCGGTAATTAGCGATTTTCTGTTTTTTTTCTCACGAAAACGTGAGAAAAATCGATTTTTTTAACATTTCGGTCTTAGTATGCATTTTACGACAAAAGTGTATATAATTAAATTTATAGAAAATTAAAAGATCTACAACTTTTGTTTAGAGCATTTTTCTCTACAGAGCCTAATTTAGCGTGAAAGCGTGATTTTCCGTATTTTTAAGCCAAACTGAGTTCGATTGTCATTTTGCGTCATTCACTCATGATTAAAATAAGGTTATGTTTTTGAGGTTAGTTTTTGTTCATTTCTAATGTTTTAATACTAATGTTAGGTTTATTGTTAATTATTTGCATTGGCAAGAGAAAGTTGTGTGAGTGTTTCACACCAGATTTTTAATAATTTAATACTCCCTCTTTACATTAGTAACAAGTTAACGTATTTTATGTTCAATACAAATATTTGTATAGATTTTTATTGTATTTTTGCTTAAAACTTGTGTGTATTAATTACCTATTTATTTTTATTTTTAGGCAAAATTACTTGGAGTTTCCTAAAAAATTAAAAGAGTAAGTGTAATTGTTACTCATAAAACAAATTATCATTAATACTTGAATACGGGTGATAACATCCCTTGCATGTAGAAGTTCTTACAAATATTATTACAGAAAAACATAGTAAAATACTGCTTATGCGCATGAGCTAACTGATGCCTTGAAGGAGTTCTCTCTCTGCCTCTTTGTAATGGTAGAAACAGCGTCAGTAATGATTAACAGAATGAATAGATAGTAGGGAAATAGTATCGATGCACAGTAGTGGGATAGGCGAAAAAGTAAAAGCAGAGCAAGCCATGTCTTAATTTTTCCAAATTGTGAAATAATAAAAACATTGTTATTGTGAATAAGCCACAATGATCAAGCATTATTCAAAATACAACTTTTCCTGTTTCTTTCAATAGATATTTCATCTACGGAATTTTCTAAATTTTTTATTGTTCAAGACCTCTTTTTCCTTACTTTTTCAGAAACTTCGCTAGGAGCTGATGCTTGATCATTAGATCACAAATTTACTTTGTTTTATCTCTATCCATTTCATAACATTTTAACTTTTAATCAAAGTTCTTTCGGGACCTGGTTATTAATAAATGATAGAAAAACTTCTTTTAAACTTATAATAATTATTTATTAACAAGATAATAAATTATTTTCGGTGTATAAGAAACACTTCCGCTTTCAAAAAGGATTTCATTCTTTAATGTTAAATTTTTATTCGATTTTTATCTTTATGAGAAGAAAGAGAATTTAATTTTTAAAAGAAATGATATTTATCTTCTTCTTCTTCTTTATCTCTCCCTTCTGCCTCTCAGCGTCGGGCCTTCTATAAACTTCTTATACTCCACTCTGTCCAAAGCCAATGCTCTCAGCCGTCCTTTGCTCTCTCCCCTTCGCCCCCCACACCCTCAACATACTCCTCCCACTCCATCCTTGGTCTTCCCCGCCTTCTGGTTCCCTCCGGTCTCGCCTCAAAAATTCGCTTCAGTCTGTCCTCCCTATCTCTTCTCACCACATGACCATACCAACCCAATGCCCTTCTTTCAATCAGTTCTGTTACTGCTGTTTTTAAGCCTAACTCCTCCTGCACATTCACATTACGAACTCTGTCCCGTCTTGTCTTTCCTATCACTCTCCTTAGATACTTCATTTCCTGAGCTGTAACTCTACTGTCCAGTTTATCTTTCATGGTCCATGTTTCTGACCCATACAGTAATGTTGGTAAATATACTGACTTATATATTCTGAGTGTGGCGTCTCTGCTCACCTCTCTCTTTCCAATAAGTGTGTTATTTAAACTATAGAATATTTGGTTGGCCTTTCTGATTCGGTTGTTCATCTCTTCCTCCATTCCCCCACTCTCATCAATCACTGTTCCCAGATACTCAAAACTCCTCACCTGCTCCAACTCCACCCCATCCCACCTCATTCTCAGCTCCTCCTTCTCACCTCCAACCTTCATCACTTTACTCTTTTTAACGTTCACCCTCATTCCTCTCTCCTGCAGAGTACTGCACCACTCCGTTATTGCTTCTTGCAAATCCTCTGCTTTAGAGTTTATCAAGACTATATCATCTGCGTATATCAATGATTGCAGGTACACTGGCCGGAGATTCCAGTTCCCTACCTTATATCTTTTTGTTCAAATGATATTTATAAAACACAATAATCGAGTATTTGTATGGCTAAATCAAAAATTTAAAAATATCAATATTTTAAAGATTGATAAACGAAAAATATCAATATTACGTGTACTGTTCGACAAGTTTCGAAATAGGATTCCCTCCCTTCCGCACTTCACCAGCACCACCTCGCATTACGCACCGTCCCAAAAACATTAGCTCGGATAGTCAGCCTACTAGAACAGCTCATTAATACAACAGTATTTATATTCATACTGTGACACTTGTCGCTAAGGTCCGTTTCGGGATCTAGGTAATTAAATAATTAATACACTAAAGTTTACAATTACAAAAATTTATTACACTAAAAGATTACAAAATAAATAATTAAACTAATTATAATTAAGAAACACAATAAATGATTTAATAATTCACTTAAAATAAATAACAAACAATAAATAACTTAATAACTTACTTAGCGTACTTACAATCACTTTTATAGATTACACTAATATACAAAAACACAGAAACTGAATTCCACAAAAACTACACATTAACTTTACAATACATTCACATAAAGGCTTTACACAATACACACACAACAAAGGCAGTATAACAGTCGTCGACCAGCACAATTCTCGGAATAGTTAACCTGCTATAACAAACCCGATAATCGCTTGCCGAAGATCAAACGGATACTGACTGACTGACCGCACTCGGGGGTCTCTTATATGCTTGTTTATAAAAGATCATTCCAGAACAAAGTAGAGAAATCATAAAGTACAAAAAATAACTCTTAACGAGTGCTAGAAAAATCCGTTTGTAAATTGGTCAACAAAAGGTCTTTTGTAAATAGAAAACGTAAACAACCTGCCTCCCTCATAATAGCTGTAAACAATACCTAAACTTTATAATAGTTATTATTACAACCCTGATGAATAGACACACTTTTATGGTTATAACTGTCATTTACAAAACTGATCTTATTGTGTATTGTTATTTTTATTATTCTTTAATTATTTTTATGAATGGAATTCTGGAACGTTCGCGAACAATCTCGTCTTTTCTTCCATCTTGTTACAATACTTTACTATTACTTTATTATTTATTATTATTTGTACTTATTTAACCTGTACCTGTTTAAATCACAAATATACACTTACACTGTATTTGTTTAATCGACACGAATTTATCTGAATATTGAACAACCAATAAACCCCAAAATATAATCAAACTGCACTGACTACAAAACCAATATTGTACGGTCGCTAACACTGTAGAACTGAAGTAAAAGCATAGTTTAATTAGCTGCTCTCAAGTAAGTAAAGAATAATGCTTACTCCATTTAATAATTAAATCTTATCAATTATTTAGATTAACAGTCAACATTATAAATTAAGAACTTGCTGAGTTATATTATGACTACACTACCTAATAGTAAACAAAAATAATGGAAACACTTATGACTTTCTGCTGGTGGTCATATAATCTGTACAAAATGTTATGGATAACAAAAATCTAGCATAAGTGATATTCATATTAAATGCTCATTTGAGTTGTGTGTATTAATGTATTCGATCCGGCACGTAGTGCAAACGGGAATTGAAGAAGTGGGGAAGGGAGGGAATCCTATTTCGATTGTTGTCAAGCAGTACTTACTTTTTAAGCTACATTACTTATAAGCTTCACTAAAATAGACAATAGTTGCTTACGCAGTATTACGGTATGCATCAGATATCGACCCTGTTTTGTAAGAAGGTGCTAACTGATATTTTTGACGAAAATGGGTTAACTGCAGCATGAAGGTCATAAAAATGGTTGTATACTTTTATGTGTAATAAAGAGACAACTGTATAAGGAATAGTTACAAAGTTAGATGTCGGTTTTTAGTGAAAAATTTGTAAATTCTAATCTGTAAAAATGAGTTAACTGCCAGTTAGCTTCTATAGCTAAAAATATGAAAAAAGTTCATATAAACATATGCCTGTAAACGCTTAGTTAGCGAGTTACGGCTAGCGAAAAATTTCATCTAGAACTCTGTACCCTTGGTGAAGTAAGGCCGTATAAAAATATTAAAGGTAGTTACAAAGATACAAATACGATTGTTTCTTATGTTTTCTAATCTGAAAAATTGAATAAAATTGGTTTTAGAGCTGTTAATGCAATTCTTTCAGAGATATCTTACATAAAACACAAGAATTGGTGCAAAGAAATAGCACATTTTTGTGTTTAACGTAAGATTACTTCCATAAATGGTAAATAAAGATGTATTTTTTCTTAAATAAATTTGTAGAAATTTTAATTCTGAAAAGATTCATGTGAATTACTCAGGAAAAAATGAATAATAGATATTGAAATTTCGCTTTATTTAAAATCAAAACATTTTATTTTAATGTTCAGTTTTGAATAAATGATGAGCTGTTACTCCCAACTTAAATTTTAGTTAATATTTTATGCAGTTAAGAATGTGCGTTTTATGTGCGTCTGTTTTGATTTTAAATAAAGCGAAATTTTAATAACTATTATTCACTTTTTCCAGAGTAATTCACATGAATCTTTTCACAAATTTATTTAAGAAAAAATACACCTTTATTTACCATTTATGGAAGTAATCTTACGTTAAACACAAAAATGTGTTATTTCTTTGCACCAATTCTTGTGTCTTATGTAAGATATCTCTGAAAGTATTGCATTAACAGCTCTAAAACCAATTTTATTCAATTTTTCAGATTAGAAAACATAAGAAACAATCGTATTTGTATCTTTGTAACTACCTTTAATATTTTTATACGGCCTTACTTCACCTAGGGTACAGAGTTCTAGGTGAAATTTTTCGCTAGCCGTAACTCGCTAACTAAGCGTTTACAGGCCTATGTTTATATGAACTTTTTTTATTATTTTTAGCTATGAGATCCCAAGAGATTGCCGAATAGTTTTGAATCACCCTGTATTTAACCTGCATATCTTCTTTTATTTCTTTTATCCAACTTGGTGTGCATTGCTTTTCAATTATTTGTCTTAAAATTCGTGTTTTTGGTGTTCTTAGTAAATGACCATAGTATGAAACTCTCTTTTCCTCATCAAAAAAAAATGTATTTTCTTCATCCAAAATGTATTTACCATAAAAAATTTAATATTTTCATTTTTGTTTACTTTCAGTTCTTTCACCTTTGAAAATCAAGCATACTTATTCAATCATATGTAAGTTGAAGCATTTAATTTTCTTATTAAAATCAGTAACCTTTAAAACTCACCACAATATGTGCTGCAAAACTCTGAAACAGTGATTCTCAACCCCCAGGTTGAGGGGGGTTCGCCACCCCCAGGTTGAGAATCACTGCTCTAGACCAGTGGTTCCCAACCTTTTATGGGGCATCGCCCCTTTGTGAAGGATAACTTACACCTATCGCCCCCTTCTCTTAGCATCGTATACCTAATTTAATTTGAAGTAATGTGTTGATAAATAATAAAGTATGTTATTCAGTAAAAAAGATTTATTATTGTTCACAACAAATAATCAACCAAAGCAGTTGTGTCCAGGTTTCTTCATCTCATGTGTAGCTCGACCATAAAAAATGTCAACAAGAGTTTAGTTTATTTGTTTGTAAAAAACTAAACTATTTGTTTGTAAAAAAAACATGTATCCGCGACAGTAAAGATTCTATCCTGTAGTACAGTTTTATTTTTTCTGTCTTTGAATACTCATCGCTCCCCTATCGCCCCCCACAAATTTATCGCCCCCCTGCGAACCCAAATCGCCCACTAGGGGGCGATCGCCCCCAGGTTGGGAACCACTGCCCTAGACCAACACGATGGGTTAAAACCAATTGGAAGAAAGATATATATATATACAGGGTGATTCATGAAGTTCTCCCCCCACTTCTACAGCACATTGTACTAGTAAAAATAATGAAAAAATGTTATATAAACATAGGTCCGAAAACGCTTCGTTAGCGAGTTACAGCTAGCGAAAGTTTCGCCTGGATTTCAGTTCACCAGGTGAAATGAGGTCTTCCTGGAATTGTGGTAAGGTAGATTAAGGGGCGAATTCAATCATTTCTTATGGTTTTTGATCTGATAAATTGAATAAAACAGGTCCCAGAACTGCAAGTTAAATAGTTTTTGAGAAAACCAGTGTCAAATGCAAAAAATGGAGTGAAAATCACATTTTTTCATCTTTGGGCAAGAATAACTTTGTTATTTCACCAAGAAACAGTTAAAAATTTTCAATAAAAAATGTAGAAAATTTTATTCTGAACAAACCGGTGTAAATAAAGTACACAGAAAGCGAATAGTTTTTGAGAAAACCAGTGTCAAATGCAAAAAAATGGAGTGAAAAAAACACATTTTTTCATTTTAGTTTTTCCGGTTAATTTTACTTTGTACTCTTATGAATAAAAACTCATTTAATCAAACATCTATTCGCTTTCTGTGTACTTAATTTACACCGGTTTGTTCAGAATAAAATTTTCTACATGTTTTATTGAAAAATTTTAACTGTTTCTTGGTGAAATAACACAGTTATCCTTGCCCAAAGATGAAAAAATAAGTTTTTCACTCCATTTTTTGCATTTGACACTGGTTTTCTTAAAAACTATTTAACTTACAGATCTGGGACCTGTTTTATTCAATTTATCAGATCAAAAACCATAAGAAATGATTGAATTCGCCCCTTAATCTACCTTACCACAATTCCAGGAAGACCTCATTTCACCTGGTGAACTGAAATCCAGGCGAAACTTTCGCTAGCTGTAACTCGCTAACGAAGCGTTTTCGGACCTATGTTTATAGAACATTTTTTCATTATTTTTACTAGTACAATGTGCTGTAGAAGTGGGGGGAGAACTTCATGAATCACCCTGTATATACATTTTTCTTCTAACAGTTATAGATACTGAAGTCACGAGATTGCCTTTTGCGTATGGATGGGTTGTGTGGAAGTGAAAATATGACAGTGCTGCCAACCTCAACAGTGCGACACTACTCGTACATTTCACTACCGTGCAGTTTCTACATACATTTTATAATCTGTGGTTTAATTTGAGAAAATGTTCTTCATAAACCTTATAAGAAATAAATCTGACTGTAATACTGCCTATAGCTTAATTACACGACTAGAGATGTTTGATTTACTGTGATTACCAGCTACCTTATTCCATTGGAACAAATTTTCTACGAATGAATCGCCTTCTTTACGATCGCTGTCACCAGCGTCTTCACTATAAGTCTCATTAGTATCTATCTAACCGCTTTTTTTACCAGGTGTCAACAAAACTGTTAAAGGGTTTCTTCTTCGTCTTAAATTTCTTTCCTTATTTTTCGAATTGTGGAAAGAGAAACATCACAGCAGTTAGCCACTCCCTCATGGCTTTTGATAAGAGGTATTGAAAGGCATTTTTGTTTAGTTTCAACTTCACAGCATTTTATTACACTGCATATTAGATTTCGTTCAGCATTGTGAATAGTCTGCTCACATTTTCGAGAAACTAACATTTCTGTTTACGGTAACAAACAGTTACATTCTTACCGTTAATGTACAAAAGGTTCCGCGACATACTCTATATGCTCTGGGTATAGTATAAGTTGTTATATTTGTGTACTGAAATTTAAGCAGTCGCGCATGCGTACTGATCCTGTTTCCCCTTTACCCCTCGTTGCAAACAAGGGCAAACTCGTGACTCAAGTGACTATAAGAATTATTTACAAACAGTTTAACAAAAACTGAGAACTCTGTATTTAATTGTTAATAGAATTCTTATTTAAACTACATTGGAAGCGATTTTGCGTTTTAAATATAAATTGACCCACCGGGTTGGTCTAGAGGTAAAGTCGTCGCCAAAAACAGCTGTTTAACAGCTGATTTTCGGAGACGAAGGTTCCTGTTTCAAATCCTAGTAAAGATAGTTACTTTTATACGGATTTGAATGCTAGATAGTAGTTACCTGTGTACTTTGATGGTTGGGGTTTAATTAACCATACTCTCTCAGGAATGGTCGACCTGAGTCTGTACAAGACTACACCTCATTTACACGTCATACACATCATCCTCATCTCATTGGGTCATGGGGTTGCTTATTGTTCTGAATTGAACAGATTGCAAAATACACAAATTAGGGATTACAAAAAAAATATATAAATATTATTGTAATTTAACATTCCTTGGCAATTATTTTTCAGTTGCGTGGCCAATATTTTCAACTTGGAACCAGCGGATTTTTTTAATATCATTATTCAAACTAGTAACGGAAAAAAAAATCCAGCAAATCCTTTTTTTCAAATGCACTTCAGATATCAATGCCAACACGGTGCACTCTACAATAGCCCAATACGTGCAGCTTATGAAACCTTAGTCGTAAGTATTCTACTATTGTGTTAGTATTAAGTTACATTCTTTATAAGCTCTGAGGACTGAGCCTAGAGAACTCTGACGCTTGTGGTTAAATGAATCCTTAATATTGTGACACTTATCGCTAAGGTCCGTTTCGGGATCTAGGTTATTAAATAATTATTACACTAAAGTTTACAATTACAAATAATTTATTACAACTAAACAATTTACAATAGTTTGTAAAAATTTACAATTAGTTTAAATAATAAACTAATTATAATGAAGTAATGCCCATAACAGACAGGTGGAGTGTCAAATTATTTACACTCAATCTGTTAGTTGAAGGAATAAAATAAATAGTTCTGTTTCTTATCGCATGGTCAGCCAATTAAATGACTGAATCATTTAAGAACAGAAGAGGTAGAGGTGTAAAAGACACTAATCAGAGTTATCTCCTCTGAAAGTAATGAATTTCATTATACAGCCAGACCCTGTGGTGAATGAAGTGAAAGTGTCATTTGCAGAGTGGAAAATATGTGCTTTTCAGAGGGCCCGGCATGCTGATAAGCGTACTTTTCCACTCAGTTAGGAAGGCAATGGTAAACCACCTCACTCCTCGTTTTACTTAATAAAACCTCTACAGGTTCAAACCAGCCTTTTGGCTGATGACCTAAACAACAATGAAGTAATACAATAAATAACTTAATAATTTACTTAGCACTACTTACAATCAATTTTATAGAATACACGTACAAAATGAAACTGAATACACAAAAACTGAATTTAATGCACCTACACAATAACTTTACACAATACACACACACACACACACACACGCACACACACACACACGCATAC
Organism: Catonia carolina; assembly: GCA_035578175.1. Taxonomy (NCBI): domain Eukaryota; kingdom Metazoa; phylum Arthropoda; class Insecta; order Hemiptera; family Achilidae; genus Catonia; species Catonia carolina. The sequence goes on from JAQMRL010000003.1 coordinate 109,404,257, forward strand.
ACACATACACACACACACACACAATCACACACGTATATACGCGCGCACACGCACACACGCACACAAACAAAGACAGTATAACAATACCTCGGAACCGTTAACCTGATATAACGCCCCGATAGTCACTCGTCAAAGAGTGATTTTCCGTATAATTAAGCCCCAAACTATGATTGGTTTCAATTTTTAATTATTCAATCGTAAATAATTCAAAACGAATACTAACTCACTGACTGCGCTCGGGGGTCTCTTTATACCCGGAAGATTCTTTTTTTGATTGACTATATAGTCAATCAAAAAAATAATCTTCCCGAAGGACAACGAAATTCGATACAAAAAATCTGGTGTGAAACACTCACACAACTTTCTCTTGCCAGTGCAAATAATTAACAATAAACCTAACATTAGTAATAAAACATAAGAAATAAACAAAAAACTAACCTCAACAAACATAACCTAATTTTAATCATGAGTGAAAGACGCAAAATGAAAATCAACCTCAGTTTGGCTTAGAAATACGGAAAATCACTCTTTCTCTCTAAACTAGGCTCTGTAGAGAAAAATACTTTAAATAAAAGTTGTAGATCTTTTAATTTTCTATAAATTTAATTATATACACTTTTGTCGTAAAATGCATACTAAGGCCGAAATGTTAAAAAAATCGATTTTTCTCACGTTTTCGTGAGAAAAAAACAGAAAATCGCAAATTACCGCTAAACTAAGCGTTATACAAAAAAATGTTTGAAATAAAAGTTGTAGAATTTTACATTCTCTACAACTTTTATTATATAAATTGTTGCGCTAAAATGCATATTAAAGCCGTAATCTTAAAAAAACTATGTTTTTACGTGAAAACAGCCTCACCCAGAATTTCAGCAAACATGACGCCTACCCTATCTTGTAGAGAATAAAAAATTGAGTAAACCAGACGATTTTAAAAAAAAAACGTAGGACCAGTTTTTGAGAAAATTGCAAAAAAGTGAAAAATTATACGAATAAACTCCCACTTCCGGTTGACCGATTTTGATGAAAATGTTCGTGTCGAGTCCGGTAGTGGTACGTAACTTAAGTTTCAAGTTTCAAGTTCGTACAATGTTCCGTTCTTGAGATATTCTGTTCACACACACACACACACACACACACACACACACACACACACACACACACACACACACACACACACACACACACACACACACACACACACACACATACACACATACACACACACACACTCTCACTCACTCACACAATCACACACAGACCAATCGCTAAAAACATGTTTTTTGGGTTCAGGGGGTCTGAAAACGTATAGATCCGGTGAAAACTCGATTTTGAAAAATCGACATGAAAACAATACTTTCCTTCCTATATATTCATATAGGCAAGAGAAAGTAATAATGAAGTACAAAAAAAACCTTTATAAATGACTGCTAGAAAAATCTATTGTCAACAATAGAACTATTGTAATAATATAAAGTGTAATCAACCGGCCCTTTCATAAATAGTTGTACAACAATAACCCGATCTTCCCATACACCTTTTAAATAACCTTTCATAAATAGGTATCCCATTGTTACTATTGTCCTATTGTTACTTTTTCACTCTATTATCTACTCTTTATCATTTTATGAACATGTTACTATTTTACTAGAAATTTCGCGAACAATGATCTTCTTCGATACCTATTGTCACAATATGTTATGTTATTACTAATGTTAGGTTATATTGTTCATTTTTTGCACTGGCAAGATAAAGTCGTGTGAATGTTTCACACCACCAGATTTTTCTATGAAATTTTCTAAAAATCTTTGTATTTATTACTTACTAGCTGTTGTTGATTTCTTTTTCAGAAAAAGAAAACACCTGATTATTATTTTCAGTGGAAAATGTTGAACAGTAACAATCATTGGATAGAATTAATATTTACTGTTGCTGGGAATATACATAGCTCCATCGTACACGGCGGTGACAACCCTTTTTTGAAAAGGTTTGGTAGGCCTATGGGTTCAAAGGACCAACACAAACTGGTTCAACGGTTTGACGGATTTAAATATATGATTCGATTCAGAAAACTTGTAAGTATTTAAACTATATAGTGACACTTATATCTAAGGTCCGTTTCGGGATCTAGGTAATTAAATAATTAATATACTAGAGTTTAAATTCACTAAATAATAAATACACTAAAATTAAATTAAACACTATAGGCCTAATTAAATAATTAAATACGCTAGAGTTTAATACACTAACCTATAAATGCCCATAACGGACAGGTTGTGTGTCAGATTATTTACACTCAATCTGTTCGTTGTAGGGCTAAAATGAATAGTTCTGTTTCTTATCACATGGTCAGCCGATTAAATGACTGAATTATTTAAGAACAGAAGAGGTAGCGGTGTAAAAGACACTAATCAGAGTTATATTCTCTGAAAGTACTGAATTTCATTATACAGCCATACCCTGTGGTGAATGAAGTGAAGGTGTCATTTTCAGAGTGGAAAATATGTGCTTTTCAGAGGGCCTGGCATGCTGATAAACGTACTTTTCCACTCAGTGAGGAAGGCACAGGTAAACCACCTCATTCCTCGATTTACTTAGTAAAACCTTTACAGGTTCAAACCAGCCTTTTGGCTGATGACCTTAACAACAACACTAGAGTTTACAATTACAAATATTTATTACAACTAAAAGAGTAACAAAATAATTTTTTTTTTTTGTTTAACGTCCGACTGTTTCGCCAACAAATTGCTGCTAATGCAGACGGTGAAGGATGAAATGAATTTTTCGTAACGTATGAAAAAATGCCATGCCCGAGTGAGATTCGAACCCAAGACCGCGTGATGAGAGGCGAGCACGTTACCAACATCGCCAACGCGGCCGGCACAAAATAAATAACAACTAATTATAAAGAAGTAGAAGCCTTTTGGCTGATGACCTTAACAACACTAGAGTTTACAATTACAAATATTTATTACAACTAAAAGAGTTACAAAATAAATAGTTCAACTAATTATAAAGAAGTAATACAATAGATAACTTGAGGCCTCAAGAATCAAAACCCTCCAACTTCATAAAAAAGAATTTCCAGCAAAATACCAATTTTTGTTTCAATATGAAAACTCCACAAAACTTCAAAACTAAATACTTGGAAAATTTTTTCATAGTCATCTGGTTACATACACAAAATTTTACAGCTGTCAGTTACAGCTATATATATTTTTTCTTCTTAGAAAATTACAATAGTGGGTTTTGAAACTCAGCTTGGGATTTGCAACAACTCTTTTTTGAGACTTGCAATTCTTAGCAACTTAACTCTTGCACGAGAACTTTTTGGCGAACATGGTGTTAAATTTTGAATTAGATTCACCATTTTAGCAAAAATAGTTTTAAAACAAACTTTGCACTTAAATCAAACATGTACAGTAAAAGCGAACATAACCAAACAATCACAGCTGAGTAAAAATGTCAGCTGATTATAAGTCACGTGACTACAATCTCACGTATCATTGGTTGAAATGGAGTTGGAGGGTTTTGAACTTATAACATGGAGAAAGTGCACTTGGATTTGGCGTGTTTTGAAAATAAACACAATGTTTAAACGGCAATTTGAAGGGGAAATAGTGGTTTTTGAACTAAAACGACTATTCCATTGAATTCAGCAGCACAAAATACATAGGATTAGATTCATAACTAAATTTTTTTAATTTTTGGATATGGCGGGTTTTGATTCTAGAGGCCTCACTTAATAATTTACTTAATGCTACTTACAACAATTATATTACAGAATGGAACTGAATACACAATGCACGTATATAGGGTGTTTTATTTTTAGAGTATAGAACTTTAAGTTGGCAGTACTGATTTCCATGGCGGCCATTTTGAAAACTGTATTGTAATTTATGTTCAGTTTGGTTTGCCATTTTATAATGAATAGACTGACGCCTGAACAACGCTTGCAAATTATCATATTTATTTTGAAAATCATGGTTCGGTTCGTGACACTTATCGCTGTTGATCCCGATTTTCACATGAAAATTTTGTTCAGTGATGAAGCCCATTTTTGAGCTCAGCTGTTTTAAATCCGGTTCAAATTATGACAGGTACAGCCTCAAATCTGGAGATGCTTCAAGCTTGTTCTTATGTTTATTTTTCATGAATGTATTGGAAGAAAATACTCTCTTGACAAGTACTGTGCTTGTAAAGGGCAACAAATACTTCAGGGCTCTATCGTTGATACTTTTAGGCTATACTCTGTTCTCACTTCTGCCTTGATTCGACTTCCGGTTCACGTGAAAGTAAGCTGCTATTTTTTTTGTGCTCTTGTGATCGGTTTAATTTGTTGATCTTTTACTGTGTTTGTGGTTCTTTGTTTTCTGAACTTGTAAAAATGTAAGTTTTTTTTATTTTTATTGTGTTTCTCATGCGTATTTCCTACATATTTTTATTTGTTTTCTTCAAACTTTGTTGATTTGCCATAACCAACAATGGATGGCGATTCTGAAATTGAACCGCTATCAGCTGTGCCTAGTAGTTCTAAATTTCGTCGTCGTTCGGTGAATGAATTAAAAAATTGGCAAAATGATAAAATTCCCGCCACTAAGAAAAGAACATATGTTTCTCAATCTGACAGTAATGACGATATCAAGTCCAAAAGACCAGCTGTTTCGAATAATAATTTTTTGTTACCAATGTCGAATAGATTTTCATCGTTAACCGATAATAACGATAATATGGTCGATAATGATAATCCCGTACAGTTACGTGTTCCGAAACCTGAACCTATTTTCGTAACAGGAGTAAATTCGATTAAAGAATTGAAGGATATGCTTTCTAGCATTACTAATATTGATTCTACCAATACCGAGGAAAAATTTAAATTTACAACAATGAAGTCAGGACATACTGTGAAAATATTGCCAGCCGATGTTGAAATTTATAAATTGATAAGAGAAAAGTTTTTAGCTTGTAACGTGAGTCATTATACGTACAAACTAAAACACGAAAGGTCGTATAGAGTTGTTCTAAGAGGAATGCATCACACGGAAGATACTGATGTCGTTAAAGCTGAGCTCGAACGGTTAGGCCACCATGTCAGGTCTATTACTAATGTTCTACATCGTGTAACAAAGGAACCTATGGCATTATTTTTTGTAGATCTGGAGCCAAACAGTAACAATAAGGACATATTTAACGTGACTCGGTTGAATCATTGTGTAATTCATTTTGAAGCGCCATATAAAAAACGGGAAGTGGTGCAATGTAAAAGGTGCCAACGATTTGGGCACACAAAAAATTTCTGTAACCGGCCAAGCCGTTGTGTCAAATGTGGTGAGGATCATCCCACTGATGCCTGCAGAAAGCCGTCTACAGTTGTTGCGTTATGTGCAAATTGTGGGGAGTCTCATCCTGCAAGCTATAAAGGCTGCAAAGTTTATCAGCAATTTAAACAAAAAATCCATGAACCTTTGCGACGCTCTGGTGATAATTGTGCTCAACAGAATTCTGGTTTAAAAAATGATGGCACGAAAACGACGGTTAACTATGATCAGGTTAGAACGCCGGAGGTTACCTATGCTCAAAAAGCTCGAGTAAACTCTCAGTCGGCTCATACCCAAGGATTAAATGAAGACATTAATTCGGGGACACTGATTACACTTCTTGATCAAATGCTTCTCCGGGTTGAGAGAATGGTAGAACGCATGATGGATCGGGTTATTGATCTCTTCATGAGTAAGGTTTCAAATAAATGAATCATTCATTCCGTATTTCCACATGGAACGCGAACGGCTTAAGTGGTAGGATACCTGAACTTGAACTCTTTTTAAAATCACAGAAAATCGATATAATGTTGGTTTCTGAAACAAGATTTACTGATAGATCACATGTAAAAATTTTTGGATATTGTATTTACTCAACGAACCACCCATCAGGAAATGGCCACGGTGGAACTGCCGTTATAATTAAAAATACAGTCAAGCATTATGAAATCAATAAATATGTTAAGGACTACATCCAAGCCACTAACATTGTAATAGAAGATTTAAATTTTCCTCTGGTGCTGTCTGCAATTTACTGTCCACCTCGGCATTCTGTAACGGAAGACCAATTTACCGGCTATTTTGAGATGTTAGGTAACCGTTTCATTTCAGGAGGGGATTGGAATGCAAAACATCAGCATTGGGGTTCACGCCTAACATCACCGAGAGGTCGGAGGCTTTTCAGTTCAGTTGTTAAAAATAATCTCCACTCACTTTCGTCTGGCAATCCGACATATTGGCCCGCCGACTTAAATAAACTACCAGATTTATTGGACTTTTTTGTCACAAAAGGCATTGCGCATAACTACACATATATTGAATCGTGTTGCGATTTATCTTCAGATCATACTCCGGTTATTTTAACAGTTAGCATGCATGTAATCCTGAAAGAGGTTTGTCCGAAGCTATTTACGAATAAGACTGATCGGGAGTATTTTAGAGAGCGGGTTGAGTCAAAAATTGATTTAAATGTACGTTTACAGTATGAACAGGACATCGATGAAACCGTGAACAGTTTGACCAAGGCCATTCAATCTTCGGCATGGGAAGCAACACCCATACCACAGCTGGTTCCACCTTCTAACAATCAATATCCTCTCGACATCCGGGAGAAAATAACGTAACGCCGCCGCCTAAGAAGGATTTGGCATAATACAAGGTACCCTGAGGATAAAAGGAGATTTAACCAAGCATCACAAGAACTAAAAAGATTAATACATAATTTCAAAAACAATAATTTTCAACAGTATCTTGAAGGTTTATCACCAACGGAAGAGACAAACTTTTCGCTGTGGAAAGCGACCAAAACATTTAAACGCCCGACAAATGTCATTTCGCCCTTACGTAACGCTATCGGATGTTGGGCACGGAGTAGTGCAGAAAAAGCGGATGTATTTGCTAAACATCTTACTAATGTCTTCCGGCCGTTTCCCGCTGTTTTTGATGAGCAAGATATTTTTGACTCTCTTGATACACCATTCCAAATGTCGTTGCCAATAAAAAATTTCGATGTTGCTGAAATTGAAACTACTATATGCCGTGATTTCAATAATAGAAAATCTCCTGGTTACGATTTGATAACTGGCAACGTTTTAAAAGAGCTACCAAGTAAAGCATTTTTACTTATTAAACTTGTTTTTAACGCCATCATTAGAACTGGCTACTTCCCAACTCTCTGGAAAGTTGGACAAATAGTTATGGTGCTGAAACCAGGCAAAGACCCTAGTGATGCGGCTTCATACCGACCCATAAGTCTTCTACCGGTGCTTTCAAAAGTATTTGAAAAATTGTTTTTCAAAAGATTAAAACCGTATTTGGAAGAGCTTCTTCCTGATTATCAATATGGGTTTAGAGAAAAACACTCGACGATCGAGCAGGTACATAGAGTTGTTGAGAACATTAATAATGCATTTGAAAATCGCCAATATTGCTCTGCTGTCTTCCTTGATATTGTTCAGGCGTTTGACAAAGTTTGGCATACTGGACTTTTATCTAAACTCAAACTCCACCTATCACATCCGTTTTACTCAGTGATAAGGTCGTACTTACTGGGTAGGTACTTCCAAGTTAAGTTAGAAGGTGAGTGTACAGATCTATTCCCTGTTTCTTCTGGGGTTCCTCAAGGAAGTGTCCTTGGACCTGTTCTATATCTTTTGTATACGTCTGATTTACCACCAAATGATGGAATAACACTTGCAATGTTTGCAGACGATACAGCCGTCCTAGCAGTTCACGATGATCCTAACGTTGCGTCACGACTAATACAAAATTATCTAGACTTGTTTGAGGTTTGGTTGCAAAAATGGCGAATGAAAGTTAACGAGGGGAAATCTTCTTTTGTAACTTTTGCTCTACGGAAAGGTTTAGGTGCTCCAGTAACGCTAAACCATCAACTTATTCCTAGGGTTGATGAAGTTAAATATTTAGGGCTCTATCTTGATCGTCGTTTGTCATGGAGGAAACATATTTCCACAAAACGAAAACAGCTAGATTTGAAAGTTAAAAAAATGTACTGGCTGCTTGGCCGTAAATCGAAATTGTCCACTTCCAATAAAATTCTCATGTATAAAACGATTTTGAAGCCCGTATGGACATACGGCATTCAGCTCTGGGGATCTGCGAAGAGAACCAATTTAAATATAATAGAGCGATTTCAGACAAAAACGTTGCGGCAGTTACTCAATATACCTTGGTATATTTCTAATAAATACATATACAAAGATTTAAAGATGAATTCTATTCAACAAGAAATTAAAAACTTCAGTGTTCGGTATCAAAGACGGCTTGAGGTCCATCCAAATTATTTATCAGTGAACTTATTAGACAATAGTGTAAATAATTTTGTGAGACTGAAAAGATTTAACGTTTTAGACCTTGTACATAGATTTAGTGTGTAAAACATGTAAAATGTACGTATTAAGAGTGGTTGCGTGAGTGTGTGTGTGTGCGCGGGTTTGTTGATGTACGTGAGTATAAATGTTTTTGTTTACTAAGATTAATATCATTGTTAACATTTCTAATATTATTGTTAATGATAGTATACATTTAAGTTAGTGGCTACAACAGTAATCACTGGATTGCTGATGTGAATAACTGTTTCTTTCTACTTATCGTAATTACTTATTGTTCATGATTGAATAGATTGTAATTTTGCAGAATGTCAATAAAAAAAAAAAAAAAAAAAAAACTTCTGCCTTAAATTCAATGAGATTTGTATTTTTGAACTTAAACTGCAGAGAAGAATCTGTTAAGATTCCTATCGGTGCTTTTTTCTCTGATATTGAAAAGTTCGTAGCTTGTTCAAATAATACTGATCAAAGGGATTAGAAATGCAGTTCTTTTCAAAATTTCGCTCTGGAAAATCTCTGAACGACATCTGAAGGCCTTTTAAGTGTGATATAATACTAAATTTTATTTCTTTTGACTGTTAAAAATTGTTCTCAGCTAAGAAACTAATATTGTGAAGTAGGCTGAAAACTTCACACTGGTTCTTATTGATACAGAATTCCCAAAAGTAGTTATATTTTTAAATAACAATTTCCGCCATTATTGATATTTTTTTCGCCTACCCCGAACACCCCTCTTCCGTACCCTTAGGGGTACCCGTACCATAGGTTGGGAACCACTGCTCTAGATTAACAATTTTACCCTTCAGAAAGTTGTTCTCGCTTTTCAATTTTGATACCTCCACTTTTAAACCGACATTTTCTTTTATTAACTCATCTAAAGAATTTTTTAGTTCATTCGTGTCACTTTTAGATGCGAAATTACTTGGTAATTTCAAATAAAATGCTAATTTTTAGGCGAAATTACCATAGTAAAAATTACAAACTTTTTACCATGGGTAAAAAGTTTGTAATTTTATGATTTTGTGCATATATTGTTAACCTTATGTACAATTTTGTCAGCTGTTAAACTTCATAAACAGCGGCCTGCAACGGGACACAAATTCATGTCTCACAGCAGCCGTGGCAAAGTTATTCGAGACACAGATTTACGTCTCATAGCAGTGGTGGATTTCATTCTGAGACATTTTTATGTGTCTCATGATAGTCAACCTGTTAATATCCCAATAAAATGAAAAAAATATTTTCTGATCATTAACACAGTTACTGTATCTTTTACAGACTTTTGATAGTCCGGAAAAAGAAACAACTACAGAAGAAACAAATGTACAGGAACAACCGACAACGCAACTAACGACCGACCATGAACCAACATCGCAACTAACGACCAACCAGGAATCAACATTGCAAAGCTAGCAACCGACCAGGAACTATACACCGTAAACAATACAGTCGGAAAGTCATATTAATGCCTTTAAAGCATAAATTTAAAAAAATATATATATTGTACTATTTTGAAGAATTAAAAATTGTTTAATTTTTGCTTTAATATTTAGTATTTTTTGCATCCAGGAGACTCCAAAGGGAGTATAGGACATGTCAAGATAAAACTGATAAACAAAAAGTTTATCACAATGATAAATTCATCACTTACCACCAAAAATTTGTTTCTGCTACTGCTTACTTTAGTAGGCTTGTCATGAATCCCATTGTATCAAATATCACACAAAATTAAAAATTAACAAGCCCAACACAATGATAAATTCATCACTTACCAATAATTTTTTCTCGCTACTGATTAACTCAGTAGGCTTGTCATGAACCCCTTTGTATCAAATAGTACACAATATTTGTTTAATTAGTAGTTAAATACATTTCACCCAAAAACTATTTAGAAAGGAATTCATGCACACTGTAAAATGTTTCATCAATCAAATATTGTTTTAGCTTTTTTTAAAATGACTTAAATTGTCACAACTTTTTAAACCTTGTGGGAATTTATTGATGTATTTTCTACCTGCATAAGTTGGTTTTTATTCAAACAATTTAGTGTGATTAGTAACATAATAATCGATTCTGTTTCTTGTGTAGTGGTTGTGAACATCTAAGTTCTGTAAAAAGTTATTTTGATTTACGTACATTATCACTTCAAAAATGTACAAAGAAGGAACTGTGAGCAATTGCAGCTCGTTAAATAATGATCTGCATGAGGTAAGGTGGTTGACTTCCATCATACACCTAACAGCTTTTTTCTGTATTTTAAAAACTCTTTCCATGTTACACTGTGATGAGTTCAACCCCATACTAATATGGCATACCTGATATGAGATAAAATAAAACCATGATAAGCTGCTATAAGAAATTTTTTATCATTTAATCTAGCAATTTGTTTTAATGCAAATAACCCAGATGATATTTTACCACAAATTTGATCGGTAAAATAATCCCACGATAGAGTCCTATCTAGTGACACTCCTAAAAACTTCACTGTTTGCACATGATCTAAGATAATGTATTATTTTTTTTGGATATTAATTGGTGTGATATCTAGTCATCGAATAGTCAGACCTCTTATTCTTCGAACAAACAGTAAATGGTGAAGTATACAAAAATATTGTACGCCAATTTGTGTCCCTCCGGTAACATCAAGAACGGTATTGCTGGTTTCAGCAAGATGCGCTATATGCCACATGTCTCGAGAAACATGGATTTTCTGCAAAAGTTCTTTGGTGGTCGAATAATTACCAAGGGCATACGGCCTCTGAGGCCCCCAGACCTCGCATCTCCTGACTACGTTTTGTGAGGCTACATTAACAGGTTGACTGCTATGAGACATATTTTTATGTCTCAGTTCGTATTGCCAGATACGCTTCGAGACACATATCAGTGTCATATTTTTGTCGTTTTTGATTTATTCTGGTAGTGAAAATTATGATGACATCAGCCATGTTCTTTGGTTTTTTGCTCGGGTTTTATTTAATTTTGTATTCAGCATTTGTTTTTGTACTTTTTTTAAAAAATAAACTGCCTATTCAGGCGTAGTGATTAGCGTGCTTGATTACTAATGGAAGGTCCCAGGTTCTATTCTCGAATAGGGTCTGGAAACTACAAGTTAAAACGCATTGCTTTGTACTTAAAAACAGTAGCGTAACTAGTCTGACTGCGCCCCAATGCAAGTATTCCCTGTGCGCCCCTATTCGTAGACTCACTCTCCCCCCCCCCGTAACTTTCAACGAAATTAACGACATTTCTCCGTACTTCCACACTTCCTGGACACTATTTCACTACACACGACATTGTACAAGCTCTATCCAATTAGAGAAAGATTATTCAAAGAAATATAATTTATCATGTACAGTAATTTTAAAGTTAATTATTAAAAAAAATCTGGTGTGAAACACACAACTTTCTCTTGCCAATGCAAATAATTAACAATAAACCTAACATTAGTAATAAAACATAAGAAATAAACAAAAAACTAACCTCAACAAACATAACCTTATTTTAATCTTGAGTGAATGATGCAAAATGAAAATCAACCTCAGTTTGGCTTACAAATACGGAAAATCACTCTTTCTCTCTAAACTAGGCTCTGTAGAGAAAAATGCTTTAAATAAAAGTTGTAGATCTTTTAATTTTCTATAAATTAAATTATATACACTTTTGTCGTAAAATGCATACTAAGGCCGAAATCTTAAAAAATCAATTTTTCACACATTTTCGTGAGAAAAAAAAACAGAAAATCGCAAATTACCGCTAAACTAAGCGTTATACAAAAAATTGTTTGAAATAAAAGTTGTAGAATTTTCAATTCTCTACAACTTTTATTATATAAAGTTTTGCGCTAAAATGCATATTAAAGCTGTAATCTTAAAAAAACAACGTTTTTACGTGAAAACAGCCTCACCCAGAATTTCAGCAAACATGACGCCTACCCTATCTTGTAGAGAATAAAAAATTGAGTAAACCAGGCGATTTAAAAACAATCGTAGGACCAGTTTTTGAGAAAATCGCAAAAAAGTGAAAAATTACACGAATAAACTACCACTTCCGGTTGACCGATTTTGATGAAAATGTTCGTGTCGAGTCCGGTAGTGGTACGTAACTTAAGTTTCAAGTTTCAAGTTCGTACGATGTTCCGTTCTTGAGATATTCTGTTCACATACACACACACACACACACACACACACAGACCAATCGCTAAAAACATGTTTTTTGGGTTCAAGGGGTCTGAAAACGTATAGATCCGGTGAAAACTCGATTTCGAAAAATCGACATGAAAACAATACTTTCCTTCCTATATATTCATATAGGCAAGAGAAAGTAAAAATTATTATTCAAAAAATAAATATTTCCAAACACCATTAACATAACTGAAGTACAGGGAGTTTTGCTTCAACATATTTTTTTGCTAAAAATTTTCCAGAATATCAGTTTTTTGCATCCCCCTAAGGCCTGCGCCCCAATGCACCGCGTTGGTTGCATTGGCGTTAGTTACGCCACTGCTTAAAAATAGTCTTTAACACTTTATAGGGCAGTACTACGGGGAAAAATATAGGGCAACATGTTGGTAAATGTTAAATTTCTCAATACGGACTTAAATAATTCATTTCTAATGCCAGAACAGTAAGATGCTATTTTTTTGTTGATGTGAAACCCTGGTAAGTATATTTACCAAGAAACGTATGTTGAAATGGGAATCACAAATCTTATCAAACAAAAATCTGGTGTGAAACACACAACTTTCTCTTGCCAATGCAAATAATTAATAATAAACCTAACATTAGTATTAAAACATTAGAAATGAACAAAAACTAACCTCGAAAACATAACCTTATTTTAATCATGAGCGAATGACGCAAAATGACAATCGAACTCAGTTTGGCTTAAAAATACGGAAAATCACACTTTCACGCTAAACTAGGCTCTGTAGAGAAAAATGCTCTAAACAAAAGTTGTAGATCTTTTAATTTTCTATAAATTTAATTATATACACTTTTGTCGTAAAATGCATACTAAGACCGAAATGTTAAAAAAATCGATTTTTCTCACGTTTTCGTGAGAAAAAAAACAGAAAATCGCTAATTACCGCTAAACTAAGCGTTATACAAAAAATTGTTTGAAATAAAAGTTGTAGAATTTTATATTCTCTACAACTTTTATTATATAACGTTTTGCGCTTAAATGCATATTAAAGCCGCAATCTTAAAAAGAAAATGTTTTTACGTAAAAACAGCCTCAAGCAGAATTTCAGCAAACATGGCGCCAACCCTATATTGTAGAGCATAAAAAATGTAGTAAACCAGGCGATTTTAAAAAAAATCGTAGGACTAGTTTTTGAGAAAATCGCAAAAAAGTGAAAAATTATACGAATAAACTACTACTTCCGGTTGACCGATTTTGATGAAAATGTTCGTGTCGGGTCCGGTAGTGATATGTAACTTAAGTTTCAAGTTTCAAGTTCGTACGATGTTCCGTTCTTGAGATATTCTGTTCACACACACACACACACACACACACACACACAGACCAATCGCTAAAAACTTGTTTTTTGGGTTCAGGGGGTCTGAAAACGTATAGATCCGGTGAAAACTCGATTTCGAAAAATCGACATGAAAACAATACTTTCCTTCCTATATATTCATATAGGCAAGAGAAAGTAAAAAATCATAAATCTTATTAAAACAACTTGTGTACTATATACCAAAAAAATTGTACAATAGCTTATCTTAACTTGAACGCTTGCTCTCCCGTAAAAAACTCAAATTTTCTAAACACTGTACAAAAGTAACTACAAAACAACACGGTTACGTACGCTGTTATGAATCCTTACCACATTCGTGTAACTCATGAAGCAAATAGTCGCTGTCCACTAATTTCAAAATGTGGATATCTTACCAGAGAACGTCTATAAAACCATAAAATGCCAATAGGGTTCAACTGCATAGCTTATTCTTTAAAAATTCAACCTTATTGCCAGTGGTAAGTATACTTACCAAGGACCTATAAAGGGTTGTTGTTGTTTAGGTCATCAGCCGAAAGGCTGGTTTGAACCTGTAGAGGTTTTACTAAGTAAAACAAGGAGTGAGGTGGTTTACCGTTGCCTTCCTCACTGAGTGGAAAAGTACGCTTATCAGCATGCCGGGCCCTCTGAAAAGCACATATTTTCCACTCTGCAAACGACACCTTCACTTCATTCACCACAGGGTCTGGCTGTATAATGAAATTCATTACTTTCAGAGGAGATAACTCTGATTAGTGTCTTTTGCACCTATACCTCTTCTGTTCTTAAATGATTCAGTCATTTAATTTGCTGACCATGTGATAAGAAACAGAACTATTTATTTTAGCCCTGCAACGAACAGATTGAGTGTAAATAATTTGACACTCCACCTGTCCGTCATGGGCAGCTATAAAGGGTTAATAACCAAAATGTTTATACGACTTATAATAAAGAAATCCGTATTTTCATATGATGACACAATTTGCTGTTCAAAATTAGGCAGAGAATAACAAACTTTATTTATGCTATTTATGCATTTTGCTATTTATGACAGATACTTTTCTCAACTTTTTTTGGATTAAAAATAAAAGAATGAAATTATTTTTTCTTACAATAACTGATTTTTATACAAGCATTATACCGCATAAAATGAAAAAAAAAATTGTAGCATTTTTGGCAAGACCTTTCATCACTCGAATAGCAGTCAACCTGTTAAGTCTGAGGCCTTCAAAAAAACATCTTCACACTTGATGAACTTAAAAGTCAATATATCAGACTTTATCATGAATGTATCCATTGCAAATCTTAACTCATTTACCTAAGAATTGTTTTGTACTGTTAGTGGCTTTACAGTTGGATTTAATTTAGCATAAAATAACACTACATTGTAAATAGACAATAACTTTTTTTTCTTTTAACAAATTCTCTTCATTTTTCATTTTTTAAGAATTTAGTAACCATTTAGACCAAACAATTACTTTTATTGTCTTTGAAATAATTTTTTTTCTACAAATTTTTTTCTTGTAAATGAAACTTTTTTTTAAGTTATTTTAATTGTAACTTAGAAATTTATAATTTTCTATAAAAATTTATATACGGGGCATCCGGAGAATTCTTTTTTCTATAAAACATTTTAAATTTTTTAAAAATTGGTTAATATAAAAAACAGTTACGCCCTATTTTCTAATCACCGGTCATTGCAGTTTTCACTTATTGACACGATGAATGTCCTGTCGGTAATGAAATTAATATTTTAGCATGCAGAGAATTTATTTAATAGTTAAAATTTATGAATTAATAATATTGAACATAATGACTTGATATAAAACACCAAAAAATACGATAAATAACCTAAAAACTCTTAACATGTATTTACAGAACGTAAACAAACGCCATTTTTCAACACATGGTAAAGGTTATTTTGGTCACGAAATTATAACTGAAAGCTTGCACGCACTCTATTGGTAAACATATGAAAATAAAGCAAAAATTATTTAGTTTTCGTTAGTGCTGCTACATCAAAAAGTTTTAAAAAACTACGTACACAGGACTAAATACAGTACAAGGATGTTGAATCGCCGTCATATTATATACAACGGCACAAATGTGGTGGACGGTGTTTCGCCGTCATTATATGCCAATGAGTTAAAAAGGTTTCTGCTAATAAGCTGAAAATAGTCTGAGCATGCATAGCCGCAAGGGGTGGGCATTTCGAGCATATTCTTTAACAATGATGTAAGTAATGATAGCTTTTACGAGGATTATCCAGAAAATAACCTCCATTTTAAAATAAAAAGTAAATGAGTGAAGATACAAAAACTTTATTATATACATATTAAAACTACAGTTTTTCTCTATTTTTCAACATAGTCGCCAAACAGATTCAAGCACTTGTCGTACCTTGGAACAGTCTTTGAAATATCCTCTGCATAAAAATCTGCCGCCTGTGAATGTAGCCAACCATTCACGGCGTTTTGAAGCTCTTCGTCATTGGCGAACCGCTGAGATGCAAGCCACCGCTTCATGTTCAGGAACAGGTGAAAGTCACTAGGAGCCAAGTCCGGGCTGTATGGGGGACGATCGAAAACGTCCCATTTAAATTTGGCCAAAAGTTCATTTTTGATCTTCGAGCTGTAAGAGGGCGAGCGTTGCCATGCACAAACACAACACCTTACTTGTTGTTTTAATGGAACGTGGAACAACGATCACTTCTGCTGTCTACCGTGAAACTTTAAACAGACAAAGAAGAGCGATCCAAAACAAGCGTCGTGGCCTTCTGACACGTGGTGTTGTGTTTGTGCATGACAACGCTCGCTCTCATACTGCTCGAAGAACAAAAATGAACTTTTGGCCAAGTTTAAATGGGACGTTTCCGATCATCCCCATACAACCCGGACTTGGCTCCTAGTGACTTTCACCTGTTCCCGAACATGAAGCGGTGGCTTGCATCTCAGCAGTTCCCCAAAGACGAAGAGCTTCAAAACGCCGTGAATGGTTGGCTACATTCACAGGCGGCAGATTTTTATGCAGAGGGTATTTTAAAGACTGTTCCAAGGTACGACAAGTGCTTGAATCTGTTTGGCGACTATGTCGAAAAATAGAGAAAACTGTAGTTTTAATATGTATATAATAAAGTTTTTGTATCTTCACTCGTTTACTTTTTATTTGAAAACGGAGGTTATTTTCTAGATAACCCTCGTACTAAATCCCTTTGTACGTAACAAAATACATTTTTTTATTACACCTACATTTCCGTTTCATAAATTACATTACAAATTGAGTAACAGGACTAAAAATTCACTCTGCACTTCTAAAATAATGCATAAAAGTTGTGTACATGATATGCCTGTAATGAATTTTTCATTTGTACAACTGCGTAATTCAAAATGATAAAGACACCACAAACAGTGTGTAGCAATCAGCTTCGAGGGTACATTTTTATAAACATAATAGACTAGGTATTAATAATAATAAACATTTTCAAAATTCTGAATTAATAAATTTTATAGCAATTTTAAAAATTTTGATTTAATAATTATACATAGTTATTCTAAATTTAAATCTAATGTTCATAATAAAAAAATTAAATAACTAATAAAAATCAAATGTTTCTATGATGATGATGATGATGATGATGATGATGATGATGTTGATGATGATGATGATGATTATGATGATGATGATGGTGACGGTGACTATGACAATAATAATAATAATAATAATAATAATAATAATAATAATAATCTGAATTCCACATCCGCACTGCCAGTGCAGTACTGTATTATCGCAAAAATTAAGTTTTTAGAAAAACAACGATGATTTTCTAAGAGTAAAAATATCAGGTACTTGCAAAAGTCATTCAATGTACAGTCATATGAGTCACGAGTTTGCCCTTGTTTGCAATGAAGGGTAAAGAGGGGAAAGCATCAGTACGCATGCGCGACAGCTTAAATTTCAGTACGACAAACATAACAACTTATACTATACCCAGAGCAAAATACAGTATATCGCGGAACCTTTTGTAGGTTATCTGTACGAATATAACTGTTTGTTACTGTAAACAGAAAATGTTGGTTTCTTGAAAACGTGGTTGAACTATTCACAGTGCTGAACGAAATGTCATAAAATGTCGTGAAGTTGAAGTTAAACAAAAATGCTAACCCGTGCCTCCTAATAAAAGCCGTGAGCGAGCGGCTAACAACTGTGATGTTTCTCTATCCACAATTCAAAAAATAAAGAAGGAAATTAACGCCGTGAAGAAGCTATTATTTAAGAGTTTTGTTGAAACCTGGTAAAAACAAGAAAACTGTTAGATAGATACAAGAGACTGATAATAAAAACACCGATGACAGCAATAGTAAAGAAGGTGATTCATTCGTAATTACAGTAAATCAAACATTTCTAGTCATGTAATAAGCAATATTACAGGTCATATTTATTTCTTAAAAGGTTTATGAAGAAAACATTTTCTTGTAATAAACCACAGCTTACAAAATGTATCTAGAAACTGCACGGTAGTGAAATGTACGAGTAGTGTCTCACTGTTGAGGTTGGCAGCAATGCAAATAATTCACTGCCCTTCCTCACAGCCCATACATACGCAAAGGCAATCTCGTGATTTCAGTATCTATAGTAAAACGTTTGTATTGTTACAATGTGGTTATGATGTTAGTGATGTCTACTAATACATTATTAAACATTTTTACTACTAACTCATTGTCGTATTTAGGAAATAAAAAGAAAAAAAATATTTTCAGTTAATACACTACTGCTCTGACAGTGGGAAATAGTATTCTAAAACATAAAGGCAAAATACACAAATTAGTATACAAAATGTAACCTAAATAAAATTACACTAATGCACCTTAATATAAAGAAAGTATAAAAAGAATTGTATAACAGGTATTCTGACGAGATAATTATGATTTACATAAAAATTAATGAAACACTGGGAAAATAATCACAACCAAACCGAATAACTCCTTAAGGATATAATAACCGAACTGAACTTCACGTCCAATAATCTTTTCAAGACTAAAACAAGAAAAATTGTTTTTTTATTTCTGTTCTTTTTTACAAGTTTTCAACGATTTATGAACATAGTAAATAGGAGAATCTGCATCAAAACGACCACACCCAAAGAAAATGCTCAAAGCAATTCTAAGTTATTTTCACAACAACCTACATCCATACTTACAGAAATAGCCAGGGATTGTGCTAGTGCACTTCCGTGGTGAACTAAATAATTATACTCTATCAGAAACAAGTAGTTTTGTAATTAATGCAGTTATATAAAGATAATTTCTGTACTTAAGAGGTAAAGGAAGTTAACTCCAATTTTGTCAATTTTCAGAAGAACCAAAAATGTAAAATTTTTATTTTGTAAAAAAATTTTGAAGGTGTGAGAATATTTTAAAACTTGTATTAAATAAAATAGCTTTAAATACATATTTAAATGACTAAACAACTATCTTAACTTCTACTACCCCCTGGCCACCCACAGGACGTCATACTCTTTACGTCTTTCTGCGTTTTAATTACATTAATGTTAATTCCCAATGTAACTTGAGTTAATCAAAAGAAAACAAAATATATTGTGCTAACTCTAATCTAATATAGAAACAGCATTTTATTCATAACAATGTTTGAAAAATTACAGATTTCAAGCAAATTCTGAAGCCTATCAGTAAGACAATAAAAACAAAATAATTCAAAATAAAATAACTTGTAGTCAATAACGAGTACACTTTCAGTTAAGAGTTAAAATAGCAATCATTTTGAAAATATTGCGCATCATTACACAAAAGTGGAGTTAATGTGGTTACTGCAACTTTTATAGAGCTTTCTTGCTAATTTTCAAACTTAATTTTGCCAAAATTGGAGTTAACGGCCTTTACCTCTAGGGCACAGATTTTAATACATCGTTTACTTTTATTATTATGACAGAGTACTGTTGTTTAGGTGTTCAGCCGAAAGGCTGGTTTGAACCTGTAGAGGTTTTACTAAGTAAAACTAGGAGTAAGGCAGTTTACAATTGCCTTCCTCACTGAATGGAAAAGTACACTTATCATCATGCCGGGCCCTCAGAGAAGCACGTACTTTCCACTCTGCAAATGACACCTTCACTTCATTCACCACAGGGTCTGGCTGTATAATGAAATTCATTACTTTCAGAGGAGATAACTCTGATTAGTGTCACAGTACACCTCTACTTCTTCTGTTCTTAAATGATTCAGTCATTTAATTGGCTGACCATGTGATAAGAAACAGAACTATTTATTTTAGCCCTGCAACGAACACATCAGTATAAATAATTTGACACTCCACCTGACTTATGGGCAGGACAGAGTACTATTCAAGTAATTATTTTTAATTGATTGAAAAATATCGATTTTGAACAATTTAATTATAGCACAACACAGTGTTCAATGAAAAGTGTATTTTTTGTATAATGTATAGTTAGTTTTTTTATTAAATTAGTTGAAATGATCGATTTCATTGCTCACCTTAATAAATAAAACCACGATTTTTCACAAAAAAAGTAAACTATTGTTTCAAAACCAGCCACATCCAAAAGAAAACTTACGTTTTCCTAGATTTTGAAAAGACATATTTTTTTTATATACGTACACATTAATGTGGGATTTAATACTTATAACTTGAACCAAGACGATAGATACTGTGGATTAAATTTAAAGTTCTTTTTGCTTTCTTGCAAAATTTTATGAAATGGATGTGGCTGATTTTGATACTAGACCCTTCATGTATAGTTGTTGAAAATTGCAGTATCTATACTAATATAATAAAGAAGAAACATCTGTTTGTTTGTTTGTATGAAGCAATCTCAGAAACTACTGAACTAATTTAAAAAAAAATCTTTCATTGTTCCACAGCTTTGAGCTTCCTGATCAATAAACACAATTTTGCAACTTTAAGTAACTTTAATTAAGTGAGTTAAGCAACTTTTTTTTTTAAGTCCTCTGGATGGAGTATTTTTTGGGCTAGAAGCATGATTTAACTTTTATATTTCATAGAAAACCGTGAAGAATAACATTCAATTACAAAAACATTAAAAATTCGGATATATTCAAAATTTTTATTTTTGTACTGTATTTCATATATTTGTTTTCATTCGACAGGTAGTGAATGATTCATATATTTCCAATTACTCTGCATACCGCACCCACCTATTACTGTCTCTTATCTCAGCCATACATCAACTGTCTCTTTCTTTTCCATCGGTGTTCTTCTATGCATTCTATACAATTCTGTTAAATCGCAGGGACAAACATTTAAAACGGTGGGATCGATTTGAGACAAGAGTGCTTCCTTCAGTCATGGACAATTAAATTCGGACTTTCAAGAGCTAGAAATACAGAAAAACAATTTATTTTGCTGCCACAGAGCAAGAAAACCACAAATATTGTATATAGAGAGGTTTCAAAATAATTAAATGAGGCGTACATTAGCTGCTGTGAAGCGAAGCGAGCGGGGGTTGCTAGTTTATCAAAAAAAATGGAAGGAACTACACAAATGTTTTGAGAGATACTTCATACGCACAATTTGACTCTTATCTATGTTTATGCAAGTGTGTAGTTAAATGAGAAGACTGCATGTACGTTTTATTGCAAAATTTACATTTAAATGGCCTCTCCCCTGTATGTGTACGCAAGTGGTTATTTAAACTAGAGGACTGTGCAAACGTTTTATTGCAATATTTGCATTTATACGGTCTCTCCCCTGTATGTGTCCGGATGTGGCTATTTAAACTACAAGACTGTGTAAACGTTTTATTGCAAATGTTACATTTATACGGCTTCTCGCCAGTATGTGTACGCACGTGTTTAGTTACTGTAGATGAATCTCTAAATCTTTTATTGCAATACATGCATTTATACGGTTTTTCGCCGGTATGTGTACGCAAATGTCTACTTAAACTATCATAATGTGTAAACTGTTTATTGCAAACTTTACATTTATAAGGTCTCTCCCCTGTATGTATACGCAAGTGTTCATTTAAGTAACAAGACTGAGCAAACGTTTTATTGCAAAATTTACATTTACACGGTTTCTCGCCCGTATGCAACTGCAAATGTCTACTTAAACTGGAACCTTGCGTAAACATTTTATTGCAAATGTTGCAATTATATCGTTTATCATTTGAATGCGTATGTAAGTGCGAACTTAAAGAAGAAGAAGATGTAAACTTTTTATTACAATGCTTGCACTTGTACGGTTTTTCTCCAGTATGAACACGCAAATGAACAGTTACATAATAATTTCTACTGAAACACTTTCCGCAAATGCTACAACTAAACCGTTTACCCTTTTTTCGTAATTTTGACATTTTACTGGCCGATTTGGGCACAATTTCTTCGTCATTTCTACATTCATTCGATCCAGAAGTACTCTCACAATTCTGTAAATTTATTTCAGAAATTGATTCTTTAATGTCATTATTTTCACTTTCAGATTTATTCATTTTTGAAATCAATTTTTGACATTTATGGACGTGGTCTCCAATACTCTCCTTTTTGAGATAAATTCTGTTACAACCATCACATACAAACATACCTTCTAAAGTACAATCATGTTTCTCATACGAGAGATCGTTAGAGAAAATATTAAAGCAAATCAAACACGATTTGTATAGCCGTTCAATTTTTTCCAACCACAATTCTTTCCTTTGTTCACGTAATTTCGTTTTACATGCTGCACATTGGATGATGATTTCATTTATGTTACCACAGCTCACGGTACTATGTTGACAATGCTCACAGACTCTTGAGACGGTTACGTTTGAAGTATCTTCGTCAAGTGTGTTTTCATCCGCCATCTGCAAACAAAAAGAGATTAATCATGTGTTAATATAGTTACTTGAGTCACAAGTTTGCCTTTGGTTTTTTCGAGGGGCAAAGGGCGGAAAGCATCAGTGCGCATGCACGACTCCTTTGGTACATCCACATTTTTGTAAGGAGAGCGCTGGGTAAAACTTGCATCTGCAACAGTATAGTTCAGTATGTACTGCAATAGAGCAGCGTATGTACAAACCAGCCTTTCTTAGTTTGCTCCTAATGTAAACAAAAATAATGATGTCACCGAGCATGCGCATTATATAGAAATGAGTACATGCTGATTAAAAAGTAACAACAAAATACTTTCAAAAGTATTTAAATACAAAATACTTTTAAAAATATTTTTATAAATGAAATTGTTAGGTCATGACTGATGTTTTAAGTACATTAAGTACTTATAATTTAAAAAATAGTAAATAGGAATACAACATCCATAAAGCCATAGAGCCTAGCATACACTCTGTAGTAGCTGGCTTTGGTCTGTTGACAGTAGGAGCAAACTAAGAACGGCTCAACTGTAAATATACTGTCCAGCCTTTATAAGTTTGCTCCTATTGTAAACAAACAATGACGTCACTGAGCATGCGCATTTTATAAAAATGTGTACACGCTGATTACAAAATAACAATAAAATACTTTCAAAAGTATTTAAATACAAAATACTTTTAAAAGTATTTTTATAAATGAAACTGTTAGGCCTACATCATGTCATGACTGATATTTTAAGTAATTTACGTACTTATTATTCAAAACTTAGTTAACTTAATAGGAATACAACATCCATAAAGTCATAGAGCCTAGTGTACACTCTGTAGCAGCTGGCTTTGGTCTGTTGACAGTAGGAGCAAACTAAGGACGGCTCAACTGTAGTTCCTTGAGTCACAAGTTTGCCTTTGGTTTAGTCGAGAAGTAAATAGGAAAAAAGCATTAGTGCGCATGCGCTACTGCTTTGGTACAGCCTGATTTTTGTAAGGAGAGCGCTGGGTAAAACTTGCATCTGCATCAGTATAGTCCTGTACGTACTGCAATAGTGCAGCGTATGTAATCAACAATGGAACAGCATGCCTGCAAAACACAACGGGTGTTGTCAATTATCAACAACACTCTGACTGTACTGTAGGTCGGAGGGGTATGCACATGCGTAGCCCAGCACTTTACAGCAATTGGCTTGGCCTTTATCAGTTCAACCAACAAAACAATGTAAACTATACTTAGAGGACATACAGTATGTCATTTACTGTGCAAGTATAACCGTACATGGATATGTCGATTTCTCGAAAACATGGTCAATGTGTTCACAGTGCTGAATGAAATCTAATATGCAGTTTAACCCTAGAAAGCTAATGTGTCGTATTTCCTACGAGCGCGAATCAGTTTTATCGTTCCCTCCCCCTGAAGTGGCAAGCAATAGATTCGTCCATTACGGTCTACTCATATACCATACTGACCTGTCCAGTTGTGCTTCTGTTCGCAATTAGTGCAGTGTTTCAGTCCGTTTTTTTGAATACCGCTCGTAAATTTTACGACTCATTAGCCTTAGCGTATACATGTTTAGCGAATACATGTATAGCCGAAAAACCAGAAGGTGGCCAATCTGTATGTTTTTCGGTATGAAAAACATCATATTGGTGAATTATTACGTTATTTATGTTCACAACATTGCTAAGCTGGGTCAAAAACCAAAGTCAAGGCGAAATTTTGCAAAAGAACTTCATCATGTACTAGTGGCACTGTGGTTAGGGGTACGTTTGAAACCCCAAATTAACGAAGGCAACTCCGGCAATCCCTTGCAGATATATTGGGTGTACCATAGCCAAAACCTCAAGTTGGTCATCCGGAACAAGGTGCAAGAACGATTTGCAAGATATGTCCTTTTGCCAAGAGGAGAATGACGTCCGTGTACTGCCGTGCGTGCAACAAGCCGATTTGTGCCGAGCATCGTGCAAAGTGCTGTGTTGAGTGTGCTGAAGAACTTTGAAAACCGTTCATAGCATAAAACATTATTTTAAGATATACACTTTTAATTGTATTTAATAAAAATAAGTTTTTTCGCTTAAAACAATTTTTTTTATATACATACCGTCAGTTGTAAATTTTACGATACATTAGCTTAAATGAAACTTTTTGATAACCTTAGCTTTCTAGGGTTAATAAAACTCTGTGAAGTTGAAGCTAAACAAAAATACCTTTCCATATCTCTGAACTCTACCAGAAATAAAATGTTGCACATACGCCATTGACCATAGGTAATGTAATGTACAGCACCCTATAACATTCATACAGTTCAGATTTTTTTTTTGTCATCAGTCTCTCAACTGGTTTGATGCAGCTCTCCAAGCTGTTCTATCTTGCGCAAGTCATTTCATATCTACATACCTGTAACACCCTACATCTTTTGTAATTTGCTTTATATATTCAAAACTTTGGGCTATAAAGGGCTTCTGTTGTGAACTGGAAGGAGACCCCTTAATTCCTTTTACAAAAGGCTTAAGGGAACCGGCTGGGATAGAAGGCTAGTGTCCTATCCATACATTCATGTTGTGTGGCCTGTTAGTAACCATGTGACCGCTCATCAGCACGATGACCGTCTCATGGTGAACGGAACTGGAAGGGCTGCCCATTCCACCCTGGCAGAAGGTGGCTTGGGGCACTCAGTCTGCCAACTAAAAAGCTGCAAGCAACAGTAAACTACAGCTTTTTCTGTCTTACTAGAATTATCGTGCGACACTCCTTCATGTACGATTCTGGTTAGGCTTACTTAGTATAGACAGGTCTTCAAGAGCTTGAGAATTTCAAAATATGAAAAATTATGATGGCGTCCTCTCTGGTAAAACATTCCGGAGATAAACTAGTCCTCCACTCGGGTCTCCAGGCGAGGACTATCAGAGGGGACTTCAGCAAAGAGATAAAAGTTTCTGAAATCCTTAGAGTTGGAACATGGAATGTTAGGAGCTTAAAACAATCTGGTAGGTTAGAGAATTCAAAAAGGGATATGGATAGGTTGAAGGTAGATATTGTAGGCATTAGTGGGGTACGCTGGGACGTTGGTCAAGACTTTTGGTCAGTGAATTATAGGGTTATTAACATTAAAGCCATCGGAAGGCAAAGTGGAGTGGGTATAGTAATGAATAAAAAAATTGGACAAAGAGTTACCTATAAGCAGTGTAGTGATAGGATTATCATGGTTAGAGTAGATACGAAACCAAAGCCCACCACTACAGTGCAGGTCTACATGCCTACGTCTTCACGGAGAGAGAAAGAAATAGACTACAAACGAATGACTACAAACATTAAATTACAAATTAGAAAAACTTTCTTAAAACATTATGTTTGGAGTGTAGCATTATACGGGAGTGAAACGTGGGGGATAGGGGCTGTATAAAAGAAGATAGAAGCTTTCGCAATGTGGTGTTATAGGAAAATGTTAAAGATTAGGTGGGTAGACAAAATAAGCAATTTTGAGGTTCTTGGGCAAGTGGGTGAAAAAAGAAGTATATGGAAGCATCTAACCAGAAGAAGGGATAGACTAGTGGGATGTATCTTAAGACATCCAGGTATTGGGCTGTCGATAATGGAGGGTAATATTGAGGAAGTAAATTGTAGGGGGAGGCAAAGATAAGAATATGTAAAGCAAATTACAAAAGATGTAGGGTGTTACAGGTATGTAGATATGAAATGACTTGCGTAAGATAGAACAACTTGGAGAACTGCATCAAACCAGTCAAGAGACTGATGACAAAAAAAAATCAAATTTTTACCTCCCCCTGCAATTTACTACCTCAATATTACCCTCTATTATTGATAGCCCTGGATGTCCTGGATGTCTTAAGATATGCCCCACTACCCTATCCCTTCTTCTGGTAAGATGCTTCCATATACGAGGGGGTACCCAAAAGAAACCGGAATTATTTTTTAAAACTATTTATTTTTAATTTTTTTACAAAAGAACCTTATCCCCTTCAAAATACTCTCCATTACAACTAATACATTTGTCCCACCGGTGCTTCCACTGTTCAAAACATTTTTTGTACTCCTCTTCAGTCATGGCTGCCAGCTCATCCGTCGTTTTTTTCTTGACATCATCAATGTTGTTAAATCGGAGACCTTTCATGCCCCTTTTCATGCGTGGGAACAAGAAAAAATCACACGGAGCCAGATCGGGTGAGTACGGTGCGTGTGGTAGCAAAACCATGCCGTTTTTCGCCAAAAACTGGGTAACCGAGATTGCCGTGTGTACAGGCGCGTTGTCGTGGTGGAAAAACCAGTCCCCTGTCTGCCACAAATTAGGTCTTTTACGACGAATGCTGTTTCGTAGTCTTCTTAACACTTAAAGATAAAAAGTCAATGGTCTATCGTCGGTCTGTTCGTACAATTTCTTTCACTTTCACAACATTTTCGTCTGTTCGGGAAGTCGACGGTCGTCCAGAACGAGGTTTGTTCTCAATCGACATGTCGCCATTTTTAAAGCGCAAAAACCACTCGTACACTTGGGTTTTTCCAATAGCGTCGTCTTTGTAAGCTGTGTTCAACATTACAACTGTTTCCGCGGCGTTTTTACCGAGCAAGAAGCAAAATTTCACAGCCGCACGTTGTTCATTAAAACTTGCCATCATGAAAAACGACACGAGCACAAAACAGCACTAGCGAGAACAATCACTGCACGAGAACAGAACAAGCTAGATCAACGAACAAAATGGCATTGAACTGGCAATGAGTAGCGCTACAAGCAGCCTAGTGGCGGGAATTTGTACTGCACAAGCTCCGCCCACAGCAGAGCTATTCCGGATACTTTTGGGTACCCCCTCGTACTTCTTTTTCATCCACTCGCCCAAGAACCTCTGAATTACTTACCACCCACCTAATCTTTAACATTTTCCTATAACACTACATTTCTAAGAGCTTTTATCTTTTTCTTTTATACAGCCCCTATCACCCATGTTTCACTCCAGTATAATGCTGCACCCCAAACATAATGTTTTAAAAAATTTTTCCTAATCTGTAAATTAATTTTTGTAGTCAGTAAGCTGTTTTTTATTTCAACGGCTCTTCTAGCTTGAGCAATTCTGCTTTTTATACCACTCGTGCTTCTACCATCCTTTTTTATTTTACTCCCTAGATAGCCGAATTCCCAAACTTCCGGTAAGTTTTCGTTGCCCACTTTTAAATTTCCCATCTCTTCTAATCCGCTCTTGCTGCTGCACAACACTTTCGTTTTGTTCTTATTAATTTTCATGAGGTAATCCTTTCTGAAGATCTCATCCATTCCATTTAAGATATCGTCTAGTTCTTTCGTTGTCTCAGCTAATACCACTATAGTGTTATGCTATACAGTTCAGTAGTGTAGTTTATTCATTTTGGTCGGTTTGTAAGTATGTCGGATGTAGTGTTACAGTACAAAAAAATTAAAATTTTATGTACACAATATTTTTGGGGTAAATAATCATAAACTTTTCATAATAATGAAGTTATTTTAATTGGGGTATTGTCCTAACCTCCACTTCTCCAAAACGACCATTTATTGAGTTCACCGTATGCGGTTTTACTTTTTGAGGAGGTTTTACCGCAATACCTAAAAATACTTTTAGACCATGACACAGTAGGCTACTTCTTTCCGAAATACAGTTGTAGTTCTCTACCGTTGTTGGTGTGTGAGATCTAAGCTTTTTTAAGCTATCTGTATACAGCTTCCGTACTGCAAGTCCATACAATCGGCCGTGTATACGTACAGTGAATGACTAGCTTTAGGGTAAGCGCAGAGTGAACGCTGGTCGCTTATAAACGAGAGCCTACTAGTAGGAATAGGCCATTATATTTTAATCGGATGTCTCGCAGTAAACGCTGGAGGAGAAAGCTGCGAGCTGGTCATTTGCACACATCAGCTCACTGGTTTGTTTTGACTAAACCTGCCTGCTGCTTGCTGGCAGGTTGCTAAATGTACTTGGCATCGTGTAATGCGTATTCATAAATAATAACAACTTTTTAATTATTTTTTAACATACGTTAATAAAACTAACTTTAAAAGATTATTACTGGCCAAACAATGCTTTACAATATTGAATATCGGTAGTCAAAAATTTCAAAGTAATCACAAATTTTTCTTCCGGTAATATTGGTTGCTCGAGTAACTTGCACCATTGTTTTTGAAAACGAGTTCTACTTTAGACAATATAAAATTAAATGTTTCCAGAGTCATTCTCATACATTTAAATAAATTGTCTCTATCTTTTTTACTTTCTCTTGCCTATATGAATATA
The DNA here is from genome assembly GCA_035578175.1 of Catonia carolina. Taxonomy (NCBI): domain Eukaryota; kingdom Metazoa; phylum Arthropoda; class Insecta; order Hemiptera; family Achilidae; genus Catonia; species Catonia carolina. Next base: position 109,433,252 of record JAQMRL010000003.1, read on the forward strand.
TAGGAAGGACAGTATTGTTTTCATGTTGATTTTTCGAAATTGAGTTTTCACCGGATCTACACGTTTTTAGACCCCCTGAACCCAAAAAAACATGTTTTTAGCAATTGGTCTGTGTGTGTGTCTGTGAGTGTGTGTGTGAACAGAATATCTCAAGAACAGAACATCATACAAACTTGAAACTTAAAACTTAAGCTACATACCACTACCGAACCCGACACGAATATTTTCATCAAAATCGGTCAACCGGAAGTAGTAGTTTATTCGTGCAATTTTTCACTTTTTTGTGATTTTTTCAAAAACTGGTCCTACGATTTTTTTAAACTCGCCTGGTTTATTCAATTGTTTATTTTCCACAAGATAGGGTAGGTGCCATGTTTGCTAAAATTCTTGGTAAGGCTGTTTTCACGTAAAGAAATTGTTTTTTAAAGATTACGGCTTTATATAAATTTTAGCGCAAAATTTATATAATAAAAGTTGTAGAGAATTTAAAACCCTACAACTTTTATTTCAAACATTTTTTTTGTATAACGCTTAGTTTAGCGGTAATTAGCAATTTTCTGTTTTTTCTCACGAAAATCTGTGAAAAATCGATTTTTTTAAGATTTCGACCTCAGTATGCATTTTACGACAAAAGTGTATATAATCAAATTTATAGGAAATTAAAAGATCTACAACTTGTATTTAGAGCATTTTTCTTTACAGAGCCTAGTTTAGAATGAAAGAATGATTTTCCATATTTTTGAGCCAAACAGGTCGATTTTCATTTTTGGTCTTTTACTCATGATTAAAATATGGTTATGTTTTCGTGAGGTTAATTTTGTTGTTTATTTCTAATGTTTTATTACTAATGTTAGGTTATTTTGTTTAAATTATTTGCATTGGCGAGAGAAAGTTGTGGGAGCGTTTCACACCAGATTTTTTTAATTGCGGAAAAAGATGATTATGCCGAACAATGTTCTGTTCTTATTAATGTCACTAACGTTATCGACTTTAAATGGTAATAATTTCGTGGAAATGTTTTCCATTAGCAATAATTCATCACTGCTGTTACTGGAACTCATGTAGATACGGACTACTGAATGAAGGTTAACCCTAGAAGCGGTAATAGGTTTAACTTAAAGTGTCAAGCATTTTTAATAAAAAAAACATGCTTACGAAAACAATTTTTTATTGTTTTTGTATTTCACATATCAGGTACGTATTATATACCAAATTAAACAGAAAAGATAGCTCTACCTGACTGTTATTTTTGTTTTCTGATGATATTATTTCCCAAATAACCAGGACTAATGAAATATTTATAATAACAAATTTGAGAAATATGTTTTGTGTTATTAGCTACTTGACAGATGTACCTAAACAAATGCGTAAAAATGGAAATATACATTTTTTAGTGCAATCTTTCTAGAATAATTACGTTTTTGAATTATCAGTTTATCTGTTTTCGTTATTATAATATGTGAAAAAATGGTAAGGTCTGTAGAGAAAAGATCTAGGTTATGTTTACGCAATGTCAACATTTACAGAGTACACATTTATTTTCGTAGGTTTTATTTACAACCTGAACACATACTAAAATAATATCACAGATAATTCACGATATTTAATAAATTTACAGTAAAACGAATTAAAACACACTAATAACATGAAACAACAACACATCTATCTTAACAAACAGATCGCCATTACAGTGAAACACGACATTACGAAACAACAACTTTCAAAGACTCGTACGAATGAACGAGAGAACGAAACTACCGGCAAACTGTGAAATTAAATAGATCAAATGAAATACTTTCATATGATTAGTTATATAACCCAGGTTGGACAACCTGCTGGTTGAAAATAAGAGTGGGTGCATCTGTCGACCAAATCGACATCCACATGTATTCAACAGCACAACTGTCGCTCAGATCGACAGTTACCGCTTCTAGGGTTAAGCGCGTAGTTACATGCTCCCACTATGCGCGTTCGCCACCGTGAATCAGTACCTGCGACCAGCATTCACTGTGCGCTTATCCGTAGTCAGGTTTACAATTCATGGTAGTGTTACCTTGAAAAGTAAACAGATTCGACTGACCCAGAAACATCTCACAATGAATGCTACAAGGACATCAACACTAGAAACAATACAGATAGTGAGTCACGAAATTGCCTTTTGCATATGGATGGGCTGTGAGAAAGAAAATTGAAAATTTGACAGTGCTGCCAACTTCAAAAGTGAGGCACTACTCGTAAATTTCACAACCGTTCAGTTTCTACATACATTTTGTAATGTAAGGTGTTGTTTATTCCGAGAAAATAATTTCTTCATAAACCATATAAAAATAAATATGACCAACAATATTGCCGGCCGCAGTGGTGTAGTTGGTAACGTGCTCGCCTTTCATCATGCGGTCTTGGGTTCGAATCCCATTCAGGCACGGCATATTTTCATACGTTACAAAAATTCATTTCATCCTTCACTGTCTGCATTAGCAGTAATTGCATAACAGCCGGACGTTAAAGCAAAAAAAAAAAAAAAAAAAAAAAAAAAAAGACCAACAATATTCCGGCCGTAGCTTAATTACATGACTAGAAATGTTTTGATTTATTGTAATTACCAACTGAATTGGAACAAAATTTTCTACGAATGAATCGCCTTCTTTATTATCGCTGTCACCGGTGCCTTTACTGTCAGTCTCACTAGTACCCAACCATTTACTTTTTTTTTTACCACGTGTCAACAAAACTGTTGAAGAATAACTTCCTCACGTCTTTAATTTCCTTCTTTATTTTTCAAATTGTGGAAAGAGAAACATTACAGAAGTCAGTCACTCATTCCTTTTGTTACGAAAAAAGGGAAGGACATATTTGTTTAGCTTCAACTTCACAGCAGTTTATTACACTGCCTATTAGATTTTGTTCAGAACTGTGAATAGGTTGCCCACATTTCAAGAAATTAACATTTCTGATTATGATAACAAACAGTTATATTCGTACAGTTAATCTACAAAAGATTCCGCGATATAGTGTATATACTCTGGATATAGTATAAGTCGTTGTGTTTGTTGTACTGAAATTAAAGCAGTCGTGCATGTGCACTGATGCTTTCCCCCTTTACCCCTTGTTGCAAATAAAGGCAAACTCGTGACTCAAGGAACTATAAAGATAAATTTTAATTAAAAAAAACAGAACATACCTTCAGTTGAAAATTTCTAGCTAAATTAGCCAAGATTTGTTTGCTGGCCACACAAAGTAGTTTGCTAATGATATACTAATGCACTCACAGCACAGGAAAGTAGCTGAAGGAATACTTCAACTTGCCTGTACACAAAATAAATACAAATTTTAGTCTTACTAAAATACACCAAACAATCACTGAATATTTGTATATATGAGGGCTGTTCAAAAAGTATCGGACCTTCTCTCCTCCCGCTGAAACGATTGAAGCACTGGCGGCCAAGCGTAGAGGGGATGTGGAAGGGACTGTCATGCGCACGCATGCACTGTTTCGTGTCATGACAAAGCTTCCGTCGCCGGCAGTCAGCCTAGTAGTGTAGACTTCTCTGTTGTGCTTGGCGATTTTTATCAAGTTATAAAACGACAGAAAAACTTGAGCAGCGTTACGGCATTAAATTTTGCCAAAAGCTTGGCGATTCGCAAGATTCAACAGGCTTTCGGGGAGTCTGCCATGAGCTGTACTCAATAAAAGAGTGGTAAAATCGATTCAAAAATGGTCAAACGTCAGTGGAAAGTGAATCGCATTCAGGCAGGCCATTGACACGCCGGAATGAGAATGTTATTGAACAAGTGCGAACTTTAGTCGCCGAGGACCAAAATAATACCATCTGGAGGTTCTTCGTTGCCTAAGTGAGGCTGTGCGGCGCAAACAACCGAATCTGTGGGCAACAAAAACTTGGCAGCTCCATCACGACAATGCACCTGCCCACTCTGCACATCTAATTTAAAGTTTCCTCGCTAAAAACAACAAATGCTACCTCTGGTTCGCCAAGCTCTGTACTCCCCCGACATGGCTCCCTGCGACTTCTGGCTATTTCCTAAGCTGAAAATGCCCCTGAAAGGAGCTCGATTTCAAGAAAGAGAAGACATTAAACAAAATACGACGACCAAGCTTAACAGCATTCCAAAAGATGCCTTCCAGAAATGTTTTGAACACAGGCAGAAGCGCTGGGAGAAGTGTGTGAATCACCAAGGAGACTACTTTGAAGGGGATTAGAAGTTTGTAGCTCTAGTTCAATAAATGCACTTTTAATTAACAATTTTTTTGAACAGCCCTTATAATGATCGGTAATTACAGCAGCCCCTCACATTACGATCGTAATTTTTTCCGGAACAACGATCGTAAAGTGAAAATATCGTATTGTGAGACCGCATTCTTGCCCAATCATTAGACCATATATACAATTAGCCTGTACATACAGATAACCCTATACATTCTTCAAATAGCGCTCATTTCAGTACAAATGATTTGATAATAGGTATAATTAATAAAAAAAATCTTTTAAAACTGACTATTCCTTTACAATCATGAAAACTGTAGACTGGAAATAACCATATTGGCGAATTAATTCATTTATTTTTTTTAATTATTTTATTTTTTTTTATTCTTAATATGTGTACGTTGCAATCTGTTCAATTGAGAACAATAAGCAACCCCATGACCCAATGAGATGAGGATGATGTGTATGACGTGTAAATGAGGTGTAGTCTTGTACTGACCCAGGTCGACCACTCCTGAGAAAGTATGGTTAATTGAACCCCAACCATCAAAGTACACCGGCAGCCACTGTCTAGTATTCAAATCCGTATAAAAGTAACTACCTTTACTAGGATTTGAACCAGGAACCTTCGTCTTCGAAAATCAGCTGTTAAACAGCTGATTTTGGCGACGACTTTACCTCTAGACCAACCCGGTGGGTTAATTCATTTATTATAACCCCTTCATAATGTTTTTTTTAATAATTTCTTCCTTTTCTTTAATAGAAATTTTACTTTTTAGGCGCGATTTAGAACTCATTTTCATTTTAACTACAGTCACGTACACAGGAACACTGTACCAAAACTACACAGAATACGTATGTATAATAACACGACAGACACTACGGCACAGATGTTAAATCGATAACCAAGGCGATACGCGTAACATTACTAAATAGTATGGGTGCTGTGACAAAACAGAAACAACCTTGAACTGATGATGGGAGAGTGCTGGTAGCATGTTCGAGGGTATCTTGACAAGAGGGGGGAAGTACATTCGATCAGAACTTCTTACTGTAGGGGTTGACAATTAGCGGGTCAGGAGCAAATGCGACTTCGAGAATCCGATGACTAATTTGATGACACATCATAAAGTGAGGGTCCACTGTATATAGAATCGGGGTCCGTCACAGATTGTAACAATTTTTTTTGAAATTGATAATTTTTTGGGTGATGACTTTGAATATGAACTTAATTTTCTCTGAAAATCACCATGAAATTAGTTATAAGCCCTTTTCTATCATGTTTACTGGTAGATAGTCTCGAAGTGAATACACATATTAGCATAGAATCTGTAGTCCAATTTCTGAATGAATTAATGTTAACAGTAATGGGAAAAAGTGTCAGTACTCACAGTTCAAAAACAAACACAATGCAAGGGAAAACAGAGAAGTGAATGTCTTTAATACAAAACAATATACCAGATCATGTGCAAACAGTGAAGTTTCTAGGAGTGTCTGTTGATAGGACTCAATCGTGGGATTATTATACCAATCAAATTTGTGGTAAAATATCATCTGGGGTATTTGCATTAAAACAAATTGCCAGATTAAATGATAAAAAATTGCTAATAGCAGCTTATTATGGTTTAATTTCATCTCATATCAGGTATGCCATATTAGTATTGGGTAATTCATCACAGTGTAACATGGAAAGAGTTTTTAAAATACAGAAAAAAGCTTTTAGGTATATGATGGGAGTCAACCACCTTACCTCATGCAGATCACTATTTAAAGAGCTGCAATTGCTCACAGTTCCTTCTTTGTACATTTTTGAAGTGATAATGTACGTGAAGCAAAATACCTTTTTAAAGAATTTAGATGTTCACAACCACTACACAAGAAACAGAATCGATTATTATGTTGCTAATCACAACACTAAATTGTTTGAACAAAAACCAACTTATGCAGGTAGAAAATACATCAATAAATTGCCACAAGGTTAAAAAAGTTGTAACAATTTAAGTCATTTTAAAAAAAGCTAAAACAATATTTGATTGATGAAACATTTTACAGTGTGCACGAATTCCTTTCTAAATAGTTTTTGGATGAAAAGTATTTAACTTCTAATTAAACATATATTATGTGCTATTTGATACAAAGGGGTTCATGACAAGCCTACTTAGTTAAGCAGTAGCGGGAAAAAATTATTGGTAAGTGATGAATTTATTATTGTGTTTGACTTTTTAATCTTTAATTTTGTGTGATATTTGATACAATGGGATTCATGACAAGCCTACTGAAGTAAGCAGTAGCAGAAACAAATTTTTGGTGGTAAGTAATGAATTTATCATTGTGATAAACTTTTTGTTTATCAGTTTTATTTTGACTTGTCCTACACTCCCTTTGGAGTCTCATGGATGCAAAAAAAATGTACAGACATAACTTCACTTTTTCGTACGCATTTCAATTTAGCCATTTTATTTGAATTCATTTACACTTTTAATGCAAACTAAAATGTTAAAAATTCCTTGTTTTAATTGATTTTACCTATTGATCAAACATGTATATTTATGAAACTTCTAACAGACTAACATGTAACCTGTTACAATACTGTAACATCATTACAAGATATATGATATTATTAAAATGTGTATACTAACTGATAACCTTTCATTTAAAACTGTGAATAACAACCAATAACCTTTAGGACTGATTTTTGTATATGATATACGAGGGGGTACCCAAAAGTATCCGGAATAGCTCTGCTGTGGGCGGAGCTTGTGCAGTACAAATTCCCGCCACTAGGCTGCTTGTAGCGCTACTCATTGCCAGTTCAATGCCATTTTGTTCGTTGATCTAGCTTGTTCTGTTCTCGCTAGTGCTGTTTTGTGCTCGTGTCGTTTTTCATGATGGCAAGTTTTAATGAACAACGTGCGGCTGTGAAATTTTGCTTCTTGCTCGGTAAAAACGCCGCGGAAACAGTTGTAATGTTGAACACAGCTTACAAAGACGACGCTATTGGAAAAACCCAAGTGTACGAGTGGTTTTTGCGCTTTAAAAATGGCGACATGTCGATTGAGAACAAACCTCGTTCTGGATGACCGTCGACTTCCCGAACAGACGAAAATGTTGTGAAAGTGAAAGAAATTGTACGAACAGGCCGACGACAGACCATTGACCAAATATCACAGGTTAGTGGGTTATCTTGGAGCTCAGTCCAACGCATTTTAACAGAAGACTTGACAATGAAAAGAGTCGCTGCCAAGTTTGTGCCTCGGGTTCTGACAGACACTCAAAAGGAACGTCGAATTGAAACGTGTAGTGATTTGAAACAACAGCTTGACACTGACCCAGATTTCATGTCAAAGATCATTACGGGTGACGAGTCTTGGTGCTATGGGTACGACCCAGAAACCAAACAACAATCCAGTCAATGGAAGACTTCATTATCACCCCGACCAAAAAAAAGTCGTCAAGTCAGATCGAACATCAAAACAATGCTGATTTGTTTTTTTGATGTGAGGGGAATTGTCCATTCAGAGTTCGTTCCACCAGGCCAGACGGTAAATCAAGCTTTTTATCTTGAAGTGTTAAGAAGACTACGAAACAGCATTCGTCGTAAAAGACCTAATTTGTGGCAGACAGGGGACTGGTTTTTCCACCACGACAACGCGCCTGCACACACGGCAATCTCGGTTACCCAGTTTTTGGTGAAAAACGGCATGGTTTTGCTACCACACGCACCGTACTCACCCGATCTGGCTCCATGTGATTTTTTCTTGTTCCCACGCATGAAAAGGGGCATGAAAGGTCTCCGATTTAACAACGTTGATGAGTCAAGAAAAAAACGACGGATGAGCTGGCAGCCATCACTGAAGAGAAGTACAAAAAATGTTTTGAACAGTGGAAGCACCGGTGGGACAAATGTATTAGTTGTAATGGAGAGTATTTTGAAGGGGATAAGGTTCTTTTGTAAAAAAATTAAAAATAAATAGTTTTAAAAAATAATTCCGGTTTCTTTTGGGTACCCCCTCGTATAAACTGATTATTAGGCCTATACACAGTTATAAATACACATATAACAACACTAATCAAGGTTAGATAAATTTACAGTGTACAATAACCTTAATTTAACCCGGGAGCAATCGCAAGCTTTGTGTCACCTATTTGGGTCGCTGCGGGTCATCATGACCCGCATTTGGAATTTTCGTTTTTAACTGTTTTCTTTTTGTGTTTTGTTATCTAAGCATTTTATTGACATGATTTGGGGTATTAGATAAGTAAACAACACGTTCTCAAACAAAAATTGATTTATTAAGGATATTTAAATGATACAAAGAAAAGCCTTTACAATTTTACCTTACAAAAACATTATGGTGAATTCATTAATTTTCTAAAATAATTAAAACAAATACTGCGTGAAGTACTATTGAAAACAAGTTATTAACATTTAAGAGATACTGAAAACATAACATTTTATTGTGGTTAGTTAAACATTTTTTTAAATTAAAATTCTAGAGGAGTATTGGCTTGTCTTGCCACGCCCTTACAACCAGGCCGCTGCAAAACTATATTTCGTTGCATGGTACGCACTGATTGTGTAGGCTCAGCTTTTTGCCATTTGGTCTGGTCCTTTCCAATGTAATATCCACGATAGGCTAAAGGAATTTCATCTTCCGAAGTGCTATTGTCAACAGAGTCATCGCGTATTTCTTCCTCTTCTTCTTCTGAACTCTGTTCCGTATCCGTATTTCTTTCACGATCGTCAGCTACTTCTTCTTCAGGATCTACGTCACTACCAATATCACTCATATCTTCTTCAAAACCATCCTCTGAACTATCGTCGTTTTCCAAAAAAATGAAGAATTGCTCGCTCATCCATTTTACTAATATGTTTTAAACGTAATCTATGATATTTATTATTTACACGATATAACTAAAAAAATAAAGAAACTGATAAGTAATACGACAAATATAATTATCATAACGATAAAATATACAAAACACAGCCAAAGACAACGCATATCACACACTCTTGTTAGGTTCAATACGTATACACAAACGGTCGCGGTGGGTCACAGTGACCCGCAGATGTCTACCAACAACGAATGCTTCACGTAAACTTAATGAACAGGTGGGTATTTGTAGATTAGTTGTAGGGAGTAAGGTACAGAGCGTGGCATACATGTGTCGCCAACAGTACAGTCAGGACAGAAAATACAATACCGACGCGGGTCATAGTGACACGCAGCGATTGCTCCCGGGTTAAAACTGCATACGATAACCAAGAACCTCATTATAGGTAGGGTATCGGTTATTATGTGTATTTATAACTTTGTATAATTACCAATAACCTTCTTACCATTTACTAACTAACTACGGTTAATTTTCAGTGAGCAACCATCATGTGGCTGGGAGTAATGAAGTCGTAGGTTACGGTTAAGTTAGTTTGAAATGTTGTAAATCATTAATAAATATATTTTTTAATGATTAATAAGTTAAATTAGTAAAAATAGTAACATGATTAATTGATTGTGAACATTATACGATAATAAGAAAAATATTACGGCAAAATTGAAATTTATATGACAAAGTGAGGTTAGGTCATCTGCGAATATAAAAAAACCTTAACTAATTTCATGGTGATTTGCGGGGGGAAATAAGTATATATTCAGATTCACCACACAAATAACTATCGATTTCAAAAAAAAATTTGTTACAATTGGTGACAGGCCCTGGATTCTGTATTCTAACCAAATTATCTACATAACATTGAAAACCTATAACTTATGAAAAATCTGTCATTTAAATTGAATTGGGTATTGGGTACACCAATACAAATTAATAATATTTGGTACAATATTCCCTAAATGAACGGTAATAATAACAGCACATAAAATTCAACTGTTCCAAGCTAACATGGACTTGCTAATTTTCACCGCAACTGAAAACCAATCAGTCTTTGTTAAAACATACAGTGCCTACCATAATACCATAAATTATCACCAAACCCCATTTTGCTTAGTACCGTTTATTTTGTATTGATAAATCTCGGCTACCCAAATAACCTAACAAAATAGCTTAGCGTTGATCCTCCTAAAACTAACAAATCATGAAGGGATTTATACGCTATTTACATTGTATACCTACCCAGTTAAATATGGTAGACTCCAATCGTTAACATTATATTCACAATTAATTTTAAAAAATGTTACCCTTTAAATTTACTTACTTATATTTTTGTAGTCTTTTTTTCTGTTATTCAATAACGCTACAGTAGTATTCTACTACCTCCGATACAATAGATAGAAGTCACAGCTCACATCTGTGGCGTCACTGTTCAACATACGTCTAACATGCGTTTTAAACATACGTTTTAGACATATAACAGTTAAACAAAGAATCAATAAAAGACATTTAGGGAAATTGGTAGTTTTATAATATTATATAATAATAACTCCGTATAAAATAATTACTCCATATCGCTCCGTATCATGTATTAATTGTTTACAATACGCCATTTTTAAGACAAATCAAGTTTCTCTCAATTACTTTTGATGTAAAATTAATAATTTTCTGTTGGAGCGTCTTTTTCTAAAATATCTTTCTTTACTTTTAACTAATTTATTTGAAAGCCTTCGTTTGTGATAAAATTTGCCTTCTTATAATTATTAAATAATAAAACAAGTAATGTTCACACCCATGTTGTGGCAAACCTGATTAAGTACGGCGCGACATTACACCTGGCGTTGGATTTTTGAATCGTACGTGTTGTTAGACTTTTTAAGTAATTGCAACACTAATAATAATGAGGTTTTTATTTAACTTAAAACTGAAAACAATTCTATTTTAAGTCAGTTACTTCAGTTATTTTCTATCCTTTGAATATACTCAATACCTGTTAAATGAATGAATAATGAGATACAATAGAATCTCAGTAGTCCGGCCTGTTCGGAACCGAGAGCGTGCCGGATTACCGGATGTGTTAAAATTTTGGAACTATAAATTATATATTTAAACAAAAAATGAATAGCATTGATTTCGATGTGATTTTAAATTAAATTAACTAATTAGAAAAGGATTGTACTTATGTAATCTTTGTACTAAACATAATTAACGGCTATTGACATCGCCTTGTGCGGTTGTGGGGTGCTCGTGTTCTGAGAATGACATATCTTTGTCAATTCAGCATGAAGTATAGAGTATGACCCAGTTTCTGGGTTTTGGATAAAAGCCAAAAATTATTCAATTTAACAATACCTAGTTAATGTCTGCTTATTCATTTTCTTTAATCAAATCCTAAACACATGTTATATTAAATCCCTTCGTAATTAGGTAGAGTTGATATCCCTAATTCAATTTAAATCTTTTACCAAAATCTGTCGTGGGTGAGGTTTCATACTTTTAGACCTAATATTTTAAGGGCCGGATTACTGGAGGTGCCGGACTACTGCACGGCCGGACTACCGAGATTCTACTGTATTTACTAAAAACAAAATCGCAAATCGTGGGAGAACCACCACAATGCTCGTATAAAACTTGAAAGAACGACGCTGCTTGCAATAATGGACTGAATAAAATAAAATTGATTGCTATAGCAACGAGCATAAACAATCGTGGTCCAACGATGACGAACACCGAAGAAATCAAGGGGGCGGGAACGCGGCCAAACGATTTTGTTTTTTATTCCTAATTTGTGTACGTTGCAATCTGTTCAATTTAGAACAATAAGCAACCCCATAACCCAATGAGATAAGGATGATGTGTATGACGTGTAAATGAGGTGTAGTCTTGTACAGACCCAGGCCGACCATTCCTGAGAGAGTATGGTTAATTAAACCCCAACCATCAAAGTACACCCACAACCACTGTCTAGTATTCAAATCCGTATAAAAGTAACTACCTTTACTAGGATTTGAACCAGGAACCTTAGTCTCCGAAAATCAGCTGTTAAACAGCTGATTTTGGCGACGACTTTATCTCTAGATTAACCCTGTGGGTTCCGGCCAAACTAACCTAGAGAAAAAACCGAATACTTAACAATACCTACCCAATCATGTTGGCAACCCACCGGGTTGGTCTAGAGCAGAGGTTTCCAAACTGTGTGCCGCCAGTGGCACACTGGTGTGCCGCGAGGCCGGCCAAGTGAGCCGCGGAACTCAAGGAAAATAAATTAAATTAAATTTAAACGGTCCAACAAAATAATGCCTAGCCGATGACTATAAGTAAGTATGTATAAGTATGATATAAGTACGTTTATATCAAGTACTTAAGCTTAATCAATGGCATAAAGCAAAAGGTGTGCCGCGGCTATTGGCCGTTTTTTTTTTTGTAGAGTGCTGCGAGAAAAAAAAATTTTGGGAAACACTGGTCTAGAGGTAAAGTCGTCACCAAAATCAGCTGTTTAACAGCTGATTTTCGGAGACAAAGGTTCCTGGTTCAAATCCTAGTAAAGGTAGTTACTTTTATACGGATTTGAGCGCTAAACAGTAGTTACCGGTGTACTTTGATGATTGGGGTTAACCATACTCTCTCAATTAACCATACTCTCTCAGGAATGGTCGGCCTGAGTCTGTACAAGACTACATCTCATTTACACGTCATACATATCATCCTCATCTAATTGGGTCATGGGGTTGCTTATTGTTCTGAATTGAACAGATTGCAACGTACACGCATTACGGACTATAAAAAATCATAATGTTGGTTGGTTCCAGGATCAAACTTGAAATAAAATTAGTAATTTTCTGTTGCAGTGTCTCTTCACAACCTTAATTTACTTTTAATTTAGTTAAAGGACATCGTTAATTAAATGAACATCGTTCATTTAATCTTGAAAAATATTTGGTTGAATAAAAAGTTTCTTAACAGGTTGACTCCCAAAGCAATTTTTGCAGTTTTACTTAAAAAACCCATACCTATTTTGTGGTTCCTTTGCTTTTTTTTAATTAATTTTCTTTCAAATTTAGAGTATTGTACGGCTTAAATTTTTTGGCGCTGTTTTTTAGGTGAGAGACTGATCAGATACTCAAGAGTAAATAAATAAAATTTAAATAAATAAAATTTAGTGAGATTGACTGATGTGTGTCTCACTGAAATCTTACTTTATTTCTATAAAGTATTATATGTATTTTATAAATAATTTACTTTGGGCTATTTTTCAATAAAACTACATATGATAAATATAAACTACGTAAATATAACACTGTTTAAAAAGTCAAACGATAAAAAATGTACAATGTGTGGGCGTACGATGCGACCGTACGCCATGCAACAGGAGCTTATATTAACTTATACTCGTATTATTAAAACATGATTACTAATGCAAATAAAGTATAATGATAGTCAATAATATGTGATAGTAATATTATTAAGCTGTTAGTATCACCGACTCATTTATGACTCGATCGAATCAAGTAAATCATGAACCATGACTACGGAAATTTTTTTGAATTCATTTCTAACAGCTCAGTATATGATGATTCAATGCAAACGAGCATCTAATTCGTCTCACAATTCTATTAAAAACACTATTACATGGGGGACGGATTAGTCTCTCAAAAGTTAATTTTACAGATCTGGTGAGAGACATCTGGTGAGTGTCTCATGGAGTCAACCAGTACCTGTAGTACTGTTGATATAGTCCAAGTAAAAAAATCTGGTGTGAAACACTCACACAACTTTCTCTTGCCTATGCAAATAATAAACAATAATCCTAACATTATTAACAAAAAACTAACCTCAATATAAATAACCTCATTTTAATCATGAGTGAAAAACGCAAAATGAAAATCAACCTCAATTTGGCTTAAAAATACGGAAATTCACTTTTTCACGCTAAACTAGGCTCCGTGGAGAAAAATGCTATCAATAAAAGTTGTAGATATTTTAATTTTCTATAAATTTAATTATATACACTTTTGTCGTATAATGCATACTAAGGCCGAAATCTTAAAAAAATCAATTTTTCACACATTTTCGTGAGAAAAAAAGAAAATCGCAAATTACCGCTAAACTAAGCGTTATACAAAAAAATTGTTTGAAAAAAAGTTGTAGGATTTTAAATTTTCTACAATTTTTATTATATAAATTTTTGCGCTAAAATGCATATTAAAGCCGTAATCTTAAAAAAACAACGTTATTACGAGAAAACACCCTCACCAAGAATTTCAGCAAACATGACGCCTAACCCATCTTGTAGATAATTAAAAATTGAGTAAATAAGGCGATTTTTAAAAAAATCGTAGGACCAGTTTCTGAGAAAATCGCAAAAAAGTGAAAAATTATACGAATAAACTACTACTTCCGGTTGACCGATTTTGATGAAAATGTTCGTGTCGGGTCCGGTAGTGGTATGTAACTTAAGTTTCAAGTTTCAAGTTCGTACGATGTTCCATTCCTGAGATATTCTGTTCACACAAACACACACACACACACACACACACACACACAGACCAATCGCTAAAAACATGTTTTTTGGGTTCAGGGGGTCTGAAAACGTATATATCCGGTGAAAACTCGATTTCGAAAAATCGACATGAAAACAATACTTTCTTTCCTAAATATTCATATAGGCAAGAGAAAGTAATATATCTGGTGCGATGGTACCGCCCATTGTGTTTACTCGCGTATTGGTTGGTCGGTACTACAAAATGGCCTCTCGGTTGCTTGCCGAGATCGTACAATTGACTTATTTAGATATTTAAGGGAGTAGTATACCCAGAAAATGAAAATCAAAACTTCTGGCTATAATTTATCATTATTTATTTTAAATAAGAGTAATTTACTAGTAATGATCTACCATTTGAACCAAGCCAAAAAATTAATTACAGCCCCTAATATAAGGGTGAGGTTGGAAAAGCGGGCTTTTACGGGGAATCAAAAATCTCAGGAACCAAGAAAGATATCAACATGATACTTATGCTAAAAAATACAGAAAATTGCTTTCTATTATCTGTTGTATGCGCTTGAAGGTATTTCTTTCTTACAAGAAATTTATTGAAGAAAAACCATATTTTGAAAAACATTTATTTTATGTATTCACAAATTATTTTTTAACTAAACCCCTATTAAGGTTTTTTTAATAATCATTCCATAGATAATAGAGCAAGAAATAATTATGAAAATTTAAAAAAAAAACTTCATCAAAATATAAAAACATCTCCAATACTAACCAAAATATTTAATTCCCGAAAATGTACAATCGTGTAAAAACCACATTCCCGGAAAACTTAAAGTTGAAGGAATAATTTCACTCGCCTTGTAGTGAGCTTTATTTTAAAAAGATGTTTTTATAACTTTTTGTCAACGTACAAACTAAACAAATGTTGTGATTCAGGAAATTTTAAACTTCAAATAAATGCAAAAAACAATCGAAATTTTAAAAAAAATTATCTTCTTGAGTTGACTACCCCCTTGAATTATGATTTATGTAAAAATTACACAACGGTACGTTTTAACATTAGATTTTTGAAAAGAATAATAAAATCTTTTGTTTCAATGCTTTTAAGTTACCTATCACCCACAGTCTATCCGTTTCTGTAGGTCCCGAAGAGGAGATGGCCTGGCAACAGTTTCGGCTTTCACTACTGTATTCGTTCATTCAATCTTGGAAAATATTTGGTTATACAAAAGTCCAATCATACCTATGTTACTGTTGTAATAATCTAAGTAAATTTAACAATATCATATTTCCAAAATAGGTGAGAAGTAAAAAATATGCTTATGTGATGGTACCACCCATTTTGTTTCTCACGTACCGGTCGGTCGTTACCACAAGATGGCTTCACGGTCGCCTGCCGGTATCATACAACTGACTTTTACCAGTATTTACATTATGATTTATGTAAAAGTGACAGAACGGTGCGTTTTAACATTAGATTGTTGAAAAGAATAATGAAATCTTTTGTTTAAATGTTTCGACGTGACCTAATCACCCACAGTAGATCCCTTTCGGTAGGTCCCAAAAATGAGATGGTCTGGCGGCAGTCTGGGTTTTAACTACTGTATTCGTTCATTTAATCTTGAGAAATATTTGGTTATAAAAAATTCCCTTAATACCAGTTTTACTGTTGATGTAGTACAAGTAAATTTAACAATTTCATTTGTCATTGTTAACATTTTCATTGTTAACATTAGATTTTTGAAAATAAAAATAAAATCTTATGTTTCAATGCTTTTACGTTACCTATCACTTACAGTCTATTCGTTTCTGTAGGTCCCGAAGAGGAGATGGCCTGGCAACAGTCTCGGCTTTCACTACTGTATTCGTTCATTCAATCTTGGAAAATATTTGGTTATACAAAAGTCCTTTCATACCTGTGTTACTGTTGTAATAATCTAAGTAAATTTAACAATTTCATTATTCTAAAATAGGTAGGAAGTAAAAATATTCTTGTGCGATGAAACCGCCAATTTTGTTTCTCACGTACCGGTCGGTCGTTACCAGAAAATGACTTCACGGTCGCCTGCCGGTATCATACAACTGACTTTTTCCAGTATTTACATTATGATTTATGTAAAAGTGACTGAACGCTACGTTTTAACATTTTTTTTTTTTTTTTTTTTTTTTTTTTTGGTTTAACGTCCGACTGTTCTGCGATTACTGCTAATGCAGACGGTGAAAAATGAAATCATTCTTTTTTTGTAATATGAAAATCCCTGTGGTGAATGAAGTCAAGGTGTCATTTGCAGAGTGAAAAATATGTGCTTTTCAGAGGGCCTGGCATGCTAATAAGCATACTTTTCCACTCAGTGAGGAAGGCAACGGTAAACCACCTCACTCCTCATTTTACTTAGTAAAACCTCTACAGGTTCAAACCAGCCTTTTGGCTGATGACCTAAACAACAATATGAAAATATGCCGAGCGTGAATGGGATTCGAACCCAAGACTGCATGATGATAGGCGAGTACATGCAACGTTATTATGTTCAAAAGAATAATAAAATCTTCTGTTTCTGTATACGTTTCGTTAGCTCCCAAAATGAGCAAGTTTGGTGGCAGTTTGGATTTTTACTACTGCAGGCGTTGATTTAATCTTGAAAAATATTTGGTTAAACAAAAAGTTTCTTAATACCTGTGGCACTGTTGATATAGTCCAAGTAAAAATAAATCTGGTGTGATGGTACCGCCCATTCTGTTTACTCGCGTATTGGTTGGTCGCTACTACAAGATGGCCTCTCGGTCGCTTGCCGAGATCGTACAATTGACTTATTTAGATATTTAAATTATGATTTATGTAAAAATGTCACAACGGTACGTTTTAACATTAGACTTTTTAAAATAATAATAAAAATTTTCGTTTCAATGCTTTGACGTTACCTATCACCCACAGTCTATCCGTTTCTGTAGGTCCTGAAAATGAGATGGTCTGACGGCAGTTTTAGTTTTCACTACTGCATTCGTTCATTTAATTCTGAAAAACATTTGGTTATACAAAAAGTCTCTTAATACGTGTGTTACTGTTGTAATAATCCAAGTAAATTTAACAATTTCATATTTCTATTATCTATTGTAAGGGTGGTTCTTAAGTAATTTTTAAAATAGAGTTTGTTCTTAATTTTACTTATTATTTTATTTATTTCTTTTTCGTTATACCCATTTTTATATGCTACGAATTTTATTATCCTTATTTCATTTTCAAATAGTTCTTTATCTTCTGTGTAAATAGTGAAATTTATTAAAGTAATTATCCATTCTACGTGTTCACAATAGGCGTGTTCACAAAGTAAGTACAGTTTAAAAAAAACAAGTAAAACAATTTTTTCAACACAATTTTATTTCTACATGAAAGCCCAATCCTTAAACTTTTTTTCGACATAGTTTCCACCGATGTTCAAACACTTGTCGTAGCGGGTGATCAATTTGTCTATCTCCTCTTCGTAGAAGGTTCCCGCCACTGACGTGCACAAAACCAAGAGACTCGGAAGTGCTTTGACTTTTCTTACACGGTACAATGATGATGGTGAGGATTTTTTAAACAAAATTGTGACAGGTGATGAAACTTGGGTCCGTCATGTTACACCGGAATCTAAACAGCAGTCAATGGAGTGGCAACACACGCAATCCCCGAAGAAACAAAAATTCAAGACGACAATGTCTGCACAAAAAATCATGTGCACTGTCTTTTGGGATCGTAAAGGTGTTTTGCTGATTGATTTTCTCCCAAGAGGTGAAACCATTAATGCGGCAAGGTATTGCGAAACCTTAAGAAAACTAAGGCAAACAATTCAAAACAAACGGAGAGAAATGCTCAGTAACGGAACGGTGTTGCTCCATGACAATGCTCGGCCCCATACCGCTGGTGACACTCAAACATTGGTTCGACAATTTCGTTGGGAGCAGTTCGATCACCCACCCTACAGCCCGGACTTGCCACCGTCTGACTACCACTCGTTCCTGCACATGAAGCGCGAGCTAGGCGGCCAACGCTTTGAAACCGACGATGAAGTGAAAACTGCTGTGGAGTCGTGGCTACATTTGTTGGCGGGAACCTTCTACGAAGAGGGTATAGACAAATTGATCACCCGCTACGACAAGTGTTTGAACATCGGTGGAAACTATGTCGAAAAATAGTTTAAAGTTTGGGCTTTCATGTAGAAATAAAATTGTGTTGAAAAAAATTGTTTTACTTGTTTTTTTTTAAAATGGTACTTAGTTTCTGAACACGCCTCGTATATAATTTTATATGATTCTATATAATTACCCATGCCCATAACAGACAGGCGGAGTGTCAAATTATTTACACTCAATCTGTTCGTTGCAGGGCTGAAATAAATAGTTCTGTTTCTTAACATATGGTCAGCCAATTAAATGACTGAATCATTTAAGAACAGAAGAGGTAGAGGTGTAAAATACACTAATCAGAGTTATCTTCTCTGAAAGTAATGAATTTAATTATACAGCCAGACCCTGTGGTGAATGAAGTGAAGGTGTCATTTGCAGAGTGGAAAATATGTGCCTTTCAGAGGGCTCGGCATGCTGACAAGCATACTTTTCCACTAAGTAAGGAAGGCATGGTAAACCACCTCACTCCTCGTTTTACTTAGTAAAACCTCTACACGTTCAAACCAGCCTTTTGGCTGATGACCTAAACAACATAATTACCCAGTTCTATATTTTGTAATAATCGATGAAAATAAAAAAAACCAAAATAATTAAAATAATACAATAATATAATGAATAGAATTATACATAGATAACAATAAATAAAAATAGAGCCGGATGAACTAATCAGATGTTCGTACAGATCCTCATTATAATTATTTTCTTCATCTAAAAGAGATCCAATCTTCTTACCTGAATAAACTTTAGCATCAAAATAATCATCACCATTTTGTTTCAAAGTTTTATTAATCCAACTGAGAAATGAATATAAATAAAAAAAGGAAATATACGTCTGATTGTCATAGGTACAATCAAAATCATCTGGTTTGCTTTTTATTTCCGTACTTTTATTTGCATAACATTTATAAATCCTATGAGTTATTCCATGTAACATACCGTCACAGATAATCCCATAACCTGAATCACTAAAATAATATAATTTCTTTCCATCCGAACGATATTTCAAACATATCACATTTTTAAATATATTTTGCCCTTGCGTTAAACAATCACAAAATTCTTTTGTTCTGCCAACTTTGAATTGTTTTGAAAATGGTATAATTTTAGTATTATTCTGTTTAGTTTTAACCCAACCTGTCATTTCACATTTTTTGTTTTGTCCAAAATTTTTTGGTGATTTTGTTATCTGTATCGGTGCGACATATTTATTTTTTTTAAATGGTTTATATAACTTTATTAATGATATATCGTTCTCATCAAATTCTAAATTATTGTAATGTTTATGTATTATTATATCTTTGATTCCACCGATTTGTTTATTTTCATGATATCTGTTCATGACACCAGCGTGTACTTTCACATTATTATCTCTCATTGATTCGACAACGCAATGTGCCGATGTTAATACCCATCTGACAGTTAACAGTATTCCACCACAACCTTTCCAAATTTTTGATTCAAAATCGGTTTGCACAAACACCAGATATGGTATTAAAACACCATCTCCCTCTTCTCGGTACATAAATATATTTTTCGGAGTATTTTCAAATGTATAATTTAAAGATACTATCATAAATTTATTAAATGTATATAATAAAATAATAATCCATAAATTCATATTGATTTAGAATTCAAGTATTATATACTTTAATATTCTATTTACGGAAATTTTCATAAATTATGTTTACATAGTTTTGTTGATAAATTAAACTTTAATGTTTATTTTTACAGTCAGCTGAAATTTTATTTTATTATTACCAACGACGAAACAAAAGATTGAGGAAAATTTAACCCTTTTAATGCCGAAACTATATTTAAAATTTGATCCTTAAGTGCCATTTAATTTTAATAAGAGTGTACAAAAAGTGCCAGCCCTTATTTCAAAAACTTGCAGGCGTAACCCTGCCATTGCCGGCCAAAATTTCAACGTTACAGAAAAATAAAATTTCCTGTTAAAAATTAATTGTTTTGTGTTCATAAAAAAAGAAATCGTTCTAACACTAAAAATATTCACAATCGTTTTTATTTTTTTAGTTTATTTAAAGTCGCATTGACAGCTTGGTCAATAGCAACTACTCTGAGTTTTGGAACCTTTTTTTTAATATCTAATTGTGTACGTTGCAATCTGTTCAATTTAGAACAATAAGCAACCCCATGACCCATTGAGATGAGGATGATGTGTACGACGTGTAAATGAGGTGTAGTCTTGTACAGACCCAGGCCGACCATTCCTGAGAGAGTATGGTTAATTAAACCCCAACCATCAAAGTACACCGGTAACCACTGTCTAATATTCAAATCCGTATAAAAGTAACTACCTCTACTAGGATGTGAACCAGGAACCTTCGTCTCCGAAAATCAGCTGTTAAACAGCTGATTTTGGCGACGACTTTACCTGTAGACCAACCCGGTGGGTAAGGTACCACCGTTGGTACCTTAACGGTGTTTTTAACGTGTTCAAATTTCCAGACCCTAGCTGGGAGTTGAATCCGGAACCTTTCACTTTGTAGGCTAGCGCGCTAAACACTACGCCACGAACACGGTTTAAAAATACAATATAATATACCATTAATTTTTGTTTAAAAGTTTTTTTGGAAATGTTCGGTTATCTGGGAGCAATTTATGCATAACTTACGTACGTTCGGAAAACCGGATGATATTACTACGTAAAATATATCAACGTCCTGTTTTCCGGACGTTGGTACTGAAAGCGTTAATGGTAACGTATTCACCTTATTACTTTCTCTTGCCTATATGAATATATAGGAAGGAAAGTATTGTTTTCATGTCGATTTTTCGAAATGGAGTTTTCACCGGATCTATACGTTTTCAGACCCCCTGAACCCAAAAAACATGTTTTTAGCGATTGGTCTGTGTGTGTGTCTGTGTGTCTGTGTGTGTGTGTGTGTGTGTGTGAACAGAATATCTCAAGAACGGAACATCGTACGAACTTGAAACTTGAAACTTAAGTTACATACCACTACCGGACGCGACACGAACATTTTCATCAAAATCGGTCAACCGGAAGTAGTAGTTTATTCGTATAATTTTTCAGTTTTTTGCGATTTTCTCAAAAACTGGTTCTACGATTTTTTTTAAAATCGCCTATTTTACTCAATTTTTTATTTTCTACAAGATAGGGTAGGCGCCATGTTTGCTGAAATTCTCGGTGAGGCTGTTTTTACGTAAAAACGTTGTTTTTTTAAGATTACGGCTTAAATATATAAATTTTAGCGCAAAAACTTATATAATAAAAGTTGTAGAGAATTTAAAAACCTACAACATCTGTTTCAAACATTTTTTTGTATAACGCTTAGTTTAGCGGTAATTTGCGATTTTCTGTTTTTTTTCTCACGAAAACGTGAGAAAAATCGATTTTTTTAACATTTCGGTCTTAGTATGCATTTTACGACAAAAGTGTATATAACTAAATTTATAGAAAATTAAAAGATCTACAACTTTTGTTTAGAGCATTTTTCTCTACAGAGCCTAGTTTAGCGTGAAAGCGTGATTTTCCGTATTTTTAAGCCAAACTGAGTTCGATTGTCACATTTTGCGTCATTCACTCATGATTAAAATAAGGTTATGTTTTTGAGGTTAGTTTTTGTTTATTCCTAATGTTTTAATACTAATGTTAGGTTTATTGTTAATTATTTGCATTGGCAAGAGAAAGTTGTGTGAGTGTTTCACACCTGATTTTTTTACTTTTCCTCTATAAGAGGTGTGGTCAAAAAACTACGGCGAATAATTTTATTACGAACAAAGTAATAAGCTTACATCAAATTTGAGTTAATTTCCTTCAAAGTACTATCCTTGGCTAGCAATGCATTTATCTGAATGTTGATTCCATATTGGAAACATTTCTGATAGCTTCTTTCGGAAAAGCCTTTAGCTGCTCTGTGGAGGCCCTCTGAATGTTGGGAAGGGTTTTAAAAAATTTTCCTTTCATTACAGTTTTTATTTTTGGGAAGGGCAAGAAGTTGCATAGTGCTAAATCTAAAGAGTTAGGCAGATTTGGACAGACAGGAATCATTTTCTACCCGAAAACTCTGGATCAAAAATTAAAATGTGGCAAGGAGGTCAAAAGTCGGGGAACGAATTTCGCACTCGCTCGTCTCATTTGCAAATTATCGATTAAAATGCTTTGTTTGGACTCGCGCGAGATGTTCAGTTCTTCTGTAAGCTATTGAATAGTCAATCGGATGTTTGAACGAAACAGTTTTACCACTTTCTCCATGTTTTCATTTTGTTTTCTTTTTTTAGGTCGAAGGACATCTTGACCATTCCTTGTCTTTAATATTTTTTTTTTTTTTTGGTTTAACGTCCGACTGTTCAGCAATGACTGCTAATGCAGACAGTGAAAGATGAAATGATTTTTTGTTATGTATGGAAATATGCCGTCCTGAATGGGATTCTAACCCAAGACCGCGTGATGAAAGGCGAGCACGTTACCAACTGCGCCAATGCGGCCGGTTGGTCTTCAATAGACTCATTTCTGCTTTTAAATTGCTTATACCACTAGTTAACAGTCTTCAGGGTTATTATATTATCACCATACACTAATTTTAAAATTTCATAAGCTTCTATGGCACTTTTTTTGGAACTAAAAACAAAATTAATGTTAACGCGATGTTCGAAATCAATGATGCATGACAGACACGGTAAACATGACCTCACTCTTCCGGCTCTGGAAGCGGACTGACATGTTGAAACTTATTAAAACTTGATACTGATTATCTCAAAGAACCAGGCTATTGAACTTTTTACTTCAAATGGATGTCTTCAGTTCATTCGTAGTAAAATCATTCACCGTATTTTTTAATCATACATCGTATATTACATTATTGTACATTATTACATTGTTGGGAAGTAGATTATTGTGACACTTATTGCTAAAATGCGTTTCGGGATCTGGGTAAAATAAATAATACAACTTTTGTTATATAGACTTTTGCTCTAGATTGTACGAGTACCTAAAGAACACAGGCCCTCAAGAATTTCAGCAGACATGGAGCTATCTTGTAGAACTATCTTGTAGAGCATTAAAAAAAATAGTAAATGAGACCATTTTAAAAAGTCGTAGGAGGTTTTTTTGGTTTTACATCTGACTGTTTTCCAATTTCTACTAATGCAGACTGTGAGAAAGATGACAGATGAAAATGAGCGATGAAAAAATTCCAGACTAGACCGGGAAGTGGTAATTATAAATAATTGACCAGACCAGCCGGCCGCATTGGCGTAGTTGGTAACAAGCTCGCCTCTCATCATGCGGTCTTTGGTTTGAATCCCATTCAGGCACGGCATATTTTCATACGTTACAAAAAAATCATTTCATATTTCACAGTCTGCATTAGCAGTAATTGCAGAACAGTCGGACGTTAAACCAAAAAGAAAACCGGGAATCGAACCCGGGACCCCGGCGTAGAAGCCAGTTGCACTAACCACTGCTCCAACGGGCCGGCCAGGAGGAGGTGTTTTTGAGAAAATTGCAAAAATAAACTACTACTTCCGGCTGATCGATTTTGATTAAAATGTTCGTCTCGGGGGTCCTGTAGTGGTACCCTGTAGTGTGTAATGATGTTTTTTGAGATATTTTGTTTACACACAGGCTGGCCCGTTGGGGTAGTGGTTAGCGCAACTGCCTTCTACACCGGGGTCCCGGGTTCAATTCCCGGTTAGGTCTGGCCTTTTCCATCACTCATTTTTCATTGACCACCGTCTGCATTTGCAGAAAATGCAAAACAGTCAGACGTAAAACAAAAAAAAGTGTTCACACCCAGTCCAATCGCTAAAAACATGTTTTTTTTTGGTTCAGGGGCCAGAAAACATTTTTGTATTTCCGGTGAAAATTCAATTTCGAAAAATTAACATGAAAACAATACCTACTTTACTTTCCTATAATATCTAAATAAACCAAGAGAAAGTAAAAATAAAATATTATAAACAAAAATAATCCAAAAGCAGAAATTTAAATTATTTTACTACGGCGACAGGCCTATTTATCAGGTGTGAGTAAAAATGTTTAAACATTAATAACAATAATACAAATAAATTTTAAATTACAAAAATTCATTTAAATCGGTACATATGTTATTACGTGTAAATAAAATGAAAAATACTTTGTCATCCACGTACAAGAATTTTTTAATTAGGATTTTTAAAACAAATGCTTGATATATTTTATATTTTAATACAGCTGCGTTGAAGAAGTTAAATTTTCATTGATAACCCAGCCTACAATTTCCGTAGGCTGTTGTAAGGTTTTTTATAAATATACTCTTTTTTTATTTTTAGTACATCGCGTAGCTCTTTTTCAAATAACAATCAGAAACAATTGCTTTAAATTTTATTTACATATTCAATACATAGTTAAATAACGTCAAAATTTTTTTCTGTTATTTTGTAAGTATTATTAAAATTCATTTGTTTATTTACAACATTTTGTAGTTTCTCGGTTATGTATTAGGTTAATATAAGCAATCAAATTTAACGAAGTTCATCATCCCTCTTTGTTTACTTCTGATTTATAATCGTTCATCTTATGCTATTTACCGTGAATTATAATTATTATTTAATTAATAAATGATTACGGTATCTAATTACCTAAAATTTGAAAAAAATATAAATGTTGTAAGTTAATAGTTTAGTTTGTGTCACACTGATTAAAATTACTGAGTTACTATACTAACATATCATTGTAAGTTTGAAGTCCGGTGAAGTTATAATGTGTCCACAAACAAAAGAACTTTCTTAAAATGAACTCTGCAGAGAGAGCAAAAAGATGGATCCCTCACATTCTTTCTCTCTCGCACGGCCTGCCACGGCTCGAACATTAGTTTGATGTTATGTTGTAACATGAGCAGGTAGTTGCAAGCTGTAGTATAGTGAACGTTTTTACTTTCTCTTGCCTATATGAATATATAGGAAGGAAAGTATTGTTTTCATGTCGATTTTAACAAATCCACTCTTCACCGGATCTACACGTAAACAGATTGGTCTGTGTGTTGTGTGTGTGTGTGTGTGTGTGTGTGTGTGTGTGTGTGTGTGTGTGTGTGTGTGTGTGTGTGCGTGATGTGTGAACAGAATATCTCAAGAACAGAACATCGTACGAACTTGAAACTTGAAACTTAAGTTACATACCACTACCGGACCCGACACGAACATTTTCATCAAAATCGGTCAACCGGAAGTAGTAGTTTATTTGTGTAATTTTTCACTTTTTTACGATTTTCTCAAAAAATGGTTGTACTTTTTTTTGAAATCGCCTGGTTTACTAAATTTTTTATGCTCTACAAGATAGGGTAGGCGCCATGTCTGCTTAAATTCTTGGTGAAGCTGTTTTCACGTAAAAAAATTGTTTTCTTAAGATTGCCGCTTTAATATGCATTTAGCGCAAAAATGTATATAATAAAAATTGTAGACAATTTAAAATCCTACAAATTTTATTTCAGTATGTTTTTGTGCAACGCTTAGTTTAGCGGTAATTAGCAATTTTCTTTTTTTCTCACGAAAACTTGAAAAAATCGATTTTTTTTTAAATTCCGGCCTTAGTGTTTTTACGACATTTTACGACAAAAGTGTATATAATCAAATTTATAGGAAATTAAAATATTTACAAGTTTTATTTAAAGAATTTTTCTCTGCAGTGTCTAGTTTAGCGTGAAAGAGTGATTTTCCTTTTTTTTAAGCCAAACTGAGGTTGATTTTCATTTTGCGTCTTTCACTCATGATTAAAATAAGGTTATGTTTATTGAGGTTAGTTTTTTGTTTGTTTCTAATGTTTTATTACTAATGTTAGAATATATTGTTAATTATTTGCGTAGGCAAGAGAAAGTTGTTTGTGTTTTTCACACCAGATTTTTTCTTTATTTTGTATAATTAGCGTTGTCGTTTTTCTTAGACAAATATTAAAGTTAGTGATTTTTGTTTTAACAATACAACGAAATAGAGTGTTATCCTGAAGCATTTAGCAACAATAATTCAATGAGAAAGTATTATGAATTTTTTTTCATAATTTTTTAATATTATCGTAACTAATTTTTGTAAATTTTATTCCTTAAACACTAAAATTTGTGATTGATTATGTTACAAATTAAAATAATCAAGCGTTTTATATATTTTGGCTGTTAGGTTTATTTCTGCCCATAACAGACAGGTGGAGTGTCAAATTATTTACTGTCAATCTGTTCGTTGCGAGGCTAAAATAAATAGTTCTGTTTCTTATCACATGGTCAGCCAATTAAATGACTGAATCATTTAAGAACAGAAGAGGTAGAGGTGTAAAAGACACTAATCATAGTTATCTCCTTTGAAAGTAATGAATTTCATTGTACAGCCAGACCCTGTGGTGAATGAAGTGAAAGTGTCATTTACAGAGTGGAAAATATGTGCTTTTCAGAGGGCCCGGCATGCTGATAAGCGTACTTTTCCACTCAGTGAGGAAGGCAATGGTAAACCACCTCACTCCTCGTTTTACTTAGTAAAACCTCTAGAGGTTCAAACCAGCCTCTACAGGCTGTTGACCTAAACAACCACAAGGTTTATTTCAAAACCAGATACATAACTAGATATAGTATGTGAAATTTCCTTTAAACTACAGTCATTAGAAAGTTAAAAGTCAGTATATAAAATCCTCTACCTTAATGCTATTTCTCGAGTAAGTCACAATGTTGTGTCAGTTCATGTTTTTTGAGAGAAACGTTTTTCATGTCTAAAAAATATGTATTTTTGGATTTATCTACTTTTGAAACTAGATGATTCAGTTATGCGTGATAAGCTTTTCAAGTATCCCCGGAGATTTCTTAAAATGATATTCATAGACGATATTATCTTTATAACATCCATTTCGCCATTTCCAATAAAAATTTTTGTTTACTGTTAAGCCTAAAAATTTTGAACAAAACACTTGTACAGCAGTTTTCACAACCGTATTATTGTTGATAACATTTTCTTCTTCTTCTTCTTCTTCCACTTTACGAATTAGGCAAATTGCCTGTTTCCACATCACACCATCTTTTTCTTGGCCTTCCCAAGCTTCTTACACCATCTGGTTTGTAATTTAGGGCTTGGAAAGGGGTCCTTTCAGGAGTCATTCTGTATACATGTTGCTGCCACCTTTGTCTATATACCCACATTTTATGACAGGGCACCTATGACAGGGTGCTAACATCCGGAGCCAGATGGACCCTGGTTTTTTAACGAGGTTGTTACTCCTCCCGCTCCTCCTTCCCCATCACTTGCGAGATGGGTCCCGGGCTTGCGACCGGCAGTGGCGGAGTGATAAAATTTTCTAAAATTAATTTTCGATTGTTTTTAAAGATTTTAAAATCAATTTTTCGTTGTTCGTACAGTTTGGTTGAAACTTCTGTAAATTGTTTGGACTACAGTTACAGTTACAGTTACAGTTAGTTACAGTTAGTTACAGTTACAGTTACAGTTAGTTACAGTTACAGTTACAGTTACAGTTAGTTACAGTTACAGTTACAGTTACAGTTAGTTACAGTTACAGTTACAGTTACAGTTACAGTTAGTTACAGTTACAGTTACAGTTAGTTACAGTTACAGTTACAGTTAGTTACAGTTAGTTACAGTTACAGTTACAGTTACAGTTACAGTTACAGTTACAGTTAGTTACAGTTACAGTTACAGTTACAGTTACAGTTACAGTTACAGTTAGTTACAGTTACAGTTACAGTTACAGTTAGTTACAGTTACAGTTACAGTTACAGTTACAGTTACAGTTACAGTTAGTTACAGTTACAGTTACAGTTACAGTTAGTTACAGTTACAGTTACAGTTACAGTTACAGTTACAGTTACAGTTTGAATTGTTACAGTTTCCTGCAGTAGAGTTCAGGCACTTGCTATTAGATAAAATTATTTACTTCCGTCATTGCTTTTAACCCTTTATTTTTACAGTTCTACGGGGAAAAGAATTCATGTTGTAAAATGTTAAATTTTGTTTTATAGGGACTTGAATAATGTTTTTTTTAGTGCCAGAACAGTAAGATATTTCATTTTTTTGTTAAGCCCTGGTAAGTATACTTACCAAGGAATGTTTATCACATAATATTTAGTGGTAAGAATGCTTATTAAAACAACTTGTAGCCCTCCCTATATAACAGAAAAATGTGGAGAATAACTTATCATAACTTTATATTAGCATAAATGCTTGCTTTCCCGTAAAAAAACTGAAATTTTCTAAGCACTGTACAAAAGTAACAACAAAACAACATGTTAGCGTACGCTGGTATGAATCCTTACCACATTCGTGTAACTCACAAAGAAAATAGTCGCTGCGCGCTAATTTCAATATGTGAATAGCTTACTTACCAGAGAACATGTATAAAACCATTTTTTTTTGTCATCAGTCTCTCGACTGGTTTGATGCAGTTCTCCAACCTGTTCTATCTTGCGCAAGTCGTTTCATATCTACATACCTGTAACACCCTACATCTTTTGTAATTTGCTTTATATATTCTAATCTTTGCCTCCCTCTACAATTTCCTCCCTCAATGTTACCCTCCATTATTGATAGCCCAATACCTGGATGTCTTAGGATATGGCCCACTAGCCTATCCCTTCTTTTGGTAAGATGCTTCCATATACTTCTTTTTTCATCCACTCGCCTAAGAACCTCTAAATTACTTATTTTGTCCACCCACCTAATCTTTAACATTTTCCTATAACACCACATTTCAAAAGCTTCTATTCTCTTCTTTTCTACAGCCTATATCACCCACGTTTCACTTCCGTATAATGCTACACTCCAAACATAATGTTTTAAGAAATTTTTCCTAATCTGTAAATCGATATAAAACCATAAAATGCCAATAAGGTTCAACTGCATAGCTTATTCTTTGAAAAAATCGACCTTATTGCCAGTGGTAAGTATACCTACCACAGACCTATAAAGGGTTAAAGTGCGTTTTTATTAGGCTTACTCTTGTTAAGCTTAACGTAACTTGAATAAGAAAAATCTGGTGTGAAACACTCACACAACTTTCTCTTGCCAATGCAAATAATTAATAATAAACCTAACATTATTAATAAAATATTAAAAATAAACAAAAACTAACCTCAAAAACATAACCTAATTTTAATCATGAGTGAAAGACGCAAAATGAAAATCAACCTCAGTTTGGCTTAGAAATACGGAAAATCACTCTTTCTCTCTAAACTAGGCTCTGTAGAGAACAATGCTCTAAATAAAAGCTGTAGATCTTTTAATTTTCTATAAATTTGGTTATATACACTTTTGTCATAAAATGCATACTAAGGCCAAAATCTTAAAAAAATCGATTTTTCACACGTTTTCGTGAGAAAAAAACAGAAAATCGCAAATTACCGCTAAACTAAGCGTTATACAAAAAAAAGTTTTAAACAGAAGTTGTAGGTTTTTAAATTCTCTACAACTTTTATTATATAAGTTTTTGCGCTAAAATTTATATTAAAGCCGTAATCTTAAAAAAACAACGTTTTTACGTGAAAACAGCCTCACCGAGAATTTCAGCAAACATGGCGCCTACCCTATCTTGTAGAGAATAAAAAATTGAGTAAAATAGGCGATTTTAAAAAAAATCGTAGGACCAGTTTTTGAGAAAATCGCAAAAAACTGAAAAATTATACGAATAAACTACTACTTCCGGTTGACCGATTTTGATGAAAATGTTCGTGTCGCGTCCGGTAGTGGTATGTAACTTAAGTTTCAAGTTTCAAGTTCGTACGATGTTCCGTTCTTGAGATATTCTGTTCACACACAGACACACACACACACACACAGACACACACACACACAGACACACACACAGACACACACACACACACACACACACACACACACACACACACACAGACACACACACAGACCAATCGCTAAAAACATGTTTTTTGGGTTCAGGGGGTCTGAAAACGTATAGATCCGGTGAAAACTCGATTTCGAAAAAACGACATGAAAACAATACTTTCCTTCCTATATATTCATATAGGCAAGAGAAAGTAAAAATTGGTAATAACAGTTTGAATTTTTATATTTTTCAGATTTTTACACAATATACTAAGTATTTTAAATTAGTTTCCATGGTGACGATAAGGTACATGATTAGCCAAACGAGTGCTTCTGCTCAAGCTGCTGCCATTTAAATTTATTGTTCTAGTTAAAACAACAAAAAAATAACCGCTACACTAAAATGGAAATCAAATCAGACGTGGATAAAAATCAGAAACCGGTAAGTTGGTCCCAACACACGTTTAGTGGGAATTGTTTTGGATTTTTAAGGTAATTTAGAAAATTAAATATTATACAGAGTAATCGTAAATGATATTGGCACTTTAAAAATCACATGACAAGTTAAACGGTTATTATACATAATAAGGTTATTGGTAATCATATGCAATTTTAAATTAAAGGTTATTGTTCACTAAAACCATGTTTAAAACATATCTTCTTCCAATAATGACATATGGCCTAGAAAGCTCTGTCTTATTGAAAGGGGACATTAGCAAATTACAGGCATGTGAGATGAAATTTTTAAGATCAGCCTTGCAGAAGACCAGAAGAGACAAGGTCAGAAGAGATATGCAGGTGACCTTAACGATGGAAGAAAGATTGCGTACCTGCAGAAGAGATATGCAGGTGACCTTAACGATGGAAGAAAGATTGCGTACCGCAAGACTCAAATGGTTTGGACATGTACAAAGGATGCCAGGGGCACGTATCCCCAGACAGTACTTGGATATGGAGGTATCTGGAAAGAGACCCGTTGGACGTCCCAGAAGAAGATGGACTGACCAAATAAGGGATGATCTCCTAACAAAAGGAATAACACTACAGGATATCAGAATACAAAAGGTATATCAAGATAGAGATAGATGGAGGCATATCGTCCACTCAAATCCTACCCGGCCTGCTGGAAGGATACCCAGATGATGATGATGATGATGATGATGATGTACACTAAAAATTTACCTAACCTTGATTAGTTAGTAAATGGTGAGTAGGTTGTCGGTTATTATACGCAGTTAGTTATAAATTCACTAATCAACGATAACCTACAAGGACTATAAGGACATGGTTATTGTACACTGTAAATTAAACTTGAATAGTTAGAAAATAATAATTAGTTAGGTTAGATGTTAGTCGGTTAGCAATTTTGTCAATATACAAATATACATTTGTATATTGGGCTCCATACAAGGAGGCCCTGCAGGATATAGAAGAGGGTATCTCAGTAAATGGTGTCAAACTAAATAATCTACGATATGCAGATGACACAATTGTGTTCGCTAATACAATAGAGAGACTGCAAAAACTAATGAACAGAATAACAGAAGTGAGCGAGAAATATGGCCTGGACATCAACATCGTCAAAACCAAATTAATGGTAATTAGCAGGGGACTGATGACTGGTGTAAACCTATATATAAAACACGAAAGAATTGAGCGCGTGGAGAGGTATCCATATTTGGGCACTATTATTAATGAAGCCTGGGATAACGTACAAGAGATCAAGTGCCGTATTGGTAAGGCAAGGAGTGTGTTTCACGCAATGAGTTCGGCGTTTAGGAGTCATAATCTCACTATGGGCACTAAGTTGCAGCTCTTACGGTGTTACGTGTTTTCCGTGCTTCTGTATCGAGTGGAAACTTGGACGTTGACGAAGGCAACCACTGCTAAACTTGAAGCCTTCGAACTTTGGTTGTACAGAAAAATGTTGAAGATACCATGGACGGACAGGGTGACCAACACCGAGGTACTGCACCGAATGAGCAAGAAACCGGAGGTAATAAACATCGCAAAGTGTCGCAAGTTGGAATACCTTGGTCATATTATGAGGAACCACGGCAGATATGAACTGTTGCAGCGCATCCTGCAGTGTAGATTGGATGGTGGAAGACGGCCAGGCCGAAGAAGAATATCCTGGCTTGCTAACCTGAGAGACTGGTATGGACAAAGCTCAGCCCAACTTTTCCGCATTGCAGAGGACAGGACCAAGACAGCTATGATGGTAGCCAACGTTCGAACCGGACAGGCACGTTAAGAAGAAGAAGTGTTCATTTAAAATTAAAATGATTTGAAATAAAACGGCAAATTGAAACATATACGAACAAGTGAGGTAATATCGGTACATGATAGAAAAGGGCTCATAGCTAATTTCATGGTGATTTGGGGGGAAAAATAATTTCATATTCAGATTCAGCGGCCAAAAAAGTATCATTTCAAAAAAAATCGTTACAATCGGTGACGGGCCCTGATTTTATATAATTACCAGTTAAACTTGTATATGAGAAGACAATAAATCATTGGTTCTCAAACTGGGGGGCGCGCCTTCCAAGGGAGGCGTGAAAACAAGTCAAGGAGGCGCAGGACCTCGAGATAGTTTTACCGTTCACACGTCCAGTGCTGTAGATTCACGAGTCGAGTTTAAGCATCTATTACAAAGTGTACCCCAGTAAATCACAACAAGCGCTGCGATTGTATTTAACTTTATCAAACACCTATTTGTGGGAAAAAGTATTTCCAGCACTTGTAATAAAGACGAAGTATCAGGGCACACTTGATGTTTCTAATGATTTACGTTGTTCACTTTTTAATAATTAACCAAAAATAGGGAATCTTGTAAAATATGCAAGGTGCATCTCACTAATTTAGTTTATGTCTCACTTGTTTAATTCAAATCGTAACTTTTGATGTCATAAAAACCATAAAAAATAAAGGGATGGTGTTTCAATGCAGGGCTAGTTCTTTTGTCATTACTACATAAAATAGTGTAAGGGAGCCTAGGCAGTTTTTTTCTAGACAGAAGCGGGCGTGGTAAAAAGAAGTTTGGGAATCACTGTACTAAATGTATGCAATTTTGCATGCTACATCGCATGCGTTTAGAGGCATACCACCTTTTCGCACTCATTTGAAGAAGTTTATCTCAAAAAAATAACGAATATTTTTGAACAATACATTAAATTAAAGCCTGTTATTTCCTGCACTGATTGGTTTGATTTTAGTTTGCGTTCAGTTTCTGCCCGTAGCGTTCTGCTGCCGTGTGCACGATCAGAACGCACACTGTGTGCCACGCTTAGCTACTAATCACAGCATACAAAAAAAATTTTCACGCTACGATCACTAACTCAGAACGCTGGACGTAGATCGTAATCTTTGTGGCAGGCCCTTTACCCAATTTATGCCCACTAACTTTTTGCGTAGGTTAGTGGGTTACGAATCCGAAAACCGTTTATTTTCTTGTAGTTTCTGACATCTTGATTTGATGGACGGACGTACATCGGAAAGTGATAGATCACAATTAATTAAAAATTTGTGTACCGTTCTTGACGGTGTGGGTGACATAAGGGGGTAGTCAACTCAAGAAGATAAGTTTTTTAAATTTTGATGGTTTTTTTACAGTTTTGAAGTTTAAAATTTTCTGAATCACAACATTTGTTTACTTTGTTTGTACGTTGACAAAAAGTTATAAAAACATTTGTTTAAAATAAAGCTCACTAGCAAGGCGAGTGAAATAATTATTCCTTCAACTTTAAGTTTTCCGTGAATGTGGTTTTTACATGATTGTACATTCTTGGTAATTAAATATTTTGGTTAATATTGAAGATATTTGGATGATGTTTTTTTTCAAATGTTCATAATTTCTTGCTCTATTATCTGTGGAATGATAATTACAAAAACCTTAATAGGGATTTAGTTAAAAAATAATTTGTGAATATATAAAATAAATGTTTTTGAAAAATTATTTTTTTTTCAATAAATTTCTTGTAAGAAAAAATACATACAAGAGCATACAACAGATAATAGAGAGCAATTTTCTGTATTTTGTAGCATAAGAATCATGTTGATATCTTTCTTGGTTCTTGAGATATTTGATTCCCCGTAAAAGCCCGCTTTTCCAACCTCACACTTATATTAGGGGCTGTAATTAATTTTTTGGCTTGGTTCAAATGGTAGATCATTACTAGTAAATTACTCTTTTATTTAAAATAATTAATGATACATTATAGCCAGAAGTTTCGATTTTTATTTTCTGGGTTGACTACCCGCTTAAAACAACACTTCACAAAATGCTCTTTCTAGTTGATTGAGATGCTAGAACTTGTTTGGGATGAATTTGATTAACGTATTGGCGTCTGTCGTGTTGCAAACAATGTACAAATTAAACATTTATTTTTCTACCAAAAGTTTTCCTTGTTTTCTACTTCCTCAATTTGAAACCCTTCAATAATTTTTAGGCATAAGTAGCAAATTTTCCGATCACTTATTAGAGGTAAACTACTGTATGAATCTGAGCTTTGTGCAGCTGTGGGATGAAAGGAACAGACGAAGTACCAGACTGCTGCTACGTCATAACACTGTACTAATCATCTCATTGGTAGGCAGTAGGCT
Source organism: Catonia carolina (assembly GCA_035578175.1). Taxonomy (NCBI): domain Eukaryota; kingdom Metazoa; phylum Arthropoda; class Insecta; order Hemiptera; family Achilidae; genus Catonia; species Catonia carolina. The sequence goes on from JAQMRL010000003.1 coordinate 109,468,406, forward strand.
GCCTAGTACGGTGACATACGTGGGTGTTGTTTTCACTATTCGCTATATATATAGATGGCGACACCGAATATACGTACGTTCTTAGTTTGCTCCTTCTGTCAACAAACAAAAGCCACCTACTACAGGGTGCACGCTAGAGTCTGCGACTTTACGGATGTCGTATTCCTATTAAGTTAACTATTTTTTTTAAATTATAGGTACTGAGTACCTAAAAACATCAAAAAAAGTACTAAAAACATCAGTCATGATATGATGTAGGCCTAACAATTTCATTTAGAAAAAAAATTAAAAAGTATTTCGTATTTAAATACTTTTGAAAGTATTTTGTTGTTACTTTTTAATCAGCGTGTACACATTTTGACATAATGCGCATGCTCAGTGACTTCATTATTTGTTTACATTAGGAGCAAACCAAGAGAGGCTGGACTGTAGTTTTTATAGTATTCCAGAGTACTACAAACATAGTACAAGTAAAACGTTACTACTACTAACGCAATCTCTCACAGTAGTAGTGACGTAATGCTTTCCTCTCAGCTGCACAAAGTTTCGAAACTGGCAGTACTAATATTATTCAATAATCATCATCATCATCATCATCTTCAGTTCAAGGATTAGGCTGGATTAAACCTGTTCCGATACCCATCTTTTCCTCGGTCTCCCTATATCCCGTTTTCCTATTGGCTTGTAATTCATAATTTTAAGCGGTAGTCTTCCCGGTTCCATTCTATTTAAAAGACTGCACCAGTGTCTTCGATTGTGGATAATTTTTTCACGCAGGGCTGTGACACCCAAAGCTCTTCTGATTTCTTCATTTCTAATTCTATCTGCTCTGGAACATCCATACACACTACGTAGAAACCTCATCTCCGCTGCTTGAACATTACTATCAATTTTCCTCGTATGGATCCAGTTCTCACTTCCATAAAGTAATGTTGGGATAGCTATTGTATTATAAAATTTTATTCTAGTTTCTTGCCTTGTTCTGTTTTTGAGGTTTCTGTGTATGCTGCCACATATCCTCTGGAATTTCACCATTTTGTCATATACATCTTTATCTTTATCGTAAGTTATATCATTTCCCAGGTAGCTGAAATGTTTTACCTGTTCTATTATCTTTCCATTCAGCTCTATTTTTGTTCTTGCTGGGTTTTTTCCTTTAAAAGCCATTGATTTTGTTTTCATTGTTGAAATTTGTAAATTATATTTTTGAGCCACTCTGTCCAACATAAATACTGCTTTTTGTAAGGCGTCTTCACTCTCCTGCAGTTTCACGAGATCATCTGCATACATAATCGAGTTCACCGATATTTGATTTGAAAGCTGTATACCTGAGTCCACAAGCATCTTCCATGTGCGTAGCATGTCGTCAACATAAATATTAAATAATTAAATAAACAACATAATTATTCAATAATAAAATATTAATATAATATTATTCAATAACATTAATAATATTACTGTATATTTTTTTTGTACAGTATTGGCCTCCTGGGTCTAAATGCCGTTGCAAAAAGGTAAGATCAAATTTACATAATAATTCAAATAGTTAACTAATTTATTTAAAATGTATTTTCTGATAAAATATAATTTCTATTGTTTATTTAAAACACCGTACGTCAACTTACCCAACAGTTGAAAAAGTGTAACAATTTCTGATATCATCAGATTTACAATATGTGCTTTCTGCGGATATGATTTATTGAGGAAGGAAAACAGCAGCAGTTATTGTTGTTTTCCACCGTACATGCCGAAGAAAACTGTTGAAAGTACAAAAGAAAAAGAAAAATAGTTTTACTAAATAATAATGAAGTTAATATAGTAGTTCAGTAAAACCTCACTAATTCGGAATTCACAATATTTCGGACTACTCCAAAAAGAGCAGCTTTTTAATTTTTTTAGAAGTTTTTTAGTTAAAAATTAATAAAGTACTACTTCAAAAAATAATAGCTTTTAACTGTCTAATAAAAATTGTTTCATCCTGTAATACATTATTGGTTACTCAGTGAAGAAAACGTTCCACAATTTAAGCTAGAGAAGTGAGAAACCACATAGACGAACTTATTGAATTTGCAGACTTTAATCCGGAATTCAATGACTATTATCTTGTCCTAAGAGAGATGCGCCAACAAGTTATAAGAAAACAGTGTAGCAAAGAATCACAGAAAAAATAACAAGTTTTTTTTCTAAGCAACCTCAAATGATCCCTGAGGATATTTGTCAACCCTCTACTTCAACAAGTGCCAAACAATCGGTACGTAAATACAGTGTTTTAATTAAATATCATTTTACAGTGGAAATATATTATTTAACAATATTTTTACTGCCGTAAATATTTTTATTTCTATACTTTTTAACTTTGTTGTTTTTCAACATACTAAACTGTAAATTCATTAAACATCGATATTTCAGACAAGTAACTTTTATTTTTTAATTTTAATTGCCTAAATTATTCAATTTTTAGATGTAAACAAATATTCGCGATAATTCGGACTTTCAATAATTCGGACTTCACTTCCCCCCCCCCCCCCCAATTAGTCCGAATTAGTGAGGTTTTACTGTAGTTATTTTTTTTTTAATTCCTATTATGTGTACGTTGCAATCTGTTCAATTCAGAACAATAAGCAACCCCATGACCCAATGAGATGAGGATGATTTTTATGTAAGTTTTTATTGTTTTTATTGTTATTTTACTATTTAAATTTTTATTTAACCGTTAACATCTCCGTTGTCATGGCAAACACTGGCGCTGGAAGAGAAGCGGCCGCCACCCGTCTAACTCTTCACTTGGGCATTTATTACATATTATGTTAAGCCCATTACTAGGGCTATTTAAAACTTTAGAAAGTGCTCTAACCAGATACAATAATTTTATGCAAATTCTTACACGACATTTCATTTATAGTATAACAAAAAATAATTAACACAAATTATACTTATTTTGTGATTAAAAATAAATCTCGATACTATCCAGAAAATAGGTGAAGAGGCTAAAATTTATTATCCTGAACAGAACAATTAGGTATTGTAATAATTATTTTTCCTAATTATAAACTATAAAATAAGATTAAGAAACAGGAAAACAAATAGCTAATTGACTACTACCTTTATAATTATATTTAAGTATAATTTTCTTCTACTGTTTCTTTTTCCCTTTCATTTTTCTGAAATTAATAATAAAAAATATTATTATGATCAAGTTTTGCTAAACTATTTTTTCGTGTGAATTGTTTTTATTCTATTAATTGTTATTGTGGCTAGAACAAAATTATGGGAAAAATAAAAAATATTGCGAGATACTGGATATCCTTCCCATCTTATAAAAAGTCCAAAGCCTGTACAAAGATACCAGAGGGATAATAGCAGAGGAGAACTTCAATTCTGAAGAAGTAATTATTAATAAAGGAGTAAGACAAGGGTGTGGTCTATCACCCACTTTGTTTAATACTTATTTGGATGACGTGATCTGAAGGTGGAAGTCTCAAATACACACTGGTATTCTCATAGGAGAAGATAGGGTTGTAAACTGCCTATTATTTTCCGATGACCTGATAATGCTACAGGAGAATGGGGATGACCTGCAGAGAGCACTTTTTATGCTGAACAAACTCTGCAAAGAATATAAGTTAACAGTTTCGACGAAGAAGACAAAGGTAATGTCATTCAGGGGGAAGGAGCCAGTCAGAAAATAAATTGTTATAGATAATAATATTTTGTTCTTCAGATCTCCCACTTTCAGTATCTAGGTTACAACATTACATACCAACAGAATAAAGATGCTTACAATAAGATGCACCGATTTCAGCAAATATGCGGAACTATCCACCGCACTTTGAAAAATAGCACCAGCAAATTTTCCTCCGGCTGACACGAGGATGAGATTTTATAAAACATTAGCAGTGACGACTTTACGCTATGGCAGTGAAACTTGGGTATTATCAAAGCGAGAGGAGAGTAGATTGCAAGTATCTGAAATTAAATTTCTTCGACATACATATGGGTGTAGTGGGGAAGATCGTTACGGAATACCGAGATAAGGAAAGAACTCAACATCTTCTCTATAAACAACAAGGTATCTCAGAACAGAATGCAGTGGTTAGAGCATTTAAACAGAATGCGGGAGGATAGGATACCTAAGCAGACACTGGGCTATAAGCCGGAGGGCAGGAGAAAACAAGGACCCCCGAGAAAGAGATGTGCAGTTTTGAGAGGTTCGGAGCAGGCAGAGATGCCTAATCCTTGAAAGGCAGAAGAAGAAAATTAATTGTTATTATAGTAAGTAATTTTATAGAAACATTATTTTATTTTTTGAGCGAAAATTGAAGTGTATTAGTATGTATATTATGTAAATAAAATAGTTTTTAAGCAATATTGTTTTGTAAACATTTAATTTGTTATCTCAATAAGGCTTATATGGATAAGTTCTGTTAGTCTTTATATTGCTGTAAATAAATAAATAACCAATTATGAATTAAGAAGAGCTGGAAGGTATAAATGTGGAACAGAGAGCCTATTTGTTTAGAAAGGGTTAATACTTAACAGTGAGAACCGATAGGGTGTGGTTTAAAGATATATTCCTCCAAGATAAAAGCCATGAAATTTATACGTAAAATTCCAATGCGGACAAAATTATGATTGCTAACCATAATTGTAGAGTATAAAATATTTTTATAGATTAATGGTTAGCCCATAACAGGCAGGTGGAGAAATAAATTATTTGCACTCAATCTGCTAGTTCCAGGGATACAACAAATAGTTGTGTTTCTTATCACATGGTCACCCAATTATAGTATAACTTGTAGAATAGCAGTCTATGTTCTATTACATTGTTGATAGATGAATCAATTTAAGTGACCAATTGCTGTTAATTCAAGATACGAGGGTAGGCTGATAAGTAATGCACACATGCTTGTAGAAGACGAACAAAAAGAAATAGCAAGATGGGGTAAATAACAAATTAAAGTACAAATCTTAACCTACCAAATTATCTATTTATTTTTCAATATAGTCACCGTTAAGCATTACACATTTCTCCCAACGTTTAACAAGTTTTTTCATTCCGTCACTGAAAAATTCTTCCGACTTTCCTCGAACCCAGGACGCAATAGCTGCCTTCACCTCATTGTCCGAGCTGTAATGATTACCCTTAAGGTCTCTCTTCAGTAGAGGAAAAAAATAAAAATCGCAAGGCGCAAGGTCGGGAGAATACGGAGGGTGTAAAATTGGTTGAAACTTCAGGTTTCTCAGAGCCTCTCCAGTTGCACGCGAAGTGTGTGGACGAGCATTGTCGTGTTGCAAAATTATTGGCGCCAGGTTGCCTCTAACACGACAAACTCGACGTCGGAGGTGTTTCAGAGTCTGTATATACTGAGCAGAATTTACCGTTGCCCCTCGTTCCAGATAATCAGTCACATAAACTCGGCGAGCATCCCAAAACACAGTCAAAAGAATTTTTTTTGCGGACGGTTGTGTTTTGAACTTTTTCACAACAGGAGAATGTGGATGACGATATTCAGCGCTCTGCCTTTTTTCTTCGGGATCGTAATGATGAACCCATGACTCGTCCCCCGTCACAATATTCAAAAGAAAGTCGTCTCCTTCGTCACGGTAGCGCTTCAAAAGTTGTTCACAGCATTCCAATCGACGCTGTTTATTCTCGTCTGTCAGACGGCGTGGTACCCATCGTGCACAGATTTTACGGTATCCCAATTGTTCAATAATGAAGCCAACACGTTCCTTAGATATTCCAATTTGGTTTGCGATACGCTGTTGAGTGATTCGCCGGTCATTTTGAATCAAATCATCGATGAGTTTGCGACGATTATCGTCTGAGGCAGTGATTGGTCGTCCACTGCGTGTTTTGTCAACAATTAAGGCTTTTCCAGGTTGGCAATCACGAAATTTTATTACCCAACGATTCACAGTAGACCTATCAACAGTATCGTCACAATAAACAGCCTTTAAACGACGATAAATCTCACTAGGATTCACTTTCTCAGCAGTTAAAAATTCGATAACAGCGCGTTGTTTAATTCTCGTTGACATAGCACCAGAACACGACGCCATACTTCCACTACTCAAAACAAACTGAATGAAAGCAACGCCTTCAAACTGCGCAGGCTTGTAGAGGAGAAATAGTACTTCCACATGCCACCAGGCGCGCTACTGAAGTTTATTTAGTTGTCTTCTACAAGCATGTGTGCATTACTTATCAGCCTACCCTCGTATAATTTTAAAAATAATCTTAAAAATAATCAAAATTAAACAATTTCAATTTTAAAAGTAAATAGAATAAACAGTAATAAAATGTATTAACGAGATTTATGAGAAGAAAATTAAATATTAAAAGAAATTAATTCCAGAAGCCAAATATTTAAATTTAACCAAGGAAAACAAAAGAAAATATAACTTAATTAAATAAATTTTGAAAATAAGAAAATAAGTAAAGAAGATTAGTGAAACAACAAGAATTCAATAAATTGTGGAACTAATTAAAATTACTTTGATATTTGAAAAATATGAAGGAAATATTTGAATAAGATTATGAACATCTATAAAACCAATTGCAACAATGATTAAGCCCCTCATTCGATCCTGGTCAATGGAAGGACACACATACAGTAGAGAAAACTCCAAGGAATTTATAAAATCGTAACTATTTAATAATTTAATAATTAAGCTCATAAGTAGATTAGAGAATAATAATTCAATTCAATATTACAACTAATAATTATAATGTCATTAATTAATTTAGAATATATTATATATAGTTATAACAGTGTCATCAATAAATTCAATTCCAATTAATAATTTTTCGTAACAAAATAATTTTTCCAATCAAATTTTCATAAGTTTCAATTAAAATCAATTTATTTTCATTTTCAATTTTGCGTTCTTTATGTATTTAATTTTTTTAATTTCTTTAAACTGAAGCATTTAACAACAGAAAGGTACAGGTGTAAAAGAAATTGATCAGAGTTTTCTCCTCTGAAAATAATTAATTTCATCATTGTACAACCAGACACTGTGGTGAATGAAGAAAAGGTGTCATTTGCAAGGAGAAAAGTAGATGCTTGTCAGAGGGGCTGATATATATATATATGATGATAAGCATACTTTTCCACTCAGTAAGGGAGGGAAAATGTAAACTACCTCACTCCTCGTTTTACTTAATATAAATTATCTAGAGTTTCAAACCAGTCTAAATAATATTAAATGAAATGTAGTTGTTAAATTTGTTAATGAATTTGTTTTGTTTTTGATTTCAGCAAACGAAATATATTCAGCCCGCGATTCCAAAATCTTTCAAACCATTAGCGGTAGGTAAATAACAAATTCATTATGTTCTTTTAACCTTATTTATAAACATTAATGCCAAGAAATTCGTTTGTTCTGTTAAATTACTGAAATATTCTAGAGTTTTTTTCTCCAGTACGAAGACGTAATAAATATTGATATTTTTTTACTATACATTTCCTTGACAATGTTATTTTTACTTCCTCCTGCTCTATATGAAAAAGGATTATATGGACGAAAAGTATTGTTTTCATGTCGATATTTCCAAACCAATTTTTACAGTAAATATCCTACACTTTTCAGACTCGCTAAACCAAAAAGCATGTTTTTACTAAAATTGGTGTACGGGTGTGAGGATATATCTCTAGAACGGAACATTGTACAAAATTAAAACTTGGAACTTAAGTTTTAACTACCGTAAGGAAAACTGACACGTACATTTTCATAAAAATTATTTAAAATCTATTTGAAGTAGTTTAGTATATTCGTGGTTTTTCAAAAATTCAAACCTGCAACTTGTATTTTAAGCATTATTTTTTAAGTGCTTCGTTTAGCGTCAATAAGTTATTTTCCGTACTATTTTACAGTGCAACAGAAGTTCATTTTAATTTAGCATCATTCACTTTGCCCATAACGTACAGGTGGAGTGTTAAATTAATTGCACTCGATTTGCTGGTTTTAGGGCTACAAAAAAAGTAATTTTCTTATCACATATAGATACTGAAGTCACGATATTGCCTTTTGCGTATGGATGGGCTGTGAGGAAGGGAATTGAAATATCTGCAGTACTGCCAACCTCAACGGTGAAACACTACTCGTACATTTCACTACCGTGCAGTTTCTAGATAAGCAGTTTTTAGTTTCATTTTGTAAGCTGTGGTTTAGAAATAAATATGACCTGTATATTGCTTGTAGCTTAAATTCATGACTAGAAATGTTTGATTTACTGTAATTACAAATGAATCGCCTTCTTTACTATAGCTGTCATCGGCGTTTTCATTATCAGTCTCTCAAGTATCTACCTACCGTTTTCATTTTTTACCAGGTGTCAACAAAACTGTTAAAGAATAGCTTCTTGACGTCCTTAATTTCCTTCTTTTCTTTTCGAATTGGGGAAAGAGAAACATCACAGTAGTTAGCCGCTCGATCACGGCTTTTGTTATGAGGCACGGATAGGTATTTTTGTTTAGCTTCAACTTCACAACATTTTATTACATTACGTTCAGCACTGTGAATAGTTCGACCACGTTTCGAGAAATCGACATTTGTGTTTGCGGTAACAAACAGTTATACTTACAACAGTAAGTGTACAGTTAACTTACAAAAAGTTCCGCGATAAACTGTATATGCTCTGTATAGTATAAGTTATGTTTGTCCTACTGAAATTTAAGTAGTCGCGCATGCGCACAGATGCTTTCCCCCATTTACCTCTCGTTGCAAACAAGGGCAAACTTGTGACTCAAGCGACTATAGTCAGCCACTTATATGACTGAACTATTTAAGAACAGAAGAGGTAGAGGTGTAAAAGACACTAATCAGAGTTATCTCCTCTGAAAGTAATGAATTTTATTATACAGCCAGATCCTGCGGTGAATGAAGTATAAGTGTCATTTTCAGAGTGGAAAGTAGGTACTTTTCTGAGGACCTGGCATGCTGATAAGCATATTCTTTCAACTCAGTGAGGAAGACAATAGTAAACCACCTCACTCCTCGTTTTTACTTAGTAAAGCCTCTAGAGGTTCAAACCAGACTTTCGGCTGATGACCTAAACAACATCATTCACTCATGATTAAAATTTGGTTGTGTTTTCAATTTTTAATATTATAAAGATACAAAAAACTATTAAAACAACTAAATAAAAAAAAATTTGGAGTGAAATACTCGCACAACTTTCTCTTGCCAATGCAAATAATTAACAATATTACCTAATATTAGTAATAAAACATAAGAAATGCATGCTAAGGCTAAAATCTTAAAGAAAAAGATTTTTCGCACGTTTTCATAAGAAAAAAACAGAAAATCGCTAATTGCCGCTAAACTAAGCGTTATACAAAAAATGTTTGAAATAAATGTTGTAGGGTTTTAAATTCTCTATAACTTTTATTATACAAATGTTTGCGCTAAAATGCATATTAAAGCCGCAATCTTAAAAAAAAAACAATTGCTTTACGTGAAAACAACTTTACCAAGAATTTCAGCAATCATGGCGCCTACTCTATCTTGTAGAGCATAAAAAATTTAGTAAACCAGACGATTTTAAAAAAATCGTAAGACCATTTTTTGAGAAAATCGCAAAAAAGTGAAAAATTACACGAATAAACTACTACTTCCGGTTGACCGATTTTGATGAAAATGTTCGTGTCGGATCCGGTAGTGGTATGTAACTTAAGTTTCAAGTTCATATAATGTTCCGTTCTTGAGATATTTTGTATACACACACACACAGACACACGCACACACACACACACACACACACACACACACGCACACACACACACACACACACACACACACACACACACACAGACCAATCGCTAAAAATATGTTTTTTGGGTTCAGGAGGTCTGAAAACGTGTAGATCCGGTGAAAACTCGATTTGTTAAAATCGACATGAAACAATACTTTCTATCCTATATATTGATATAGGCAAGAGAAAGTAAATGTAAATTGGGGGGGTCATGACCACTGTGCCCCCTAAATACGCCACTGTATTAGAAGAGTTGCCTTTAGTACAGGCTGACACTATAATTCCTTTATATTTTAGGTTAAAACATCGACTTATCAACAAGTAGACTATATGCCTAAAGTTAAACTGAAGAGAAGAAGGGAATATCGATTAATCGAATGAAAGTATAAAACAGAGGGTTATATTTATTTATAGCAACAGTTAAACGTAACCTGATTTATCCACACAATCACTCTACATTCACCCCCAACTACAATTCCACCCGTAAAAATATAAGTTTTAACGATGAATTCTTAACACACACACGCGCACACACACACACACACACACACACATACTTTCACTACCAAATTCGTGTAGTTTACACGATATCTGTTTCTCGATTATTTTGTAAAGGTGCGGTCAAATTTGCGGACAGGTAAGGTGGAAATTAAAGTTGGACATACGATTTTTATATTATTAATCCATGTCCGGCTGTTTTGCAATTACAGCTAATGCAGACGGTAAGAAGAATGATAGATTAAGATTAATGAAAAAATTAATGCAAGACCTGATCGGGAATCGAACCCGTGATCCTGGCGTAGAAGCTAGTTAGCCAGTTACGCTAACCAATACGCCATCGGGCCGTCAAAACTAAATTAAAATTATTTATTTAGCCATTCATAATATACAATATATATTAATAATATATTCCAATATATAAAGAAGGAAAGTAGTTTTTCATTTCGATTGTTCTAAATCGAGTTTTCGCCGCATATACAAAAAGTATTAGGCCCCTAAACCCAAAAAAACATTGTTTTAGAGATTGGTCTCTACGTCCGTGTGTGTATGTGTGTTGTGTGCGCACGGGCGTGTCTGTATGTGTATTTGTCTGTCTGTGGGTCTGTTTGTAAACAAATATCACAAGAATTTAATTACGCACTAAGTTGTAACTTAAAACTTAAATCATGTACCATAGGAAATCCCGACATGAACATCATCAAAATCGGTCAACAAGAAGTAGTAGTTTATTCCTATAATTTTTCACTTGTTTGCTATTTTCTCAAAAAGAGCTCCTAAGATTTCTTTTTAAATCGCCTCATTTACTACATTTTTATGCTCTACATAATAGGGTGCTGAAATTCTTGGGAAGGCTGTTCTCTCGTAGAAGAAAATGGGGTTTTTTAAGATTGCGGCCTTAATATTAATTTTTTGGCAAAAGTGTAATCAAAGTTGTAAAAAATTTAAAAACCCACAACTTTTGTTCGAAATATTTCTATGTATAACGCTTAGTTTAGCCGTAATTAGTGATTTTCTGCTTGTTTCATTAAAAACTTTAAAAAAAATAATATTTTTTTAAGATTTCGGCCATATTACTACAAAAGTGTACATAATCAAACTTAAAGAAAATTAAAAGATCTACGACTTTTATTTCAAGTATTTTTCTCTACAGAGCTTAATATACCTTCATAAAGTGATTTTTCTAAATTATTAATCCTAACTAAGTTTGGTTTTCATTTTGCATCATTCACTCATGGTTAAAAATATGGTTATGTTTTTTAAGGTTAGATTTTTGTTTATTTCTAATGTTTTATTACTAATGTTACGTTATATTATTCATTATTTGTATTGGCAAGAGAAAGTTATGTGAGGGTTTCACACCAGAATTTCTAAAGAAATACGTATAGATTTAAGTATTACCGGAGCAATATGGGTTTTCGCAAAACATTGTCTCGAGTTAAAATGTTTTAACCTCGCACCCTCTGACGTAACAAAATGAAACGCGTTGAATATTTTGTCTCGATACAATTTGTTTAGAAGCAAAATGTTACGTCCACTTTGCGGCGAACCTAATATGACCGTACCCATGATCATGATCTTTCTTTCTCCATAAAAAATCCCATTCATTCTGTTTTTATCTTCTCGTTGTTTCAGTTAATAGGTAGTGAATTCCGTTATTCCAGTTTATTTAGTTTTGTTAGTTCGTGACAGACAGTTCTATGCTTCTAATTGAATTTGATCTAACTATGCTATAATAATATTTTTCCATTTTATATACAGACTTCATGGATAAAGTTTTTCCTAAGGTAAACTAAATTATTTTATTGTTATAACATTTTGAATAGTGGAATATTTTCAACTTCTTAGTCGGTTTAAAAGTCACGCCAACATAGTTTGATTATAATCAATTCCAAACGATTACTGAACGGTTTAAGTGAGTGTTAAAATGTTGTAAATTTCTAGACTACAGCTGGGAATTTATTTTGGGACTTTCTGCTCTACAGTGCATCCATAGGTAAAGCAATTAGGTAAGTCATAAGTTAGGTAAAGTAAAATACTTTTTTACAGAATTTTAAATGTCCACAATCACTACACCAGAAACAGAATTTAATACTATATTCTTAATCACAACAATAAATTGTTTGAACAAAACCCTACTTACGCAATTAGAAAATACACCGATAAACTATCACAAGCTTTAAAAAGTGGTAGTAATTTGTTTTTATTCTTACGTTTTGGCCTTCTTTGGACCGCTAAAAAATATAAAAAATTTAAAATCCTACATTTATTTCAAACATTTTTTTGTATAACGCTTAGTTTAGCGGTAATTAGCAATTTTTTGTTTTTTTCTCACGAAAACGTGTAAAAAATCTATTTTTTTAACGGCCTTAGTATGCATTTTACGACAAAAGTGTATGTAATCAATTTATAGAAAATTAAAAGATCTACAACTTTCATGTTGAGAAATTTTCTATACAGAGCCTAGTTTAGCGTGAAAGATTGATTTTCCGTATTTTTAGGCCAAACTGAGGTCGGTTTTCATTTTGCGTCTTTCACTCATGAATAAAATAAGGTTATACTTATTGAGTTTAGTTTTTTGTTTATTGCTCATGTTTTATTACTGTTAAGTTATATTGGTCATTATTTGGATTGGCAAGAGAAAGTTGTGTGAATGTTTCACATTAGATTTTTTGTATTTCCACGAGAAATTCGTGTGAGTGTTTCACATCAGATATTTTAAGTTTTAATTTTTCTGTTGCAGGAATACAAGAAGGAAGGAGACCCTTTATCAAATGATACAATATACAAGAAATCTTATAAGCCATTTGATTTGGATGACGTATCTAAAGCTAGAGTGCTGCCCATCCGACCTGCCAACTCCCTCATGTCTGCCGGAGATTTCCAATCGGACACTACTAACAAGGTAAGTTAAATATAAAATTTTCTGGTAAATATTATTTACAAAGATTATATAGGGTGATTCAAAAAGAGCGCCGGTTTTGATATATCAAATTAAGAGATTTATTTTATTGAAAAACTGAAAATAAATACATCAACAAGTTCATCTTACCTTCCGATTTCATGTATGAAAAATGATGTCGTGCATGTGTCCTCCTCTACTGCGCTGGCACGCATCAACTCTGTCCATGAAATTGGATATTACTGCACGATAAGTTTCGACTTCCATTTGCCCGATAACCCGTCGAATTTCCTCCTTCAAGTCATTGATGTTTCGGGGTTTATTGGCATACACCAATGACTTCAGATGACCCCAAAGATGAAAGTCACAAGGCGTCAAGTCTTACGACCTTGGTGGCCATTGATGGTCGGAATTACGAGAAATGATGCGATCCTGGAACCGTTCACGGAGCAACAACATTGTTTCTCGTGCAGCAACTGAATTTTATACGGGTGATATTGGAGATCGTACCGAAGAATTCTCCGTACAGAAGAACATCGTAAACCCAATTGTTGAGAACGGCGACGTATTGATTTTGCTGGGCTAACAGCCACACTGTCACGAACCAACGCGACGTTCTGCTCAGTTCGGCCAGAACGACGACGTCCAGAACTTGTAAGGTCGACTGTTGAACCCGTCTCAAAAACCTTTTTCATGAGCCTGCGAACTGTTGATTCATTCGGTGCTTCATTACGTCCTAGAGTACCGCGAAGTCGCCTGACAGTAGCCGCATAACTCTCTCCACTCTGGTAAAATGTTTTGACGATTAACACTCGTTGTGCAATAGTAAACTTCTCCATGGTTAGACACAGACTGCGAGAGTACTACACTGCGAACAAGAGAAACTACAACTGAATCGTCAATCGGAATGTTCTCCGAAATAGAAATGAGGTCAAACAATGTTGCCAACCGATAAACAAAAATTTACCAGCCGTTTAAAAACCGGCGCTCATTTTGAATCACCCTTTATTACGTACACAGATAACGAATCATTAAAAAAATTGGTAATTATATAGAATCAGGGCCCGTCACCGATTTTTTTTTTCAAAATAACATTATTTGCAATCAGTTTTTTAAAAATAAACTATAAGCAAATCTTTTGAATTTACAAATCACCAGTTGAGGCCTCATTACTCTGAGTACCTCTCATTATATCAATTATTCATGTGTTCAAACAGAAAATTACTATATACAAAGATATTTACATTTTACAATATAGAATACTTTTCACTAAAATTTTATATACATTTAAACTCTTTCAGACACGTCCAAAACATGGTAACGTTTCAGGCGCCTAACTTCTTCTGCATTATTTAGAAGATTTATGGCTAATTCGTTTTTGTGGCTTTCGAGTCTTGCCTGATATTTTCTATTAAAACGCCTGACCTCGTCCATTACATCAGAAAGGTTGGAATAATGTTGTATTTCTGCATTCCTTGCAAACCATGGTGCCCTTGTTATAGCCCGAAGAACCTTATTTTGGAACCTTTGAATTATCTCTATGTTACTTCTGCTGGCAGTTCCCCAAAGTTAAAACGCCGTACAAAAAAACTGGTTTTAGTAACATTTTGTAAAGCAGCAACTAATTCTCAAGAGAGAGTGAAGAGTTTCCACCAATCAGCCAGCACATCCTTTTGTATTTCAGATTTAATTCGTTCCTCTTCATTCTCACATGGGTTTTCCAAGTTAACCGCCTGTCAAGATGCATACCCAGGCGTCACTGATTGTAACAATTTTTTTTAAATCTATACTTTTTTGGGCGCTGAATCCGAATTTGAAATTACTTTTCCCCGCAAATTACCATGAAATTATTTATAAGTTTTTTATATCATCTGCCGATAATGATTTATATAAAAAGTATTTTAATACAAAATACTTTTTAATTTTTTTCTTCTAAATGAAAATGTTAGGCCTACATCATATCATGACTGATGTTTTTAGTACTTTAGGTACCTATAATTTAAAAAATAGTTAACTTAATAGGAATACGACATCCGTAAAGTCGTAGACTCTAGCGTGCACCCTGTAGTAGGTGGCTTTTGTTTGTTGACAGTAGGAGCAAACTAAGAACGGCTGAACTGTAGAAAGTTGAACCAACAGCTGAGAATATTAAAAACCGTGATGCAGATATTTTAAAAACTAAAATTCTCTTTGCACTAAAACGAGCAGCATAAAATTATGAAAAAATTTGTACATCGTAACATGATAAATTTTTCTGTGTAAACCTGATAAAAACTTAATTATTTCATAAAAAAAAATTTCTTACGTAATTTAATGTTTTTCTGGTAGATCTAGGTCTAAACTATTGGAAAACATAAAAAATAAAAAATCGAAATTTTGAGTCAAAACCATCATGCAATCCCCCTTCATTTCAACCTCCTCCCATACTTCGTTTTTGAGATTTTCTGTTCACATAAAAACCAATCACTAAAAACATGTTTATTTTAATTCAAGGGGCCTGAAAATGTGTTTCCAGTGAAAATTCATTTGTTTTAAAATCTGCATGACTACAATACTTTCCTCCCCTAAATTCTTAATGGGCAAGAGAAAGTAAGTAGAAAATTGTAGTAGACTATAGATTATACTCGTGTAACAGCCTTACCGTGCACAAATATCTTGACAACAGTACTGTAAATAACGTTAAACCCCTGAAACAATATACACAGCTGCCTTACCGTTGACAAAATTTTGACAACAGTACTGTAAATAAACTATTAACCTCTGACATAATATAAACGCGATAACCTTACTGTACACAAAAATTTTGACAACTGTACCTTAACGGAATCTTTGTAACCTATTTAACCCTTTATAGGTCTTTGGTAAGTATACTTACCACTGGCAATAAGGTTGATTTTATTTAAGAATAAATTATGCAGTTGAACCTTTTTGGCATTTTATGGTTTTATAAGAATCAAACGGCTGTTTTGAGAATCGAGGGGTACGAAAAAGAGGCTGCTGTAAGAAAAGGTGTACGACAAGGTTGTTCTCTGTCACCACTACTTTTTAACTTGTATATAGAAGAGGCTATAAATGAAGTGAAGGAGAAATTTGACGCAGGAATAAAAATTCAAGGATAGACAATAAAAATGCTGAGATTCGCCGATGATATAGTAGTATTAGCCGAGGCAAAGAATGAACTAGAGGATGCCTTAAATGGAATGGATGAGATCTTGAGGAAGGATTACTTCATGAAAATTAATAAGAACAAAACGAAAGTGTTGTGCAGCAGCAAGAGTGGTTTAGAACAGATGCGAAATTTAAAAGTAGGCAACGAAAACATACAGTAAGTTGGGGAATTCTGCTATCTAGGGAGTAAAATAACAAAGGATGGTAGAAGCACAAGTGATATCAAGAGTAGAATTGCTCAAGCTAGAAAAGCCTTTGAAATGAAAAACAGCTTACTGACTACAAACATTGATTTACAGATTAGGAAAAATTTCTTAAAACATTATGTTTGGAGTGTAGCATTATACGGAAGTGAAACGTGGGTGATAGGGGCTGTAGAACGGAAGAGGATAGAAGCTTTTAAAATGTGGTGTTATAGGAAAATGTTGAAGATTAGGTGGGTGGACAAAATAAGTAATTTAGAGGTTCTTAGGCGAGTGGATGAAAAAAGAAGTATATGGAAGCATCTTACCAAAAGAAGGGATAGGCTAGTGGGGCATATCCTAAGACATCCAGGTATTGGGCTATCAATAATGGAGGGTGATATTGAGGGAGTAAATTGTAGAGGGAGGCAAAGATTAGAATATATAAAGCAAATTACGAAAGATGTAGGGTGTTACAGGTATGTAGATATGAAACGAATTGCGCAAGATAGAACAGCTTGGAGAACTGCATCAAACCAGTCGAGAGACTGATGACAAAAAAAAAGATGTTCTCTGGTAAGTAGGCTATCCACATATTGAAATTAGTGCGCAGCGACCATTTTCTTCATGAGTTGCTCGAATGTGGTAAGAATTCATACCAGCGTACACTGCAGTGCTGTTTTGTTGTTACTTTTTTTTTTTTTTATTTACGCCCCAATTGGAGCACTCAAGTCACTCATGGACATGCGTTCCTTGAGGAGTTAGTTGTGGCACCACACTGTTGTTTTTTTCGTTCCCACATCAATTTCATATTCCTTGATCTGGTGGCTCTCAATCTCTCTGCCACAGCTGCATTCGGCTGTCTTCTCTCTCTGAAAGGCAGTTGGGTTACAGTTACTTTAGTACAGTGCTTAAAAAATTTTAGTTTTTACGGGAAAGCAAGCATTCATGCTGATATAAAATTAAGATAAGTTATTCTACACATTTTTTTGGTATATTTTACTACAAGTTGTTTTCATAAGCATTCTTACCTTTAAACATTATGTGTTTTCCATTTCAATAAATTTTCCTTGGTAAGTATACCCACCAAAGCTTAACATTAAACCAAAGAAATATCTTACTATTCTGGCACTAGAAAAACGTTATTCAAGTCCCTGTACAGCAAAATTTAACATTTTATAACATACCTACATATTTTCCCCCGTAGTACTGTCCTATAAAGGGTTAACTGTAGTAATTTAACTTAGTATTTAACTTAGTATTTAACTTAGTTTTTTATAGTAGTTATAAGTATTTAAGTGATTAAATTTTTTGTTCTGTATACTCCTTTGCGCGGACAGAGATCTTTGTGAAGAAGAGTTTTCGCGTATAAGTATATTTAGTTTAAAATATTGTACATTGCTTAGTCTTCTTCTTCTTCTTCTTCTTACTATCAAGTATTAGGCATAAGCCTGTTCCGAACTCAGAAACTATCCTGTACGTCTACACAAACACCACACATCTCAACTACTGCCTTCTTCTTCAAGGTCTCCCCACTGGAACATATTCCAACTGGAACATATTCCATCACTTTTAGAGGTATTCTCTCCACTGGCATCCGTTCCAAATGTTGCCTCCATTGATTCCAGTACTCCTCCACTTAGCTTAGTATAGTAATTAATTGTATTTGAATGTAGTTATATTTTACTAAATAAAATAAATAAATAAAATATAGGGTTATTCTAAATGATTGCCCAATTTTATAAATTCGTATTTATTTAAGCATAAATTCAAAATGAAAATGAATACACAAATAAAAACAGGAAGTTTCAAAGTCTTTCTTACACACTTATAAAATGTTCAATGTGTCCCCCTTGTGCTGCACGGCAAACATCTAAACGAAAGCCAAACTCGCTCTACACACGAGAAAGCGTATCCTGTTACTGAGTACACCGCAGCAGTGATACGAATCTGCAAATCGGCTCCCTGAATTGGGCGGTGGTAGTTGCAGAAATGGCCGCTAGAGTTCTCGCACCAATGGGCTGCCAGCCGCCATTGCATTGGAACATGAAAGACTCGCCAAAGATAAATGTGTTCTGGCCTTATCTCGTACAAAGGTTCACCGGATAATTTATTATTTTCACGGAAAGAATTGTGACTGGAATGACATACCTGGACATACTGGAACAATGGCTGTTCCAAGTTATGGAAGATTCACAGGACTTCATTTTCCAACAAGATGGAGCTCCGGCCCATTGGCACCTTGATGTTTGAGACATTTGGAATCAGTCCCTTCCTTTGCGCTGGATAGGCCGCAGGGGAAATCAAGACCTAACTCTACACTACTAGCCATCGAGATCTCCTGATCTCACCCTATGTGACTATTTCTTATTGGGTTGATATCAAGGAAGCAGTTAACATCCCACTTCTACCAATAACTCTGGCTGATCTGCGGAACTGTATCACTGCTGCGGTTTACTAGTAACAGGAGATACACTTTCTCGTATAGGGCGAGTTTGGCTTTCGTTTAGTTTGTCGTGCAGCACAAGGGGGACACATTGAACATTTTATAAGTGTGTAAAAAAAAAATTTGAAACTTCCTCTTTCTAATTGTGTATTCATTGTTCATTTTAAATGCCTTAACAAATACGAGTTAATAAAATTGGGTCCATCATTTAGAATAACCCTGTAGAATTGATTTCAAGCTGCAGGATGAAATTATAAGGATTTATTTCTTATTACTATATACAATTTGTTTGGTTGACAGATGAGTTATGGGCGATGGGACGGTTACCAGAGGTCAAAGAAGATTCCGCCAAAGGACCATTGTCTTTTGGGTGTCGGACCACTTCAAGAGATGACAACCAATCGACATGATTACACACCGAAGTATTTAAATGAAAGGACTCAATCATTTAAACCTCCCAGTTGGTTGGGATTGTCTGATAAAGCTATGGAACGTAAGTGGATTCGATTCTCAATAGTGTCACCTGAGTAGGTTGTCAATCAGCGACGGGTATTTCGTTGAAGTAGGTGAAGAGTCTCTTCTCCTATTTTCTGGGATAGTGTACAGATTTATTTCTCTTACAAAATAAGTATAATTTCTGTTATAATTATTTTTTGTTTTAAGGGGGTAGTCAATCCAGACTGCTGACGGAGACGTCAGCGGCACGCCTAGCTCTCCCCACTCGATCACTAATAGTGAAGAGGCTGACGCGGGTCAACCAGACTACTGCACCTGCATTTCTATGTACGTGTTTGTACGTTAGTTGTTATGTATTTGCGGTGTCGAGTCCTCTTGACAATTGCTTTTTCCGGGGGTGAAGATTAGTTTACCTTATCGTGTGTTTGTATGTGTGTAAAATGAATTGTTTTTACTCTCGGCAGTCTCTCGAATACTTAATAATACACAAATCAATTAATTTCAGTTCTAATTGAATTCTCAAAGTGAAAAGATTATGGATATAATTTACTGTCTATGAACAAATCAATATGTCACTGAAAGAACAATTTCTTGTTTTAAATCAATATGTCACTGAAAGAGCAATTTCTTGTTTTAAATCAATATGTCACTGAAAGAATAATTTCTTGTTTTAAATCAATATGTCACTGAATGAACAATTTCTTGATTTAAATCAATATATCACTGAAAGAACAATTTTTTGTTTTTAGGATCAACAACAAATAATTTATCTTATGCTTGGCCAGACCAATTTGAACCGACGGTGTCGTTTAGACCAGAAAAAAGATATATTAGACCAGAAAATAAAATGGAAAGTGATTCTACACAAAAAATGAGCTACAAACCATGGGATCCGAGTGCTTTGAGAAGAGAAAAATTCCCGTGGCAAGAAAAAGGAAAATATAACCCACCAACTGTACCAATGATAGGCGAAACTATTTACAACAATAGGTATGTATAGGATATTTATATTTATTTAATGGATTGTGGCCTTCGGGCCAGCCCAGTCAGTCAGCTGGTAGTATGTCGCTATTATTTGTTAAGTAACACCGGTAGGCAAGCGACTTTGTATGGTGACCAGTTGACAGCCATCCATGAAAAAACTCTACTGGGGGTCCCTGTTCAAACTCATGTCTAAACTTTTTTTTAGGTCATCAGCCAAAAGGCTGGTTTGAACCTGTAGAGGTTTTACTAAGTAAAACGAGGAGTAAAGTGGTTTACCATTGCCTTCCTCACTGAGTGGAAAAGTACACTTATCAGCATGCCGGGCCCTCTGAAAAGCACATATTCTCCACTCTGCAAATTACACTTTCACTTCATTCACCACAGGGTCTGGCTGTATAATGAAATCCATTACTTTCAGAGGAGATAACTCGGATTAGTGTCTTTTACACGTCTACCTCTTCTGTTCTTAAATGATTCAGTCATTTAATTGGCTGACCATGTGATAAGAAACAGAACTATTTATTTTAGCCCTGCAACTAACAGATTGAGTGTAAATAATTTGACACTCCACCTGTCTGTTATGGGCAAATCAATATGCTATGATAAATGCAAAATCAGCTGTTATGTCTAAACTACGTACGTCAAAAAATACAGCAAAGCAGACATCAAATCGGGTAGTTGTCAATAGTATGTACAGTTCCCGATAACAAATAAAAGCTTAAAAAAAATATATTTATTTAACCCACTGGGTTGTTCTAGAGGTAAAGTTGTCGCCGCGAGTCAGCTGTTCAACGGCTAATTTTCGGAAACGAAGGTTCCTGGTTCAAATCCTAGTAAAGGCAGTTACTTTTATATGGATTTGAATACTAGACAGTAGTTATCGGTGTACTATGACTGTTGGGATTCAATTAACCATACTCTCTCAGGAATGGTAGGCCTGGGTCTGTACAAGACTACACCTCATTTACACGTCATACACATCATTCTCATCTCATTGGGTCACGGGGTTGCTTATTGTTCTGAATTGAACAGATTGGAATGTACACAAATTAGGAATAAAAAAAAATAATAAAAAATATTTATTTATTTATTTCCCCATTGCTTACAAAAAATAAATATCAATACATAATAAATGTTAATTTCCTTAAATTATACTTTGATAATCTAAAAACTAATTATTTTAATTCCCGGTGGGAAAATTAATCCACCTAACTACGGTTTCCCATGTTCAAGGGTAGATCAATTGAGTGCTTCTTTGTCCATTATACTACTGCAACTACTCTACTACGGTAAACTATTAGTGTGTTAGTAATTACTACTACATGTTTGTTTCTTAAATACTAATTGAACTACTAACACATTTTTATCAAACAAATAATATGCTGTTATATAATTGCATGTACTAATGAGAAATAAAACAATATAATATAATATTTATATTTATTTATTTATTTCCCATTGCTTACAAAAAATAAATATCAATACATAATAAATGTTAATTCCCTTAATTTATTTGCAAGGCTTAATATTTGCAAGACAAGAGAATTTATTTAAAAATAGAAAACTAAAATTGAAACCAGTAGACGAGCTCACAAAACTAATGTTTCCTGGAGTAACCATTTTTTCTATAGCGTCCCTCCCTACTTCCAATAGCCAAATGGTTACTGCTTTTTTATACCTTATGATGTCCGGCTTAAGGTTTTATGTGGCTTAAGGGCATAGGGGCTTCAGGGTTTAAGGGAATAATAAAGGCTTAAGGGAACCGGCCGGGATAGAAGGCGTATCCTATTCATACATTCACGTTGAAATATGGGGTGTAATATGGGTTGAAATATGGAAAAATTGAGCCTAGAGACCGCTCATCACCATATGATGACTGTCTCATGGTGAACGGAACTGGAAGGGCTACTCATCCCGTCCTAGCAGAAGGTGGGTTGGGGTCTTCAGTCTACCAAACAAAAAGCTGAAAACAACTATAACCTCTTAAGGTAACCAGTACCCCCCCCCCCAAAAAATCAATTTTGTTTTTATATTTTTATATAAATATTTAGTAATTTCTAAGCATTTTGATACCAAATCTTATGTTTTTACTCCCAATCGCAATTTATTTACGAATTTTTTTAAAATAGTAATGCATGAAAAAAATTGTGCCTTTAACTATAACCTCTTAAGGGACAAGTTAATTTTAAAAATTAATCATAACCTTGCAATTAAAACAACGCAATTACGTATGAATATTGATTGTTCTTAAGGTGATCAGCTGAAAGGCTATTTGAATCTCTAAAGGCTTCACTAAGTAAAATGAGGAGTGAGGTGGTTTACCATTGCCTTCCTCAATGTATTGAAAAGTATGGTTATCAGCGTATCAGGTTTTCTGAACAGTACAAATTTTTCAACCTGCAAAATGACACCTTCACTTCATTCACCACAGGGTCTAGCTGTATAATGAAATTCATTACTTTCAGAGGAGATAACTCTGATTAGTGTCACATTACACCTCTATTTCTTCTATTCTTATATGAGTCAGGGACATAATTGGGCCATGCAATAAGAAACAGAACTATTTTTTGTAGCCCTAGAACTAGCAGATCGAATGCAAATAATTTAACAGGTTGACTCCCAAGTCAATTTTTATAATTTTTCTTAAAAACCCATATTTATTTTATGGTTCCTGGGTTTTTTTAAAATAATTTTCTTTCAAGTCTAGAGTATTGTAAAGCTTAATTTTTTTTGGTGCTGTGTTTTAGGTGAGAGACTGATCAGGTACTCAAGAGTAAAAACTCAAATTTACTCTGAAAGACTGATTTGTGTCTCACTGAAATTTTACTTGTATTTCTATAAAATTATTATGTGTTGTTGTTTAGGTGATCACCCTGTAGTAGGCTGGTTTGAACCTGTAGAGTTTTTACTAAGTAAAACGAGGAGTGAGGTGGTTTACAATTGCCTTCCTCACTGTGAATAGAAAAATAACGCTTATCAGCATGTCGGGCCCTCTGAAAAGCACGAATTTTCCACTCTACAAATGACACCTTCACTTCATTCACCACAGGGTCTGGCTGTATAATGAAATTCATTACTTTCAGAGGAAATAACTCTGATTAGTGTCTTTTACACCTCTACCTCTTCTGTTTTTAAATGATTCAGTCATTTAATTGGCTGACCATGTGATAAGAAACAGAACTATTTATTTTAGTCCTGTAACTAACAGATTGAGTGTAAATAATTTGACTCTCCTGTCAATTATGTTATGGGCAGAAAAATTTTATATGTAATTTATAAAATATAATTTACCTTGGGCTATTTTTCAATAAAACTACATAAATATCGATGCTGCTTCTCTATCAAGCAGTTGTTGGGCGAATGGTAAACTTTCTTACAAATTGTCTACATAGAGGCACCAACCAGAGTTAACTTTTACAATGCAAAAAGTATTGTAATATGAAAACTAAAAAAAATTAAAAGATAAAATGATTTTTCATTATACGAGTATAATATTATTAAAAACGAAGGGAAAAGTGATCAGACAATTAAAACAGAACGTAGAATTGTTAGAACTTGCATTAATAAGAACTACAAAAAGGATGGTGTGTGGAGAATCCCCACTAATGAAACAGTGTATGAAGTAGTGGAACCGATTATCAGTCTAATGAAAAAGCGCAGAATTTCTCATTTCTTTCACATATTAAGAATGCCAGAGAATAGGTTATTAAAACAACTTATAACCAGAGGAATCAGTGTGAAATCTGGTGAAAGATACATCTCAGCAATTAAAGAGGATCTTGACGAAGTTGGACTGAGGATTGAAGATGCGACAAATAAACCAAAGATAAGGGCGTTTCTAAATGCAAAATGTTTTAATGTGGACAAGGTGGCTAGAGTTGTGCAGGTAACTGATGAACAACGAAAAGCAAGATCTGAAAACATGAGGAGGTATTGGCAAAAACTGTGAGCCAATAAAGTACATGGGAAGCGAACCAGAAAGTTGACTAGAGTGATCCATTGAGGTCAAACAAGCTAAAAAAAAAAAAAAATTATTAAAACATGAATAATAATGCAATAATAAACTAAAATAATAGTCACTTATTATGTGATAGTAATAATAAGCTACGCCCATAACTGACAGAAGGAGTGTCAAATTATTTACACTCAATCTGTTAGTTGCAGGGCTAAAATAAATAGTTCTGTTTATCACATGGTCAGCCAATTAAATGACTGAATCATTTAAGAACAGAAGAGGTAGAGGTGTAAAAGACACTAATCAGAGTTATCTCCTCTAAAAGTGATGAATTTCATTATACAGCCAGACCCTGTGGTGAATGAAGTGAAAGTGTCATTTGTGCAGAGTGGAAAATATGTCCTTTTCAGAGGGCCCGGCATGCTGATAAGCGTACATTTCCACTCAGTGAGGAAGGCAATTGTAAACCACCTCACTCCTAGTTTTACTTAGTAAAACCTCTACAGGTTCAAACCAGCCTTTCGGCTGATGACCTAAACAACAACAATAATAAGCTGTCAAGTTCACCAACCCATTTTTGATTCGATTGGATCAAGTAAATCACGAACCATGGTTAGGGTGATTATGTGAAAATGATTTTGAACTCATTTTTAACAGTTCAGTATATGATTCAATGCAAACTAGCATCCAATCCGTCTCACGATTCTATTAAACCTTTATAGGGCAGTACTACCAGGATTAATATATATGTTTTAATATATTAAATTTTGTTTTATAGGGACTTGAATAATGCATTTCTAGTGCCATAACAGTAAGCTATTTCTTTTTTTATGTTAAGCCCTGGTAAGTATCCTTACCAAGGAACGTTTATTGAACTGGGAACCATATAATGTTTAGTGGTAAGAATGCTTATTAAAACAACTTGTAGTCCTATATAACAGAAAAATGTGTAGAATAACTTATCTCAACTTTATATTAACATAAATACATGCTTTCCTGTAAAAAACTCGAATTTTCTAAGCACTGTACAAAAGTAACAACAAAACAACACTGTTACCTACACTGGTGTGAATCCTTACCACATTTGTAAAACTCATGAAGTAAATTGTCGCTGCACACTAATTTCAAAATGTGGATAGCCTACTTACCAGGGAACATCAATCTATAAAACCATAAAATGCCAATAGGGTTCAAACTGCATAGCTTATTCTTAAAAAATTGACCTTATTGGCAGTGGTAAATATACTAACTAAAGACCTATAAAGGGTTAAAAACACTTACATGAGAGATGGATCAGTCTCTCAAAATTCAATTTTACAGATCTGGTGAGAGAGGTGAAAGTGTCTCATGGGAGTCAACCTGTTAACACTGCACCTACCTGTTGTGGGGAGTGCAGATGAATAACTGATAATGCAACAAGAGATCAGTGCTACTAACAGAGGTTTTTAACAACAAATGTTTCAATTGGGCGTCAAAGTAGTTGAAAAATATCTAACTGAGGTGTTAATGACCGCGTATGTGTCAATGTCCGTCAAGAGGATAAAATACAGTTTCTTTCTGTCTGACTAGAATTAGTCAGGCGACACTCCCTCATGTCTAATTCTGTTTAGGCTTACTTAGTAACTGGTGTTTTATTAAGGACGCAACCCTGATTATAAGAAGATAAAAGTAATACATCGGTCAATTTTCTAACCCCCAATCAGTATGTTGGCAACAGTGTACTTAAGGCCAACTACCTAACACAGTTAAAATGTTCCAGTCAAGGATTAGTGTGGTGACAGCAGTCGTTTCATTATATTGTGTCAGCAATAGTTTTTTCCAAGGAAGAACGTGTGTTTATTGTAGAGACTTACATAGCGAGTAAATCTTACAAATGTGTGCAAGATAAGTTTCAGTTGAAATTTCCCCGTTCTGCCGTTCCGAATAAAATAATCATAAATATTGCGTTTGATAAATAAATTCCGTACAACTGGGAGTGTACTCTATGAGAAACCACCTCGTCAGCCAACAAAGTTAACCACGGAAGTTCTCGAAGTTTTGAAAAATTGTTTGACTCAAATCACCTAAAAAATCACTTGAACTAAGAATGCAAATGTAATTTTTTTGTAGTTCTCAAAGTAGTAGTTAATGTTAGCCCAGCTTGCGATTATAATCTTCTAAGCGATTTTTTAGGTGATTGAGTCAAACGATTTTTGAGTGCATCGGCCGTCTTCCTCGTCTGTTGCCTTTCGCTTCCAGTTTGCTGGTCTTTGGTTGTATTATTTCCCCAAGGTGTTTGAAGCTATTAATTAATTTTTCCGTTTTTTTTCTTCAGGTTGGGTGCTGTTTTAATGTTTGTTGTTGTTGTTTAGGTCAACAGCCGAAAGGCTGGTTTGAACCTCTAAAGGTTTTACTAAGTAAAAACGAGGAGTAAGGTGGTTTACAATTGCCTTCCTCACTGAGTTTAAAGAGTATGCTTATCAGCATGCCAGGCCCTCCGAAAAGCACTCACTTTCCACCCTGCAAATGACACCTTCACTTCATTCACCACAGGGTCTAGCTGCATAGTGAAATTCATTACTCTCAGAGGAGATAACTCTGACTAGTGTCTTTTACACCTCTACCTCTTCTGTTCTTAAATAGTTCAGTCATATAAGTGGCTGACTTATGTGATAAGAAACAGAACTAGTTTTTTAGCCCTGGACCAAACAGATAGAGTACAATTAAAATAACACTCCACCTACCCGTTTTGGGAATTAATGTTAGTTCTGTACCTATTTAGTTTTCTTGAAGGAACCCTGTAATTTTAATAATATAGCTATATATTTAAATATCTCTAAGTTCCATGATTTTTTTTAAGTCAAATATTTGTTAACAAATTGTAAAAATCTATTTTCAGTTATTTTGAACCAGGTCGTTTTGAAGAAGTACCGGCTTGTGGGAGTGAGTATTTTTTCATTAACATAGAATATTTTA
Organism: Catonia carolina; assembly: GCA_035578175.1. Taxonomy (NCBI): domain Eukaryota; kingdom Metazoa; phylum Arthropoda; class Insecta; order Hemiptera; family Achilidae; genus Catonia; species Catonia carolina. The sequence continues at coordinate 109,495,712 of JAQMRL010000003.1, forward strand.
TAGCAGTTATTATTTTAGAAAACTAAATAGTACTGAGTGATTCATTTAAAAGTAGCCCGCCGCTCGAGTAATTTTCATATGCTGTATTGGCAGCACTGATCACGATGTGATCGATTGGCCTTTATAGTACAATTTATATTATTATTTAATTATTATATTATTATAGAGTACAATTTTTTCCAGCAAGATGGTGCAACATGTCACACGTCTTGCCAGTCCCTATCTCATATCAATCAGGCTTTTCCCATGCGAGTTGTTAGTAAAGATTTGTGGCCTCCTCGTTCACCCGATTTTGAGTATGAGCGATTTTTTTCTATTGGGTTATTTAAAAGGAACTTTTTACCAAACAAACCCCCGCAGTATACATGAGCTAAAGAATAACATCGTGGCAGCCATTTAAGCTCTAGACGTTTCCGTATTGCGTCGTGTGTGCATTAATAACACTGAACGAGTGCAAAAATGTGTAAGCGTTCAAGGACGCCACTTTCAGCATCTACTGTAAAGGTGAAGTTGAAATTTGTATATAAATTTTAAATAAATATGTAAAATTATGTAATAAGTAATAATTCTATTTATTCATTTACTATTTGAATCCAATTGAGTGCCGAAGGCCGCTACTTTTAAATGAATCACCCTGTATATACTTACATTACAATACAGTAATCAAACCAACAATTTTATACACCAGTGAGACCTTGACATTTAACAGGAAAACAGACATGGAAAGCTTAAAGAAGGAAGAAAGAAAAATAATTAGGTAAATTCTTGGACCTAGATGGACCGAAAACGAGTACAGATTACAGAGAAAGTCTAAAATTGAAGAATATTCCAACATAGAGACAGACATGAGGAAAAGACGCCTTCAATTTTATGGCCACATAATGAGGCTTCTTGACAATAGACTCTCAAAGAAAATAGTAAAATATGTATCATCACATGTTATTGGTGGGGGGGGGGGGGGGAATGAATACAAAATGTTAAAAAAGATTTAGAATTGGCCAAAATCACCAAAAAAGAAATTCTCATAAGAGACAATTTTAGAACAAAAGTTAAAAAATGAGAGGTTAAACCAGAGACAAAAGCTCCATGAACCGGAACAAAATGGAGTGAACAAAGAAAAGCTGAATTCTCACAAAGAATGAAAAACTGGTGGGTAGATAAAAAGGACAAGAAATCCCAAAAACAAACCAGATTTACTTAGCGTCTTCCACTTCGGGAGCTTTATGACTAATAATAATAATAATAATAATAATATACCTACGAAGAGATCATTGGGGGAGTAGATTAGAAATAGTTTTAGCGCATTGTTAATTGTTACCACAATGTAACACATTCAAGTGGTTTGCATTACAACTCCTTATAATTAAATACAATGATAAATACAATAAAAATACAATTAATGAATAAATGATGGTTGTTGTTGTTGTTGTTTAGGTCAACAGCCGAAAGGCTGGTTTGAACCTCTAGAGGTTTTACTAGGTAAAACGAGGAGTGAGGTGGTTTACCATTGCCTTCCTCACTGAGTGGAAATGTACCCTTATCAGCATGCCGGGCCCTCTGAAAAGTACATATTTTCCACTCTGTAAATGACACCTTCACTTCATTCACCACAGGGTCTGGCTGTACAATGAAAGCCGGCCGCATTGGCGAAGTTGGTAACGTGCTCGCCTCTCATCATGCGGTCTTGGGTTCGAATCCCATTCAGGCACGGCATTTTTTCATACATTACAAAAATCATTTCATCATTCACCGTCTGCATTAGCAGTAATTACAGAACAGTCGGACGTTAAACAAAAAAAAAAATGTACAATGAAATTCATTACTTTCAGAGGAGGAGATAACTCTGATTAGTGTCACAGTACACCTCTACCTCTTCTGTTCTTAAATGATTCAGTCATTTAATTGGTTGACCATGTGATAAGAAACAGAACTATTTATTTTAGCCCTGCAATAAACAAATTGAGTGTAAATAATTTGACACACCACCTGTCTGTTAAGGGCAGAAAATGATGGTTGTATCATTAAATACAACTAATTAAAAATCAAAGTGATCTCAAAATGATAATTTTCTTTTCTTGTTTCAGACTGCTATTGTTTGACTATTGGTGAATGTTTTGATAACGAAGGGAACCCTCCAAAAGCACACGAATACACTGTCTGTCCTATAGGATATGATCCAATTAGAGATGGTCCACGTACACCTGTGACCACCACATAACGTTAATGTCTACCGTTATAATATAATGGAATCAAGAATGTTTTATCAATTATTTCTATGATTTTACTCAGTTAAATGTTTATCGTACAGTTTTGTTTTCAAATTCATAAAATTGTCTGAATTCTTAAGGTAAGAATATAATCCATACTGTGGACAATTCGAACTGGAACAACTCTTGCTCTACGTGTACATACAGTTCTCCCCTAAAAAGGCAAAAATGTGTATCTCAAAAACACAACTTTTCAGAACAACTCTTACTCTACGTGTACATACAGTTCTCCCCTAAAAAGGCAAAAATGTGTATCTCAAAAACACAACTTTTCAGAACAACTCTTACTCTACGTGTACATACAGTTCTCCCTTAAAAAAGCAAAAAGGTGTATCTCAAAAACACAACTTTTCAGAACAACTCTTGCTCTACGTGTACATACAGTTCTCCCCTAAAAAGGCAAAAATGTGTATCTCAAAAACACAACTTTTCAGAACAACTCTTACTCTACGTGTACATACAGTTCTCCCCTAAAAAGGCAAAAATGTGTATCTCAAAAACACAACTTTTCAGAAATTGCAATCAAAGTTTAAATTGCGGCCGTTTTGTTGTAAATGATTTTCTAATTGAGTACTTTATGTATTGTTATAGTTTTTAATGTTCTGTTTATGACTACGTAGTCAAAAATTTGTAAAACCTTGTAAAAACCCTAAAAACTCAGTTAAACCATTTTGCCTTAATGGGAGCGCACCATTCTTTTATGATAACTCTGTATATCCATAACCTATTCTTTCAACAAGGTCTACAGATTTTAATGTAGGCCTACACACATGCCTACAACTTTATTTTAAAGTAAAAATCTGGTGTGAAACACTCACACAACTTTCTCTTGCCAATACAAATGATTAATAATAAACCTAACATTATTAATAAAATATTAGAAATAAACAAAAACTAACCTCAAAAACATAACCTTATTTTAATCACGAGTGAATGACAATCGAACTCAATTTGGCTTAAAAATACGGAAAATCACGCTTTCACGCTAAACTAGGCTCTGTAGAGAAAAATGCTCTAAACAAAAGTTGTAGATCTTTTAATTTTCTATAACTTTTATTATATACACTTTTGTCGTAAAATGCATACTAAGACCGAAATGTTAAAAAAATCGATTTTTCTCACGTTTTCGTGAGAAAAAAAACAGAAAATCGCAAATTACCGCTAAACTAAGCGTTATACAAAAAAATGTTTGTTGTAGGTTTTTAAATTCTCTACAACTTTTATTATATAAGTTTTTGCGCTGAAATTTATATTAAAGCCGTAATCTTAAAAAAACAACGTTTTTACGTGAAAACAGCCTCACCGAGAATTTCAGCAAACATGGCGCCTACCCTATCTTGTAGAGAATAAAAAATTGAGTAAAATAGGCGATTTTAAAAAAAATCGTAGGACCAGTTTTTGAGAAAATCACAAAAAACTGAAAAATTATACGAATAAACTACTACTTCCGGTTGACCGATTTTGATGTCCGGTAGTGGTATGTAACTTAAGTTTCAAGTTTCAAGTTCGTACGATGTTCCGTTCTTGAGATATTCTGTTCACACACACACACACACACAGACACACAGACACACACACAGACCAATCGCTAAAAACATGTTTTTTGGATTCAGGGGGTCTGAAAACGTATAGATCCGGTGAAAACTCGATTTCGAAAAATCGACATGAAAACAATACTTTCCTTCCTATATATTCATATAGGCAAGAGAAAGTAAAAACATACAAATAATTATTTTTCATTTTGAAATATTTAATTTTTCCCAGTATAAATTTAAATTATAAATTACTACTGGGTATTAGAACTAAACTGCAAAAACTCACTAAACTATAATTTTCTATGCAACTAACTAAACAAATTGGTCTTAATATAAATACGGAAAAAAAATCATGTGAAAAAAAATTAGTCACATTATTGCCTGACAGATTATAATAACAACGATGAAAACAAAGCGTAGTGACCATTGCATGGCGAGGGGTGAAGAGTGGAGAAGATAAACACCGAAGCTGCTTGTTCCAATTCGAATTGTCCAAGGTATACCTGTTTTCTAACCATAACCTAACAACCTTAGTAGAAAAATAACAATTATCTTATTGACCTATAACATTTACATAAATAGAAGCATAATAAGATGTAGGGTGTTACAGGTATGTAGATATGAAACGACTTGTGCAAGATAGAACAGGTTGGAGAACTGCATCAAACCAGTCGAGAGACTGATGACAAAAAAAAAAAAATAGAAGCAGCAAAAACTGCCGTAAATCGAGGCTCTGTCACAATTATATCCTATATTATACCAACTTGGCATATGTATGGTTTGTATGTCCAACTTTTCTCGAAAATGGCTTTAACGATTTTCCTGAAAATTCGTCTGAAGAGTAAGAAGAAAACGCCCCAAAATGTGTAAGGACAAATCATGGGTTCTCCACCAAGACAATACACTAGCTCATTTCGCGTTATCTATTAAGAGATTCCCAGCCAAATACAGTATCTCAGTGTTAGAACATCCACCTTATTCACCAGATCTTGCACGATGTGACTTCTACCTGTTTCCTATGGTGAAATCTGCATTAAAAGGGACAAGATTTGAGTCTGTGGAATCTGTAAAAGAGAAAGCGGCACGTGTTCTGAAGGAGCTGACAGAAGATGACTTCCAGCACTGTTTCCAAGAATGAAAAAATTCGAATGGAGCGTTTTAGGGATAGAGAAGGAGTGTATATTGAAGGTGACAATAAGTGATTATGTCTTCTTCTTCTTAGCGTGCCTGTCCGGTTCGAACGCTGGCTGTCATCATGGCTATCTTGGTCTTGTCATCTGCAATGCGGAACAGTTGGGCCGAGCTTTTCCCATACCAGTCTCTCAGGTTAGCAAGCCAGGATATTCTTCTTCGGCCTGGCTGTCTTCTACCATCCAATCTTCCCTGCAGGATGCGCTGCAACAGTTCGTATCTACCGTGGTTCCTCATAATATGACCGAGGTATTGCAACTTGCGACACTTAATGGTGTTTATTACCTCTGGTTCCTTGTTCATCCGACGCAGTACCTCAATGTTGGTCACCCTATCTGTCCATGGTATCCTCAGCATTCTTCTGTACACCCAAAGTTCGAAGGCTTCAAGTTTAGTAGTGGTCGCCCTCGTCAACGTCCAAGACTCTACTCCGTACAGAAGAACGGAAAACACGTAACACCGCAAGAGTCGCAACTTAGTGCCCATAGTGAGATCATGAGTGATTATGTATAAAATAAAAATAGAATGTTTTACAACGTCAGTCTCATTATTTAATAGCCACACCTCGTATATACATTAAGTTTTGTAAACCGTCTATAACACTAGTCGAGGGACGGGTGGATAATAGTATATCTAAGCTGATTCATTTGAAGCATTGACGCGCCAGATGATATATCTGTACTTATACAAAGATAATTATATATAGAGTGGCGACTATTTACAACGCTATGGGTTGTTTGTCGCAGTCAAAACGCCATTTTTGCCTGTCTTGCCATGACTCCTCCTCCATGTTTCTTCTCCCCATGGCTCTGTCAATACCTTCCATCCATCTCCCTCTCGGTCTTCCTCTTTTTCTATTTCGCTGCGGTCTCCAGTTCCATGCCTTCAGTGGGATTCGTACGTTGCTCATTCTTCGCATGTGACCATACCAGTGCAGTTGTTTTCTCTCAATACGGTCTATTATTGAGTCTTCAATGCCCATTATTTCTCTTACTCTTATATTCGTTACCCTATCTCGTAACGTCAATCTGCAACATCTTCTCCAATATCTGTTCTCCACTGTACTGATTCTATTTTTCATGTTTTGTGTAATGGTCCACACTTCTGCCCCATATGTCACCGTACCTTCCACTATTGCTGAAAGATAAAAAAAAAGACAAAGATAATTATTTTGAAAAAAAAACAATATGCATATCTTGAAACTATAATGAGGTTTTCAGGTAGCCTATAGAAGCTGAAACATCTGTTTAAAAAGTTAAAAAATAAAATATCCTTTTGGATTAATCTTGTTTTTATTGTTACAGTTTGAGTTTGAAAAGGATGGATGGTCTTATTGGACACCAATTTAAATTATTAATTAGATATTTAAATCTTGAAAATTCAATTATCATTTCTACCATATTAAAAATGATTGTCTTGTATGTATTGTGAAATTGTTATATTTTTACTTTTATTACGGTCAAGAAATTAAAAATGGATTGAAAAACTGAAAGTTAATGTAAGTATAACATTTTTTAATAATTTAATAATAGGCCTCCAGATTTGAACCCAGAAAACATGTTTTTAGCGATTGTGTGTGTGTGTGTGTGTGTGTGTGTGTGTGTGTGTGTGTGTGTGTGTGTGTGTGTGTGTGTGTGTGTGTGTGTGTGTGTGTGTGTGTGTGTGTGTGTGTGTGTGTGTGTGTGTGTGTGTGTGTGTGTGTGGGTGCGTGTGTGTGAGTGTGTGCGTGCGCGCGTGCGCGTTTGTGCGTGTGTGTGTGTGAGTGTGTGTGTGTGTGTATACGCGCGTGTATGTGTGAACAAAGTATCTCTATAGGATCTATAAAAACGGAATAGCGTACAAAAATGAAACATAGAACACTTAGTTAGGTACCACTAGGGGACCGGACACAAACATTTTCATCAAAATTGGTCAACCAGAAGTAGTTTATTCGTGCGACTTTTCACTTTTTTGTGATTTTCTCAAAAACTGCTAACATTTTCTTAAAAATCGCCTCACTACATTTTTTATGCTCTAAAAATAGGGTAGACACCAAGTCTGCTGAAAATCTTAGGGAGCCTGTGCTCACAGGTAAAATGTTTTTTTCTAAAGATTGCACCTTGAATACATTTTAGAGCAAAAGCGTATAAGAGTTGTAGGAAATTAAAATAGGTACCTACAACTTTTATTTGTATTACTTTTACGACGCTTAGTTTGGCGGCAATTAGTGATTTTCTGTACTTTTGTCGTCAAAATCTGTAAAAAATTGCATTTCTTTAGGTTGCGGCCTAAATGTGTGAATTTACAATAGAAATGTACATAATTTATAGGGAATAAAATTAGCTACAACATTTATTTTAAGTATTTTTTTCTTCAGACCCTAGTTTAGCGTCAGTTAATGATTTTCGATAATTTTAATTAAAACTGTATTTGATTTTCATTTTGCGTCATTCACTGAGGATTAAATTTAGTGTATTGTTTTTCATTTGAATTCTTTTGCTAATGATTAAAAATAGGTTATGTTTTTCATTAGTTACATTGGAAAGTGAAAGTTGTGTGAGTGTTTCACGCCAGATTTGTTTTATAAAACACACCAATTTCCATTTAGAAATGTAATACGTAAAGTAATTGTTTAAATGTTTAAATTATACTTTTACAGTTTGGAAAAATTATATAAAATGTACAAAATAAGTAAAATTTCTTGGAGAAGTATTTAATTTAAAATGACGGACTATCACTTGTTTTTAACTGCGTGCTGAAGAAGTTTATTCGGGAGTAGAAAATGGAACTTACTATCTTTAAACCAAATTAGTTTTATATTGAGATTGATTCAAATACCTGTAGTTATGCTTTTCTTACCATTTGAAATTTTTAAATATCATTTACCTTTCATACAATTTAAAAATAAATTTTTGACATCTTCTTTCAAACAAGGCTAGGCATAAGTCTGTTCCAAACTCGTGCACTGTTGTTGTTGTGTTGTTGTTTAGATCAACAGCCGAAAGGTTGGTTTGAACCTGCAGAGGTTTTACTAAGTAAAACGAGGAGTGAGGTGGTTTACAACTGCCTTCGTCACTGAATGAAAAAGCGCGCTTATCAGCATCCCGGGCCCTCTGAAAAGCACATATTTTCCACTCTGCAAATGGCACCTTCACTTCATTCACCACCGAGTCTGGCTGTATAATGAAATTCATTACTTTCAGAGGAGATATCTCTGATTAGTGTCTTTTACATCTCTACCTCTTCTGTCCTTAAATGATTCAGTCATTTAATTGGCTCACCGTGTAATAAGAAACAAAACTATTTATTTTAGCCCTGCAACGAACAGATTGGGTGTAAATAATATGACACTCCACCTGTCTGCTCTGGGCAGTCGCGCACTATCTATAAATATCTTTTCTTAGGTCTGCTAATGTCTCACTTCTCTTTTCAAGCCAACCATTAACCTTACAAAGGTAACCTTTGAGCTGGTATCCTTTCCATGTGCTGTCTCCAACCTTCACGATAATCTTTTATCTTCTCATTCAATTTGTAGATATCTTAAGTCTAATCATACATGTTGATTTCTTATTTCCAACCAAATACTCCCTATCCTCGTTCCTGAAAATCTCATCTTTACATTCTGGATTTTCCGTTCATCCAACTTTGTAGTTGTCCATGTCTCACTTTCATACATAAGTTACCAATAACATTATAGAACTTATGTTTCTTTGCAGCTTTTTATTTTCCAAAGTTCTACTTACAAAACTTGTTTACCTTTTGCATTACCTTTAAATCAGTCAAACATCATGTCCCAAGTAAAGAAAATGAAAAACTTGTTCCAGGATGATATTATCTAACACTGCTTTTGACTAAATCCAGATACTTACCTCTAAATGTCATTATTTCTGTTTAACTTAATGGACATTTTGAGTGGTATCAATGACCTTCCTCACTGAGTGGAAAAGTACACTTATCAGCATGCTGGACCCTCTGAAAAGCATATATTTTCCACTCTGCAAATGGCACCTTCACTTCATTCACCACAGGATCAAACTCTGTAATGAAATTTACACCTCTGCCTCTTCTGTTCTTAAATGATTCAGTCATTTAATTGGCTGACCATGTGATAAAAAACAGAACTATTTATTTTAGCCCTGCAACAAACAGATTGAGTATAAATAATTTTACACTCCACCTGTCTGTTATGGGTAAACAGATATATAATAGTATATAAATATTTTTATTGTATTTTTCATGTTTCAGTTACACCTGTTAAGCTTTGATGTTATTTAATAATGACAGCCGTCTCATGAAATGACTAACTAACCTAAAAATGAATATTTGTCTACTTTAACTTTAAGTACACAGTAAAGAAATTTATTATTAAAGGAATGTGAATTTAAATTTGAAATGAGCCCTTATAGAAGAAAGGAAATTTATTAAATGTATTATTCATTGTAAAGACTGTATAAAGTTTATTCAAATGTAATTTACCTCTTTGTTTATTATATATACCATACATATTAAAGTAATATATAAAGGCATTTGTATTTTTATTTTGGGAACAATTGGGTCTGCTCTTTTGAGAATACTATAAAGGCTCCATCAGGCTCTCAAGAAGTAGCACGAGGTTGACTGAGGCGGGAGAGTATAGAGGGATTGCTCGTCTGTCCTTGTGTTACTTTGACTGTCTAACTTCGCTTTGTGCTGGCTCCTCACTCTTGCGAAGTTGCCTGAAGTCAGCAGAGGAACGAGTGTGTAGTGCCCATACTCTACTCGCCATGTGTCTCCTCAGTTAGTTTCCGTTCGAAGTCGGTTTTGTTACAGAGTCAAAGTACGCGCAGCGTGAGTCGAAGTTTCTAACCACATTCTTGTGTATCGCCTGTTGTTGTGTTTACATGTTTTGCTTACATTTTGTTTATATAAATGAGCAAGCAACAGCTAACTACTGTGATGTGTCTCTTTCCACAATTTGAAATATAAAGAAGGAAATCAAAAGAGTGAAACTATTTTTCAACAGTTTTGTTGACGCCTGGTAAAAAAAGGAAACGATTATGTAGATATAACCTGATTTTTGTAAGGAGAGCGCTGGGTAAAATGTTCGTCTGTATTAGTACAGACTAGAGAAGAGACAAAAGAACTGTCACTGTGAACGAGTCACGGTTACTTAAAAGTCACGGTGACCACAGTTATTCAGATAGGCGAGTAACCGTTCCCCAGTCACTGTTACATAGATCGCTTACTCTTCTGTCACTGGATGACAGGACAACACGGCGAATGTTCACCGTACTATTCTACAATATAGCACAGCCTCTCGTTCCCCAGTCACAGTTACAAAGATCTCTCGTTCCCTAGTCACAGTTACAAAGATCGCTTACTCATTCACTGTTTAAGGCAGGACGACACGGCGACCGTAATTCTACAGTTCCTTCAATCACTTTTACAATAATCAGTTACTCATTCGCTGTTCATTGTCACTTTTAAGAGAGAACGAATTCTTTACCTTAGGAACTAGTGAACAAATTCACTCGCTCATTCACTGTTCACAGTTAACAGACAAAACGACATAATACGCTTACTCTTCTTCAAGGCCCCTATGATAGCTACGTAAGACATGTTGGTCTGTTCACTGGGCTTAGTGCTCTCCTTGTCGCCTCTCCTTTGATAACCGGCACATCCATTATTTTTTTACTTCAATCTTTACGCACTCTTCTCTCCCTCTCTCAGTCTCTTCCCCTTGTTATGTTTGTCATCTACTAAACTAAACAAAACGAGGGTAGTTCCTTTACATCTCTGATCGCGGTAACACAATTTACATTACAGTATTATTTTTATTGCACGCCACGTTCTACCTAGCTATTTTATTTATAATGTGCGTTGTTATTTTTCAGTTGTAAATATTGTTTCTTGTACTTTCTCTTTTTTATACAAAATGTTATTTTTATTACTATTTTAGGATACCTTGTGTTAATCAGTTTTAGGCTAAATTTTTATTTTAGTTATATATGAAGCCCATTTTTTTAATTTATCAAAACTTCATTTATCATGAAATAACAACTGAAAACATTATTATTGTTTCATGATAACAAATGAAAAATGTACTAAGAAAATACAAAGTTATTGCTAAATTACTAGTAACTATTAAAAGTAACGGTGAACGCAAAATCACTGTCACCGTGATCACGGTGACTGGTTGAAACAGTGAACGCTCTTCACTAGTACAGACTTGTATGTACTGCAATAGTGCAGTACATTCGAGGTTGGCAGCACTGTTAGATTTCCTCTTCCGTTTCTCACAGCCCATCCATAGGGAAAAGACATTCTCATGACTGAATTATCTATACTAAAATAATTTTATGGTAAATTTTTCCTGCTTTGTACAATTCTGGTATAGTATAGTGTAGGTTTTGTTATAAGAATACATAATATTGAAATATATATTTTCTAACCACCAGAATACGGTAACATAAAACACTTACCAATGTTTATAGCGCTTTCGTGTATCTTGTACACATCTTCAGTAAATTAACATTTATTACAAGTCAAAATTTAAAACTTCCTGCTCCTACCATGGTAGATAAGGAATAGTCGATTCTTATATTTAAAACAGTCTTGCCAACTTAATCAGTTGATTGTCGTATTCAATTTGTGTGTTCATTAATTTCTCCCTGCTATTGTATTTATAAATATAATATTTTTCCAGAATTTCAATTTCATTTTGTTTGTTATTTAACAAATTGGTATTAGAAATATTAGAAATAAATAACAAAATGAAATTGAAATTCTGGAAAAATATTATATTCATAAATACAATAGCAGGGAGAAATTAATGAACTCACAAATTGAATACGACAATCAACTGATTAAGTTGGCAAGACTGTTTTAAATATAAGAATCGACTATTCCTTATCTACCATGGTAGGAGCAGGAAGTTTTAAATTTTGACTTGTAATAAATGTTAATTTACTGAAGATGTGTACAAGATACACGAAAGCGCTATAAACATTGGTAAGTGTTTTATGTTACCGTATTCTGGTGGTTAGAAAATATATATTTCAATTTTAAATAATATGGCTGTTTAAAAATCCTACATAGGATGTTTAATAAAAAAATAAGAATACATAAATCTACTATTAATGATACAGACCAACAGTAAGAATCAGTGGGGGAAGCTAATGGGTGTTTCAAAAAGAACATACTTCGAAGTTTGAGAACGCTTTTTTATTACATTAAGTAATTACAAATTATACGGTATGAAAGTATTACCTCTATAACATTCAGATTACCTTTAAAACTTCACAATAAATGTTCAAAATGACTTCCTCCGCTTGTAATGCAAGTTCGGACGTTTCATAACATTTGCAGCCATTTTTTGAGTGATTGCTCATTAATGTTTGTAATCTCACTTTCAATATTAGCCTTCAATTCTTCAATTGTATGAGGGTTGTTTTTAAAAACCTTACTCTTTAAATTCCCCCAAAGAAAAAAATCTGCAGGAGTAAGATCTGGGGATCTTGGTGGCCACAATCCTTTTGATATCACACGATGGCCAAAAAATTCTCGTAACATATTCAGCGTTTCAGTAGAAGTATGGCACGTTGCGTTATCCTGCTGAAACCAACAATCTCGATCGTGTAATTCTAACAATGCTATAAATTGTTCAATTAAGTTGCGGTACACCACACCATCATTCTACAGATGTGTCAAAAAATAAAGGCCCAACAATACGACGCCGGGTGATCACACACCAAACACCAATTTTACGTGTGTGTAGTGGATGTTCATGAGAACAGCAGAGTGTACCAGAAGTGAGTGGGTTTTCAGGACCAGGCATAACACTTGACGAAGTAAGACACGCGATAACAAGGCTAAAAAATAATAAGTCACCTGGCCCGGACAACATACATGGTGAAATATTAAAACTAATTGGAAATAAACAACTGAAAGTCGTCACAATGCTCTTGAACAAAATTTATGAAACTGGAGAGCTTCCGAAAGATTGGTTACTCTCTACCTTTGTGCCTCTTCCTAAGAAGGCAAACGCCACTAGATGTTCAGACCACAGAATCATTAGCTTAATGAGCCATGCACTTAAAATTCTGCTTAATATTATACATTCTCGAATATATATGAAACTATTTCCATCAATAGTTTCCATCAATACTGAAGAGGGTTTCACTGCCGTACATTGCTTGTGTGTACACTGCTTTGTAGTGTTTAAGTTTTGTGTGAATGGAAAGACATTTTTGATTATAAGTGTTTTTAGTAATTTGCTGTCCTTTAGAAAGTTTAGAAATTCTCTCATTCCATGCTGCTTTTTCATTAAGATTATATGTGATTGTTTCTCCAAGGTATTTAAAACTTTCTACAATGTCGATAGGATTCCCATTAATATTTATTTTGTTTATACATAACCGGTTGATCATCATAAATTTTGTTTTTCGAAAAAAATTTTCAATTCCTTCCTGCAATTTCTTCTAAAGATGTTATTTGTTGTTGTGTTTCTTCAACTTTGTTTGCAAGGAAAGCCGTGCAAACTGTGTTACAGGAACAATTTTATTACACAGTTTAATAGGTTGACTCCCATGAGACACTTATACGTCTCTCACCAGATGTGTAAAATTTACTTTTAAGAGACTGATCCGTCTCTCATGTAATAGTGTTTTTAATAGAATCAGAGACGGATTGGATGCTTGTTTGCATTGAATCATATACTGAGCTGTTAGAAATGAGTTCAAAAAACATTTACATTTTGTTCAAGGGCAAACGCCGCAACAGAATCGTCATAGCTTCAACTCAAACTAAAGAACATGCATGTACGTTGACTTACACACGAGTTACACGGATTTCCATTCAAAACAAACAATTCCCAAACCATCAATGCTACCTAAACACTATAGAGGGAATAAAAATTTTCCCTGTTATGATATTCTACTTCTGAAAACACTATCAGATGCGTTAAAAAAATCCCTACAATAAAAGTGCAATATTTGTCGGTCTCCGATTTATACTGACTTTGCAGAAGCACGTTTTATTTCCCCAACCACAATCCATTCGGCATCATCTACATCATCAAAGCCATTAAAGCGGTTTGTTTTTGTCGCAACATGTAAACATTTTTACTGGTTGTATTTTTACAGTTTCAAAATAAAACAAAATGAAAAAATCCGGTAGCGGTTCTCTTTGAGCAAAAATATCTCTAACGTATTTTGTATTAAGATTCTAATTTTATAATTTTAGAGCGGTGATGTGTAGTTCGTAAATGATCCGTAAGAAGCCGCAACATTATTGGACAGTGGCTCACTCTGATAACAGAAAAGCGAAATAAATTGCACATGTTTATAGTGTTAAGGTTATGTTCGAATATTTTGTATGTAAGCGAAACTGATAAGTTTTGAAAATAAATAAATAAAGAACAATGAGTTCTGAAGATGAAGGAATTGAAGAATCGCTGGATCCTTCGGAACTTGGTACCAAAGATTAGTAAGTTTTTTATTGAATTAAAGTTTCATGAGTAATGTATTGTAATCAACACTCAACCGTATTGTTTACTAACTGTTACGTTGTGTATTTATTTTCATAGAATGAATTGTAGATGTTTTTAACGTTAGTATTATCATATTATATTTAGCTGTGACGCATAAATGGTATACTAAGGTAGCAGGATTAAATCCATGTGTCTATTTCAAAGTAGTTGCGTTAATTACTTTCATGTGGATAGGTTATGTATATTCGAGGCTTCATGACATTTTATAATCAAGAAACAAGACTCATGGCTTGCTTTTATAACCATATTTTTCTTTAACCTTAGCTGTAGTCGTGTCTCTCTCCCTTTGTTGTCCTAACTTGTGCATTTTAGTTAGTTATCTCATTTGTCACAAAATACCTTTTTTGTACACCTATTACTTTTCTATGACCTCATAATCACCTAAAGTATTATTACTTTCTCTTGCCTTTATGAATATATAGGAAGGAAAGTATTGTTTTCATGTCGATTTTTCGAAATCGAGTTTTCACCGTATCTATACATTTTCAGACCCCCTGAACCCAAAAAACATGTTTTTAGCGATTGGTCTGTGTGTGTGTATGTGTGTGTGTGTGTGTGAACAGAATATCTCAAGAACGGAACATCGTACGAATTTGAAACTTGAAACTTAAGTTACATACCACTACCGGACCCGACACGAACATTGTCATCAAAATCGGTCAACCGGAAGTAGTAGTTTATTCGTATAATTTTTCACTTTTTTGCGATTTTCTCAAAAACTTGGCCTACGATTTTTTTTTTTTAAGTCGCCTAATTTACTCATTTTTTTATGTTGTACAAGATAGGGTAGGTACCATGTTTGCTAAAATTCTTGGTGAGGCTGTTTTCACGTAAAGAAATAGTTTTTTAAGATTACGCCTTCATTATAAATTTTTGCGCTAAAATGCATATTAAAGCTGCAATCTTAAAAAAAAACCATTGTTTTACATGAAAACAGCCTGACCAAGATTTCAGCAAACATGGCGCCTACCCTATCTTGTAGAGCATAAAAAATTAAGTAAACAGGCGACTTTAAAAAGTAAGCGTAGGACCAGTTTTTGTGAAAATCGCAAAAAAGTGAAAAATGACATGAATAAACTACTACTTCCGGTTGACCAATTTTGATGAAAATGTTCGTGTCGGGTCCGGTTGTGGTATATAACTTAAGTTTGAAGTTTGTACGATGTTTCGTTCTTGAGATATTTTATATGTATATATATAACACACACACACACAAGACCAATCGCTAAAAACATGTTTTTTGGGTTCAGGGGTCTGAAAACGTGTAGGTCCGGTGAAAACTTGATTTCAAAAAATCGACATGAAAACAATACTTTCCTTCCTATATATTCATATAGGCAAGAGAAAGTAAAAAGCAAGGGAGGTACTATGAACTATTTAATTTATGTTTAGAACTGATATAAACAGTTGAAAGGTTCAGATGGGTGCATGAATTGCACCAGTAATAGTGAGGCAAACTTCAGGGCTTCTTTTGTGTAATTCAATATTTTATTCTCCCTCAGACAAAGTTCTGTTTTGCAGGTAATTCTTTTTTTATCCATTACAGATAGGTGGAGTGTTAGTTTATTTTCACTTAATTCATAAGTTTCAGGGCTACTAAAATAGTTCTGTTTCTTATCAGATGGTCAGCACATGCTCATTAAAGTTGTAAGAAATTAAAAATTGTACGACTTTTATTTCAAGCATATTTTGTTCTACAACACTTAGCTTATTGTCAGTTAGTGATTTTGTGTAGTTTTCTCATTAAAATCGTAGATAAATGGGTATTGTTAAGATTGCGGCCTTAGTATGCATTTTAAGACAAAAGTGTGTGTAATAAAAGTGTAGGAAATTACAAGGCATGTTCAGAAAGTAAATACCATTTAATTCTACTGCCACCTTAGCGCTGAAATCGGCGTTCCGCGCATGCGCACTAGTCGTCCTTGTTCACTGGCTATCAACTCACGCCATTGTAGTTGTTCTACATTGCGTTTTCAGTTTTCTCCGAACGTTCAAAATGTTTAAGAGAATTAGTGATCCCGCTGATTGTGAGATTCGTTCTGTAATAAGATTTTTGAACGCAAGGAATGTGAAACCCGCCAAAATTGATCGTCAACTTCGAGGTGTTTACGGGGAAGACATAATGAGTGAAGGAATGGTGAGAAAGTGGGTTAAAATGTTCAATGGCGGTCGAACAAATGTGCATAATGAAAATTGGAGCGGTCGGCCTTTTCTCGTCACCGATGATCTGGTAAGGGCAGTTGATGAAAAAATCCAAGAGAACAGGCGTTTCACTATGACAACACTATCTGACGATTTCCAACAAATTTCACTAACACTTGTTTCTGCACATGAAGCGCGAGCTAGGTGGGCAACGCTTTGAAACCGATGATGTAGTGAAAACTGCCGTGGAGTCGTGGCTACATTCGTTGGCGGGAACTTTCTACGAAGAGGGTATAGACAAATTGATCACCCGCTACGTCAAGTGTTTGAACATCGGTAGAAACTATGTCGAAAAATAGTTCAAGGTTTGGGCTTTCATGTAGAAATAAAATTGTGTTCAAAAAAAATTGTTTTACTTGTTTTTTTTTAAAAACTGTTCTTACTTTCTGAACACGCCTCGTATAAAACGTACTTATTTTAAGCATTTTTTTTCTACAGAGCCTAGTTTAGAGTGAATTCTTGATTTTTCAGATTTTTAAGTCCTACAGAGTTAATTTTCATTTTACCTTGTTTAATTCATGATTAAAGATTGATTGGTTATATTGGTCGTTATTGATATTGTCAAGAGAAAGTCGTGTGAGTGTTTCATATCAAATTCTTAGTAATTTAAAGGAATTCAAATTTATTAAAAGGGAAAATGGCTCACGCTAACCATTTTATGTAACTTTAATAATTATCCATGCAGTTGAAGCTAAATTGATTAGTCTACAGTACAAGATTTGAAAAACAGAATTATATTTATTGAATTAGAAAATTTAGAATTTTGTTTTTATTAATGAAATTTTCATGCAAAAGTACTTAATTTTTTAAAAGGAAGAGAAAATTAGCTTCACTTCAGGTCATGTAAACTATATGTAGTCTCGTGTTTTT
This sequence comes from Catonia carolina, assembly GCA_035578175.1. NCBI lineage: Eukaryota > Metazoa > Arthropoda > Insecta > Hemiptera > Achilidae > Catonia > Catonia carolina. Next base: position 109,513,285 of record JAQMRL010000003.1, read on the forward strand.
TTCTTATAACGGGTGATTCAAAAAGAGCGCCGGTTTTTAAACGGCTGGTAAATTTTTGTTTATCGGTTGGCAACATTGTTAGACCTCATTTCTATTTCGGAGAACATTCCGATTGACGACTCAGTTGTAGTTTCTCTTGTTCGCAGTGTAGTACTCTCGCAGTCTGTGCCTAACCATGGAGAAGTTTTACTATTGCACAACGAGTGTTAATCGTCAAAACATTTTACCAGAGTGGAGAGAGTTATGCGGCTACTGTCAGGCGACTTCGCGGTACTCTAGGACGTAATGAAGCACCGAATGAATCAACAGTTCGCAGGCTCATGAAAAAGTTTTTTGAGACGGGTTCAACAGTCGACCTTAAAAGTTCTGGACGTCGTCGTTCTGGCCGAACTGAGCAGAACGTTGCGTTGGTTCGTGACAGTGTGGCTGTTAGCCCAGCAAAATCAATACGTCGCCGTTCTCAACAATTGGGTTTACGATGTTCTTCTGTATGGAGAATTCTTCGGTATGATCTCCAATATCACCCGTATAAAATTCAGTTGCTGCACGAGAAACAATGTTGTTGCTCCGTGAACGGTTCCAGGATCGCATCATTTCTCGTAATTCCGACCATCAATGGCCACCAAGGTCGTGTGACTTGACGCCTTGTGACTTTCCTCTTTGGGATCATCTGAAGTCATTGGTGTATGCCAATAAACCCCGAAACATCAATGACTTGAAGGAGGAAATTCGACGGGTTATCGGGCAAATGGAAGTCGAAACTTGTCGTGCAGTAATATCCAATTTCATGGACAGAGTTGATGCGTGCCAGCGCAGTAGAGGAGGACACATGCATGACATCATTTTTCATACATGAAATCGAAAGGTAAGATGAACTTGTTGATGTATTTATTTTCAGTTTTTCAATAAAATAAATCTCTTAATTTGATATATCAAAACCGGCGCTCTTTTTGAATCACCCTATATAACATTCTGTGCGTAAATACGTAAGTTTAATTTGTGATAAATTTCTTTAATAATTGTTATGGTATTTTAATTTCAGTTGGGATTCATATTACAGTAATGAAATAGAGAACTTTAATGACCATGGTGATGTTGGAGACATTTGGTTTGGGAAAGCCATGCTTCAAAGTATTGTACAGTAAGTTACATGATGTTAAGTTTTTTTTGTTTAACCTTTGACTGTTTTGCAATTACTGCTAATGCAGACAGTGAGAAGGATGATAGATGAAGATGAGTGATGTAAAAAGGCCAGACGTGACCGGGAATCAAACCCTAGACCTCGGCGTAGAAGCCAGTTATCGTAACCACCACGCCAACGGGCCACCCTGATATGAAATATGCTGGTTTCACTGGTTATGGCCACTTATCATTGTCAGTGGATTTGTGCGGGTTTTCCTGCACAGGTTCACCTATTATTGGTATTAATACAAACACAAGATGGCAAATGTCACTGAATCTCTCAAGGACACAAAATTAAGACAAACAGAATTATTTCCTGTAACCAAATACAACCACGGCAAACCAAATGCAATTTTTCGCAAACACAATTTTTCGCACAAAAGTGTAAATTTGTTTTTATAGAACTTCTCTGTAAACAACTTTTTTTGTTTTATTGTACTACTGGTTCATTGAATCTTCTTCTGTCCTCATTTGGCTCATGATGGAACTTCATAAAAAAATTGTATAGTGGCAGGCGATTTTCAGTTCGTGCAATTGCCGCTTTATATTTTACCATGTCACCCAGTTTCTTATAGCTTTGAGCATACAAATTGACAGCAGTCATAACTGCTCCAATTATTTCTAAAATCTCATCATTTAATTCCACATAAAAACAAAACCAAAATATAGCAGATTGAACTGTATACAAATTTACAACAACTACGTTGGAAATTCCAAAGCGATCTGACCGTGACACTGTCAATGCGTTGGTAGGCCTATACTTTAGTTCGTTGAACTTGCCCCCTCTCCAAACTGAAATAACTGTGCGAGATGTGGGAGGGATAGATAAAGAAAGAGAGAGGCCTATACTTCAGTTCGCTGAACTTGTCCCCTCTCCAATCTATTTTAGACCTCCTATTTTACGGTCATAAATTGAAATATGTGATTTTGGATAGTTTTCTGCAAATCTACTTGAAAAGACGATTCATTTGAGCCCACTTCAGGGAAAATCGGTGAAGGTCAGGTGGTTAAAATCGTGTTGAAAGAAAGCTGCTCTCTATTAACATATAGTTGGTATTAATACAAACACAAGATGGCAAATCTCACTGACTCTCTCAAGGACACAAAGTTAAGACAAATAGAATTATTTCCTGTAACCAAATACAACCACGGCAAACCAAATGCAATTTTTCACAAACACAAGGGTGGCCAGTCACGCTGAATCTTTCACGGACACACAGCAAGGCACTATAGTTACTGTACATTGTACACCGAGCTGAGAAGTCGGCACCCATGCATCTATAAAGGCATTGGTGTCATTGTATTAAATAAGCCACATCACTGCAACTAATGGTATCTTAGTATGGGGTAATTCTAGCATGGGTAATATGAATAGAATTTTTAAAATTCAAAAGAAAGCTATTAGGTGTATGGTGGGAGCTAACCAGCTAACCTCATCCACACCACTATTTAAGGAGCTTAAATTGCTTACAGTTCCCTCTCTCTACATTTTTCAGGTGATTATGTATGTTAGGCATAATAATTTTATGCAGAATTTCAATGTTCACAATCATAACACGAGAAACAGGAATGATTATTATGTGGCTAATCACTCCACAAAATTGTTTGAACAAAAACCTACTTATGCAGGGAGAAAATTCATGAATAAATTACACCAGTTTTTAAAATGTTGTGAGGATTTGAATTCCTTTAAAAAAAATCTGAAAAAATACTTGATCGGTGAGACTTTTTATTGCATACAAGAATTTCTTTCTTGATAGCAGTAATACATTGTGTGATTCTTATATGTATTTCAGGTGTTATATTTGACATGTCCTATACACCTCCTGGAGTCTCCAGGAAAAAAGAAAAAAAAAGTCTCGGTCAAAAGAAAAAAAAACTTAGTAGCACTACAAAAAACAATACCCAGCTGAGCAATGTGAAGAGACAATGAATGCAACCATGAATTCTGTTACAGTAAAATAAGAAATGATGTTCTGAAGTGTGTCATCGGCACACTCATGTGTTCTTTCCACCACGGGAAGTTTTTGAAATATTTTTAGGATGCAGACATCTCTTGTCATTTCTCTATTCATATTTAATATTATTTATTAAACGGTTATTTCAGATGGTTGAAATCAAATGATAATATAAAGAAGGAAACCGACGGCATCATTGATTTGGGTTGTGGCAATGGGTGGAGTTTAATATCACTGGTATGGTTACAATATTTCTTCTTGTTCTGCTATTATGGAAGTTGAAGTAGCTATTTTTACATTAACTAGTCTTACTGGAATTCATGTTTTGTTTAATAATGCTAAATTTATAATGCAGTACTCACAGTATGCAAATGTTGTTTAGGTCATCAGCCGAAAGTCTTGTTCGAACCTGTAGAGGTTTTACTAAGTAAAACGAGAGGTGAGGTGGTTTACCCTTGCCTTCCTCACTGAATGGAAAAGTACGTTTATCAGCATGCCAGGCCCTCTGAAAAGCACATATTTTCCACTCTGCAAATGACACCTTCACTTCATTCATCACAGGGTCTGGCTGTATAATGAAATTCATTACTTTCAGAGGAGATAACTCTGATTAGTGTCTTTAACACCTCTACCTCTTCTGTTCTTAGAGTCTGTCTACGCTAAGAGTACTCCAATGTAGGCAACCAGTAATACAAATGAGCATACGCATTAATTAAAAATACGCACAATATGATCAAAAACAAAATTCCATACAATATTAATTATTCACTTTAAGCTTAATATAATAAAAACACGTTCAATTCATTTGTTAGAAAATGTTTTATAAATCGAACATTAGTTTACCATTAATAACTGAAATTTCACTATTGTTACCCTTACATTGTTATTTTTCGTTACATTATTTACAATTATTAAATTATTATTTATGATTAGTAGGTTTTTATTAAACTCAGTTTTATTTTTGGTCACAAGTAATATAAGACTAATGCGCTTCAATTATAACTGGAGAGTAAACAATTCCAGCAATTTGTTGTTTATCATTTCAGATTGTTTATTTTGTATCATTAAAATTAATGTCTGCGACTAGTTTAATACAACTGTTTGCACTTGTCCGTGTTTAACTCATTTTTAGTGTCATCAGTTATCTTTTGGTATTGTATCGGTTCATTTCGATTTTCTTCATAGACTGAAGTTGAAAAGTTTTGTAAGTTGTGTTTTGTTAACATGGGTGATAGTGAATTTGTTGAGTTTTTGAAACATAAAATGGTAAACATAACAAAAGTAGACAAAATTTGTTTTGTTAAATGTAATGGTTAAAATAATTAATTAAGAAGCCTCTTTATTAAACTACAATATTCACAAGTAATCTGAACGGTATAATTAAAAATGCTTAATGGATAATGTTTATTTTAGCTGAATGTAGATATTTTTATGATGGAACGTAGTGCAAGATAATATTGTCCGGCGAGAGGTAGGTACGCGCCAACTAATATAGTGTAAAACTTTCGTTTACAACCTATAGGTGCTTGCCTCGCGTGGAGTACTCTTACAGTAGATGGACTATAAATGATTCAGTAATTTAATTGGCTGACCATGTGATAAGAAACAGAACTATTTATTTTAGCCCTGCAACAAACAGATTGAGTGTAAATAATTTGACACTCCACCTATCTGTTATGGGCAGAGTATGCAAATAAAGGTATTAATATGAGGACCATTTTGATTCCAACCTCCAGTAGGGCATAAATAAAAAGAAAGTGAATATACTTTAGAAAAATTGAAATATATATTTCTAACCACCAGAATACGGTAACAGAAAACAATTAACAATGTTTATAGCGCTTTCGTGTATCTTGTACACATCTTCAGTAAATTAAAATTCTTTAAAAAAATTTTCACATCAAAAGATACACAAAAGCGCTATAAACATTGTTAAGTGTTTTCTGTTACCGTATTCTGGTGGTTAGAAATATATATTTAAATTTTAAATAATATGGTTGTTTATAAACCTACATAGGATGTTTGATAAAATAACTTTAGAAAAAATGTTTTTTGGCTAAATGTTATGTATGCTAAGGCAGGCATTCCACCAGCCAGTAGTGTTGCAAACATTCTTGCAATGTTACTAGTTAATACGTGTGACTAGTAACAAACATTAGCACCACCAACTGGAGTGGCAAATCTTACTGGTAGCACGTCACCAAATGCTGTTGTATTGTTCTGACGGGTATTTGCTTAATCAGTTTGTATTTTTACTTTCTCTTGCCTATATGAATATATAGGAAGGAAAGTATTGTTTTCATGTCGATTTTAAGAAATCGAGTTTTCACCGGATCTATACGTTTTCAGACCCCCTGAATCCAAAAAACATGTTTTTAGCGATTGGTCTGTGTGTGTGTCTGTGTGTCTGTGTGTGTGTGTGTGAACAGAATATCTCAAGAACGGAACATCGTACGAACTTGAAACTTGAAACTTAAGTTACATACCACTACCGGACGCGACACGAACATTTTCATCAAAATCGGTCAACCGGAAGTAGTAGTTTATTCGTATAATTTTTCAGTTTTTTGCGATTTTCTCAAAAACTGGTCCTACGATTTTTTTTAAAATCGCCTATTTTACTCAATTTTTTATTCTCTACAAGATAGGGTAGGCGCCATGTCTGCTGAAATTCTCGGTGAGGCTCTTTTCACGTAAAAACGTTGTTTTTTTAAGATTACGGCTTTAATATAAATTTTAGCGCAAAAACTTATATAATAAAAGTTGTAGAGAATTTAAAAACCTACAACTTATGTTTCAAACATTTTTTTGTATGACGCTTAGTTTAGCGGTAATTTGCGATTTTCTGTTTTTTTCTCACGAAAACGTGAGAAAAATCGATTTTTTTAACATTTCGGTCTTAGTATGCATTTTACGACAAAAGTGTATATAATAAAAGTTATAGAAAATTAAAAGATCTACAACTTTTGTTTAGAGAATTTTTCTCTACAGAGCCTAGTTTAGCGTGAAAGTGTGATTTTCCGTTTTTTTTAAGCCAAATTGAGTTCGATTTTCATTTTGCGTCTTCCACTCATGATTAAAATAAGGTTATGTTTTTGAGGTTAGTTTTTGTTCATTTCTAATGTTTTAATACTAATGTTAGGTTTATTGTTAATTATTTGCATTGGCAAGAGAAAGTTGTGTGAGTGTTTCGCACCAGATTTTTATTATTTGCACTTGTGTGCGTACTGTCTGTCTATAACTTGATGGCCTCTGACAGAGAGAAGCAATATGCGGATTGTAAAAACCGTCTCAGAAAACACATGTTAATTTTTTTAATTTAAGTAGACTAACTGAAACTTGCCGGAAATTACATCCAATTTAAATTTAACAGGCGACAGCATTAGCCTTGAAGGAAGAAGAAGAAGATTATTATTACAAAGCAATTTCTAAATAGCTTGACAATAAGTGCATTACATTTTCCAAAATATTCTGAGTGAGAACCAATTTTTCTGTTTTATTCCCTTTAAAAATATTTTTTCGGTGGAAATTTTACAAACACCCTCCATTTTCTTAAGAACCAACTTTAGACTTTTAATTGGTGCTAGCACAAAATGATCGAGGCTGAAAGATTAAACAGAACTTCATTATTAAATTCAAAATTATATTTACCAAATAAATTAATATTTTTACAAATATTAAAGGGAGCAAATTTCTTGTTGCCGACTGATTAAAGGGAGCAAATATCTTGTTGCCGACTGAGGCTGACAGCATGTGGCCAAGCCTCGCCTTGCAGGATGGTTGGCCCTGAAAAGAGCCGTTTCTTCTTTAAACGGTGTTGCTTTTGGTGGTGGCCGGACCCGTTGAGCTGGGGTCCACGGGAGCACGGTGTCCGAAGGGTGACGGCTCGGCTAATGGGTTCAGGCCTAGCTTTCCTTCAGCGGCAGTTGGGTCCCCACCGCAGCGTGGCAGTGGTGGCCTCCTGAGCTCCGCAGTGTCGTGTCTGAGTAGGCCGTCGGCGGATAGCTTGGCCGAGGCAGTTCCCTCTGGGCCTGCGTCAGACTCACTCTTCACCGTAGTGCCTGCCGGCACGCATGGGCTTTCTTCGGCTGACTGGGGTGGGAATGAGGCGTTCTCCACCGGTAGCGTTGACCAGGGATGGCTGAGTCCAGTCTTGTCTCGGCTGGGCTGGGCTTCCTCTTTTTCTGTTGTTGCTTCCTGGTCAGGAGCTGGCGAGTGAGTGACGCTCGCGGTTTAAAACACCTGTGTATATACCCCGTCAGCGAGTCCACTTCAAGTTGGAAGGGCGGGCACTGCTTGCTCCGTGTTGGAAGAGCTCTCTGTGGCAGGCTCCAGGATCGTCTGTAGGCAACGATGTTAGTAGGGCAGTTGGCAACAATTTATTCTTTCTACCTGTTGAAGCTCCCTCTGCTTGTTCTTCTTCTTATGGTGCCTATTCGATCCGAATGTTGGCAATCATTCTGGCTTTGACAACCTTGCTGACAGCTGTTCTGAATAGCTCTGGAGTTGTTTTGGAGAACCATACTCTAAGATTTCTGAGCCAGGAAATCCATCTTCTACCCGATCCATGTCTCCCCCAACTTTACCCTGAAGAAGTCTGTACTTATTCTTGTTTCTCATTATATGTCCCAGATATTCAAGCTTCCCAAATCCATCCATCCGTCTAAGAGATTCTTAGGATTCTTCTGTACAACCTCATCTCTAAAGCCTTCATTTTTTTTCCTAATATGTGTACGTTGCAATCTGTTCAATTGAGAACAATAAGCAACCCCATGACCCAATGAGATGAGGATGATGTGTAAATGAGGTGTAGTCTTGTACTGACCCAGGTCGACCATTCCTGAGAGAGTATGGTTAATTGAACCCCAACCATCAAAGTACACCGGCAGCCACTGTCTAGTATTCAAATCCATATAAAAGTAACTACTTTTTCTAGGATTTGAACCAGGAACCTTCGTCTCTGAAAATCAGCTGTTAAACAGCTGATTTTGGCGACAACTTTACCTCTAGACCAACCCGGTGGGTTTCTAAGGCCTCAAATTTCCTTTCTGTCATGGCTGTAAACATCCGCAACTCACTCCATAGAAAAGTATTGAAAAGATGTAACACCGGAGAAGTCTTTCCTTGGAACCCCATAATTGTTTGATTGTAATTTGTGCATGTACTTATAATCTCATACTTTGTATCTGTCATGACTGTATTGTGTCTAATAATTAATTTCTTATTCTAGGCTAAACTCGGATACAAAAATCTATGCGGATTAGATTATTCAGAAAATGCTATAGAATTGGCTCGTCGTGTGGCCAGCAATGAGCAATTTACCAATATTAAATATCAGGTAAATATAATTTCTAGTGTTGTAGATTGGACAGTCAACAAAAATTACTTTACTTCTACAAAATTTGTTTTTTAAATTAACTTAAAAAACTTCCCAACATGACGTGGGTATTTATAAGTTATATGCAGTGCTGTCACTGAGGCTTAGGGTTACAAGAGATGAGATTGTTTCCTCAGCTAGGTAAACTCGAAAACATTCATCAACTACATTTTCAACGAGGTGGCGCTCCCGCACACTTCAGTGCATTGGTCACGGACGCTTTAAACGAAAAATTTGGAGATCGATGGATAGGCCGGCAAGGACCTATGCTGTGGCTTCCAAGGAGTCTAGACCTGACACTTTGTGATTTTTTCTTGTTGGGGTACATCAAAAGCGTTGTTTATTCACGAAAAATTTGCGACCTGAACAACTTAAAAAACAGGATTAATGAAGCAATGACAACCATAACCGAAGAAATGTTAACGAATGTTTAGAGAGAAGTTGAGTATCGTTTGGACATTTGTCGAGCGACTAAGGGCGCACTTATTGATTTTTATTAATTATGTAAAACAACTGTTTGAGATGACAAATTAGAGATGAATAAACAACATTAACTGTAAGTAATTCGGTTTTTTTTTAAACCATGTTTGAAACCGCCACCATTCTTTTATGATAACCCTAAATATCAATGTATATGAAAGTTAAAAATCATTGTATATATTTAAAACATTCAGTATTTACAATTGAATCGGTGAGTGGAAAAAGGGTAATATTCCAAAAAATGTGAAATTGAACGAAGATAGCAGTTTTGTTGAGTTTACTTCGGCACATGTATTGGTTAATAAAAGGGAAATATTCCTTGTATCTAAACGCAGCTAAGCTACATTAAAAATTTAGTTGAGTGGAAAAAGGATAATATTCCAGGAATATTACCCTTCTTCCATTCAATGGCAAACAGCTGTTGGACCACTGGTTTTTGTGTTATTATTTTCAAAATGTAACTGTAAATTATTTTAAAATTAAAATAAAGTTTTGTAGCATATTGGCACATTATATTGTTTTTTCAACTTAATTTTTCCCATTCACTTGTACTAAATCTAGAAAAAGGTGAATAGTCAACATATTAATAATCCAAAATCAATCCCATGATTATTGTAAAACAAATTCTAAAGTCACCATTAAAAAGCTTTAATATAGTACTACAAATGACCAATTGAACATTTTACCATTAAACCAAAACAAAGTCATAAAACAAGTTTTTTTAATTTCTTGAAAATAAGGATTTTGGAATATTACCCTTTTTCCACTCAATGATTCAATTTGAGTTAATCTTTCTTTAAACAATCGTTATTTTTATTAAATTATGAATTTGTTTTTGATTAAAGGTCTGCAATTTAGTGAACCCAAGTGATGAGGTTAGTTCAGGAGAATTCAAAGTGGCTCTAGACAAAGGTACTTACGATGCGATAAGCTTATCGCCAGATAATAGCCTCGATTATAGGAATAAATACAAAATGAATGTAAACAAATTATTAAGTGACGATGGAATGTTAGTTATATCGTCTTGTAACTGGACTGAACACGAACTGAAAGATTATTTCAAAGATTGTAAGTTACAATTTATTTGTATATTTTTCAAAGATTTTAGATGATAAGATATAGTTTTTATTTGAATTTTTTTTTAGATTTTTCAAAGATTGTAAGTAACTTTTTTTTTAGTTTATATAAAGTTGCATCAGCAGCTTGGTCATTAGTGACTACAGTGGGTTATGGAACGTTGAGTTGTGACATGTTAAAATTTCCAGACGTTAGCCGGGAATCAAACCCGGTACCTCTGCATGGTAGACCAATAAGCTACCACTACGCTACGGAGGCGGCAATGAAAACTTACAGGAAGTTGGGGAATTCTGCTAACTAGGAAGTAATATATCGCAGACGTTTTGTAGGTTAACTGTACAAATATCAGTTTACCAGTTGTACCAGTTGTTCAAATATTCAGTTTTTTACCGTAAACAGAAATATTAGTTTCTCGAAAACGTGGGCAGACTATTCACAGTGCTGAACAAAAGCAAATATGCAGTGTAATAATGCTGTGAAGTGGAAGCTAAACAAAAATGCCTTTCCCTGCCTCTTAACAAAAGCCATGAGTGAGTGACTAACTACTGTCATGTTTCTCGTTCCATAATTTGAAATATAAAGAAGGAAATTAAAGACGTAAAGAAGCTATTCTTCAACAGTTTTGTTGACACCTGGTAATAAAAAGAAAACTGCTGGTGATAAAGAAACTGATAGTGAAGATGCCGGTGACAGCTATTGTAAAGAAGTTGATTCATTCGTAAAAAAGTTTGTTCTAATGGAATAAGTTAGCTGGTATTTACAGTAAATTAAATATTTTTATACTATTTTTCAGGGCTGATGAGCTCTCAACGGACGCATTGCCCCCTATCCACTTCATAGCTAGCCAATGACTTGCCAATAATTACTCTAGTAGCTCTGTTATATATTTCGTCAGCCATTTTTTTTTTTTTGGTTCTTTCAACAACAATTAAAACCATTTTTACTAACGGGTGATTCAAAAAGAGCGCCGGTTTTTAAACGGCTGGTAAATTTTTGTTTATCGGTTGGCAACATTGTTAGACCTCATTTCTATTTCGGAGAACATTCCGATTGACGATTCAGTTGTAGTTTCTCTTGTTCGCAGTGTAGTACTCTCGCAGTCTGTGTCTAACCATGGAGAAGTTTACTATTGCACAACGAGTGTTAATCGTCAAAACATTTTACCAGAGTGGAGAGAGTTATGCGGCTACTGTCAGGCGACTTCGCGGTACTCTAGGACGTAATGAAGCACCGAATGAATCAACAGTTCGCAGGCTCATGAAAAAGTTTTTTGAGACGGGTTCAACAGTCGACCTTAAAAGTTCTGGACGTCGTCGTTCTGGCCGAACTGAGCAGAACGTTGCGTTGGTTCGTGACAGTGTGGCTGTTAGCCCAGCAAAATCAATACGTCGCCGTTCTCAACAATTGGGTTTACGATGTTCTTCTGTACGGAGAATTCTTCGGTACGATCTCCAATATCACCCGTATAAAATTCAGTTGCTGCACGAGAAACAATGTTGTTGCTCCGTGAACGGTTCCAGGATCGCATCATTTCTCGTAATTCCGACCATCAATGGCCATCAAGGTCGTGTGACTTGACGCCTTGTGACTTTCATCTTTGGGGTCATCTGAAGTCATTGGTGTATGCCAATAAACCCCGAAACATCAATGACTTGAAGGAGGAAATTCGACGGGTTATTGGGCAAATGGAAGTCGAAACTTGTCGTGCAGTAATATCCAATTTCATGGACAGAGTTGATGCGTGCCAGCGCAGTAGAGGAGGACACATGCATGACATCATTTTTCATACATGAAATCGGAAGGTAAGATGAACTTGTTGATGTATTTATTTTCAGTTTTTCAATAAAATAAATCTCATAATTTGATATATCAAAACCGGCGCTCTTTTTGAATCACCCTATATTTGACAACACTGGTAAATGTTCTGATAGATGTAGACGCGTCCAACAACAGAGCTCATGAACCGTGAAAAGCATTACTGTCATGTAATTAAGGTATAGTCAATAATACAGGTCACATTTTTTTCTTATAAGGTTTATGAAGAAAACATTTTCTCGGAATAAACCACAGCTTAGAAAATGTATGTAGAAACTGCATGGCAGTGAAATGTACGAGCAGTGTCTCACTGTTGAGGTTGGCAGCACTGTTAAATTTTAATGTCTCTTCCTCACAGCCCATCCATACACAAAACACAATCTCGTGACTTCAGTATTTATACTAGTTTACTAGTTTCTTCAGTAATGGTATTCTGTGTGCGAACCCCTGGATTTGTATGTCTAGGCTGTAGCTCAGCGGACTTCTCGTAACTCGTTGAGAGTAACATTTTTTTTTTGTAATCTCTAATTTGTGTACGTTGCAATCTGTTCAATTCAGAACAATAAGCAACCCCATAACCCAATGAGATGAGAATGATGTGTATGACTTGTAAATGAGGTGTAGTCTTGTGCAGGCTCAGGTCGACCATTCCTGAGAGCGTACTGTTAATTGAACCCCAACCATCAAAGTACACCGGTAACCACTGTCTAGCATTCAAATCCGTATAAAAGTAACTACCTTTACTAGGATTTGAACCAGGAACCTTCGTCTCCGAAAATCAGCTGTTAAACAGCTGATTTTGGCGACGACTTTACCTCTAGACCAACTCGGTGGACTGAGAGTAACATTAACCATAAATTATTTCATTATTTACAAGTTTATAAATCTTCTGCTTTGTCACCACTACTTTTTAACTTGTGTATAGAAGAGGCTATAAATGAAGTGAAGGAAAAATTTGACTCTGAAATAAAAATTCTGTGAGAAAAAATAAAAATGCTGAGATTCACCGAAATATACAGTATTAGCCAAGACAAAAATTAGAGGATAATTTATCTTAAATGGATTGTTATTTCTGATTACAGATTTTGATTATTTCGGTACAATACCATCTCCAAAAACATTCCAGTTTGGTGGCAAATCTGGAAATGATTATTCTACAATCATATTAAAGAAGAGAAGCTGACGTAACATTCTCTAAAAATGTTTAATGTTATTTATAGTAATATTCTGTTTTTATATTAATTACAAAAAATTTATGAGAATGTTATTCTGTTTTATTTTAATTATGAACGTTTATGAAAACTAGTTAAGTTATGTTTTTTGTGATTTATAGGTAGTCCTATTATTCCATACTGAGTAGGACCGGATCCCCAATAGTTTAAATTAAACAGAATTTATAAAAAAAATTCACTAACACAAGTTTTTAGATAGGTAGGTAAAATTATAAAAAAATCTACCCCTCACTGACGTAAAATCAGGATTTCCTTTTAATTTTTTTTAGCATGATCGCTTGTAACATCACATCCAATAGCGGAACACTCTCCTCATGTTGTTGACAAAACAAAATGTACTAGGCTCATTTAAAGTATCTCTTTTTGGATTTTTTTAATGTTTTTAAAAAATTTTAATAAAAATGTTCGTGTCAGGTGCTCTAGTAGTATCTAACTTAAGTTTCAACTTCATACGATGTTTCGTTCTTGAGATATTTTGTACACACACACACACACACACACACACACACACACACACACATACAAATCCCTAAAAACATGTTTTCTGGGTTCAGGGGTTTAAAAACTTGTTTATCCGGTGAAAAGTCTTATTTCCAAAAAATCTTCATGAAAACAATACTTTCCTTCCTATGTAGGTATTCATATAGATAAGATAAAGTAAAAATATTTACATAGTCTTATTGAGGTCAAGAAGGGGAATATTCCGTATAGTAAAAAATGTCTTTAAAAATTGTAGGTGGGAGTTTTTAGAAAAAATAACAACATGGACAACATATTAATAATAGGAGGGTTATCCAGAAAATAACCTCCATTTTGAAATAAAAAGTAAACGAGTGAAGATACAAAAACTTTATTATATACATATTAAAACTACAGTTTTTCTCTATTTTTCGACATAGTCGCCAAACAGATTCAAGCACTTGTCGTACCTTGGAACAGTCTTTGAAATACCCTCTGCATAAAAATCTGCCGCCTGTGAATGTAGCCAACCATTCACGGCGTTTTGAAGCTCTTAATCATTGGCCAACCGCTGAGACATTACATTAGAATCAAAAGTTTTTTTTGTGATGTCAAGTTAAGTGATGGTTATTCCGGAGTGTTATGGTTAATCTGGAGAGTGTGTTTGTCTGGGAAAAGTTAGGTTTTTTGAGTATCTATTCTGGCTAGGTAGATATCTCATTCGTGTCTCTTTGGTTTATTACTCTTTCTTTAGCTAGGCGGTGTTTGAACTAGAGTTTCACATACTAGGAGTTATTGTCCGCTGACATTATCCCTTTTTAATTCTTTTGATTAGGATTAGTTCCCGAATGGGTGTCCTTTTCGTTTTTTCTTTTTATAGTAAAGTTTCCCAGATAACCTGTGATATATATATATTTGTGGTGAAGTTATGTGAAAACAACATATAGGTTATGTTGAGTTGTGTTATGGAAGTTTTAAAGTATTGTGGTGTTTAAGGCTTGGCTACCGGGGGTAGTTCAGAGCAACAGTTGAGTTACAGACGTGTAACTAGATCCTTAGAGAGGATTGTGTGTTTTTTTTTTTAACTAGATTACGTTTTAGTAATTTGTGTTGTGAGATGGATTTGATTGACCGAGCCTATTCTGCGTTTGTTAATTGACTGTCTTTAACTGTTCCATTGTTTAGCTTGAGGTGTAGGCACTGTTTTATGGTTTAGTAAAGTTGTTTTCTAATTCTGTTGGTAGTTATTGGAGATTTGTTGATAAATTTGTACTTGTTTTGGTAGTTTAGCTTATGTGTTAGCTTTTGTTTTGATTTGCAAACTTTTAAGGTTATGTAGTTGATGTTAGTGAACTAGTTATGTTTTATGTACTGTAAATTTGTTATTTTGTTGTTGATGTACAGTTTAACTAAAGGTAAAAGTTGTTTTAAAGGTGATTTTGATTAAACTGATTAGTGAAGTAGATGTTTTGAAAAATTGGCATTTTTAACTTGTATTTTGGTAACGACCCGAGATGTTTTGTGAAAAGGTGTATTTGTTAATTCTTCTGTTGATAAAAGTGTTTTCTTGATATTTTTGATTTGTTTAGTAAAGTTTTGGAGTCATGTTATTTTTTAATAGTATTGTAAAAGTGAGGTTAGGATTTCAATTAGTTAGTGTAATCTGCTGGTCATTTAGTTTCTCAAATTGTTGGTTAAGTACAGTATAATTTGGTTTGAAGTTAAATAGTAGTTGAGTGAAAGTCTTTTGATAAAGAGTTTTGATCCTTAGTATATTTTCTTTGAAGGTGAATAAATTTGAACCGTTATGTTAGGTGTGAACTGGTAAATTGTTAAAGTTATTTAATTAGTATGTTTATTTGAAAGTTGTATAGCTAGTGGTGTTTTTAACTAGATTTAAAAAGGTTTTTGTAAATTCTATTTTGTAGTTGAAGTATTAATGGTATAGTTGTTTGTGTTGGTGCATTCAGATTTAAGTTATGTTGCTAAAATGTTGCATTGGTGTGTTCTAAGGTAATAATTGGTCTTCGGTTTATTTTGTGTTTAAAGTTTTGAAACTGTCTTAACTTATTGTTCTTTTAAATTTTAATTCTTGTCTTTGTTTTAACTTATTTTGAATTAATTTAAATTTTGGTTGAGTTCTGTGCTGAAAGTAGGTTAAAAGTTTTGAAATAGTATGTCGGTTTAATTTGGTTAATCTCGCTTTAATTTGTTTAGGGCTTTAAGATTTTGTTTGTCTGTTATCTTTCCTGTGAAGTTTTATAAATTTGTTTTCGAAATTTTCAATTGATAATAGAATTTGAGGTTATATAAAAGGAACAGTCCTTTGTTTACATTTTAGGTTAGGGCTGATGTGTGTTGGCTAGTTGAGTTAAAGCTAATGTTAGATGTTTGCCTAATTTCTTTTGAAAATGTTGTAATTGTTAGATCTTTGATATTAATTCTGATCTGTGTTTTTTTAAATTTAATGTGATTTCGTTTAAAGTTTTAAAAGGTTTCTTTGTTAAAAGTTGTTTAAAAGTTTTTGTTGTGTCGAATCTGGTACTTTGGTTGAATTCAGTTAAATTATTGTGGTTCGATTGGAGTTATTGTTTACCAGTGTCTGCAAAGTAGTTTGATTTGAGTTTCATGGATTTTTGAGTAGTTAATGGACTTTGAGGTTATCTCGACAGACTAATTCATTGTTTGAGTTAGGTTATTTTTCTGTGCGTTGTTAATTGGTTGTGTTAGTAGTAGGTGACGAATAATTACTTGATGGATTTTCTGAATTTGTAGTGATTGAAAGTTTCAAATTGTTGAAATGGATTCCTAATTTTGATTTGATTAAATTTGAAATATTATTAGTTTATTTGTGTTATTTTTAAAAGTTCGTTGGTGATTATAGTTTTCTAGATTCACATTTTTGGAGCTAGTTTTTTTATTTTTGATTTAAGGTAGAGTATTTTGGTAAATTGTCAAAAATATTTTGAGGTTATGTTTGTTTGTTTACATTGCTGTCATGTTTAATCTATGGTGGTTCAGTGACTTGAAAACTTGTATCGAATGGTTGCCTAGTTTGTTTTAATTATAGTAATTGTTTGTAAATTAAATTAGCGTTATTAATCTTTCTATTTGGTGTTCTAAATTTTGACTTTGTCGATTTAAATCTTGGTAAATTATCTTGCGAATTTAAAATTTTTTTTTAAAATCTTTGTTTTGGGCATTGATGTTTACATCCTGTTAGTCAGTCGTGTTTTACCTCGTTATTTCTTTTCTGATACTGTTGTAAGTTGTCGAATTGTGTTGTTGTTTTTTGATTGGATTCCTGTCTGCCTGTGGTGATGTTGATGTCTCATATTTTTTTTTGGTTCAAATTTTTTTTTGCAGACTATGTCTGAGTTTTCGAGGGGGAGATTGTAACGTATAAGTAGTTTTTCTATAGTTAATTTTATTTCTTTAAGTAGATATTTCATTATATTTTTCCTCGAATACTTATTTCCTTTATTTTGTAGATTCTTTATTGGTAAATTCTTTATTTTCTTTCTAATGCTTTCGACCCTATGGTTATGTTAGATTTTTCTGTTCGGTTAATATTAGGGTGGTGAATTTTATTATTTTCTTTGTATGCAGTTTTGAATATGCTCTACCCCTCCTACCCTGCTTTGTGTGAGGTCGTCAACATCTTTGGGTGTGTACGTGCTGTTTTGGTTGTAAGCAGACATCGTATGATCTGTAGGAAGGCTGTCATTGGTTGGTTTATATCGCGTGATCCACTTCTGCCCTTGTTTGGGGGAACTTGCTTATTTGTTAGCCCTGTTGTATTGTAGCTCTCGTCCGATGAAGAAGCACAAAGTTAATGTTTAATGCCTTCATAGGCTAAGTAAAATGTGGTATCAGTATGTTTAATATTGTCTTTATTAGACCTAAAATGTATCGTAATTGTTAATTATAATCTTCAAGTGTTGTTGGCAGTAATTTTGTGCGTTATTTCACCATGAGATAGTATTTATTGGATTGCTTCCTTATTGTTACGTGTGCGCGTCACAGCGGAAATTATTGGGTGAGTTGAACTCCTTTGTTTTGAATAAGTTAAGTGTGTATTGTTTTTGTCTTTTATCTTGTGAAAGTAGGGAAGGATTATGATTCTGGGACACACGAATCTCGTTGTTATGTGAATTCTAAAAATTGGTTTATTATTTTTATACTGTAATGGCGTCATAAAATTGTAAAGTTTTCTGATGTCTTCTATTTTCTATAATCTAAAGTAAAGTACCTTTTGGGAAAATTATCTTTTGTTTTGTCTTGTTTTTGCTTTTGGCAAATTATTTTGTAAATTTAAATCTTGGATATGTTTGACCTACCAAACAGAATATCCTGCTATCACTTTGGAAATTGTGCCCTTAATTATGTTCTAATAATGTAATAGACTGAGAGAGATTTTTTTTTAGTAAACTCTTGTATCATGTTAATTGTATTTGGTTTTAATCTGTAAAAAAAAGTAGAGGCGAGTCCCGGGGGGGAGACCCGTTGTGTTTTTATTTCTGTTTGTACAGAAATCTGTTTTGTTGTTTCAGAAAAATGTATTCAAGAATGTATTCACGAATGTATTCACAAATCCAGAAAAATGTATTCACAAATCCAGAAAAATGTATTCACAATTCCATTGAAATGTATTTAGTAATCCATTTGAGATGTATTAATGTATTCGGATATTCAGTGAAATGTATTCATGTTTTCAAATCAATTAAGATGTATTCAACTGTAATCTTGTAAAAGTATACCAAGGAATTGAATGTGAAATCGACTTGAGGATGGATTAACACGAATATATTTGCCCAATATTCCGTAGCAGTGTTTCTTATAAATGGGAAGTACAATTGAATTAATATTTTATTTTATTTTATTTTGATGAACACTTAAGTTTGTTTACATAAATTTATATATGGTCTTAATTATCATTTTCTATTTGCTGGATCCTGCAAAGTAACTTCTCTTATTTGTATTATTTTTAAAACTTACATTTCATTCAGTAAATTTTTGTCAACAACATAAAAGTTTTTATTTTTATTTTCTTTTCTCCCAAAGTGACTAGTTTTTAATGTTATTACCTCATCTCTGGAAATCCTTTTCCAGAATGAAAGTTCTGGACCAATTCAGTGTTAGGTTTTTAATAGGTTATGAATAGGTTATGATACATTCTTGAATACATTTTTCTGAAACAACAAAACAGATTTCTGTACAAACAGAAATAAAAACACAACGGGTCTCCCCCCCGGGACTCGCCTCTACTTTTTTTTACAGATTAAAACCAAATACAATTAACATGATACAAGAGTTTACTAAAAAAAAATCTCTCTCAGTCTATTACATTATTAGAACATAATTAAGGGCACAATTTCCAAAGTGATAGCAGGATATTCTGTTTGGTAGGTCAAACATATCCAAGATTTAAATTTACAAAATAATTTGCCAAAAGCAAAAACAAGACAAAACAAAAGATAATTTTCCCAAAAGGTACTTTACTTTAGATTATAGAAAATAGAAGACATCAGAAAACTTTACAATTTTATGACGCCATTACAGTATAAAAATAATAAACCAATTTTTAGAATTCACATAACAACGAGATTCGTGTGTCCCAGAATCATAATCCTTCCCTACTTTCACAAGATAAAAGACAAAAACAATACACACTTAACTTATTCAAAACAAAGGAGTTCAACTCACCCAATAATTTCCGCTGTGACGCGCACACGTAACAATAAGGAAGCAATCCAATAAATACTATCTCATGGTGAAATAACGCACAAAATTACTGCCAACAACACTTGAAGATTATAATTAACAATTACGATACATTTTAGGTCTAATAAAGACAATATTAAACATACTGATACCACATTTTACTTAGCCTATGAAGGCATTAAACATTAACTTTGTGCTTCTTCATCGGACGAGAGCTACAATACAACAGGGCTAACAAATAAGCAAGTTCCCCCAAACAAGGGCAGAAGTGGATCACGCGATATAAACCAACCAATGACAGCCTTCCTACAGATCATACGATGTCTGCTTACAACCAAAACAGCACGTACACACCCAAAGATGTTGACGACCTCACACAAAGCAGGGTAGGAGGGGTAGAGCATATTCAAAACTGCATACAAAGAAAATAATAAAATTCACCACCCTAATATTAACCGAACAGAAAAATCTAACATAACCATAGGGTCGAAAGCATTAGAAAGAAAATAAAGAATTTACCAATAAAGAATCTACAAAATAAAGGAAATAAGTATTCGAGGAAAAATATAATGAAATATCTACTTAAAGAAATAAAATTAACTATAGAAAAACTACTTATACGTTACAGATGCAAGCCACCGCTTCATGTTCGGGAACAGGTGAAAGTCACTAGGAGCCAAATCCGGGCTGTATGGGGGATGATCGAAAAGGTCCCATTTAAACTTGGCCAAAAGTTCATTTGTTCTTCGAGCTGTATGAGGGCGATCGTTGTCATGCACAAACACAACACCACGTGTCAGAAGGCCACGACGCTTGTTTTGGACTTGGCTCCTAGTGACTTTCACCTGTTCCCGAACATGAAGCGGTGGCTTGCATCTCAGCGGTTCACCAATGACGAAGAGCTTCAAAACGCCGTGAATGGTTGGCTGCATTCACGGGCAGCAGATTTTTATGCAGAGGGTATTTCAAAGATTGTTCCAAGGTATGACAAGTGCTTGAACCTGTTTGGCGACTATGTCGAAAAATAGAGAAAAACTGTAGTTTTAATATGTATATAATAAAGTTTTTGTATCTTCACTCGTTTACTTTTTATTTCAAAACGGAGGTTATTTTCTGGATAACCCTCGTATAAAGTACTGCAAATGTTCAATAGTAAGTTTTTTTGTAATAATTTAGTTACCAGAAAATAGTTTTTGCGTTTTCCCAACATTTGTGATTCGTGGAGTATTCATGTTTTAAATCTCACAGATTCATGATGTTGAAGTGGAATGTTAGCGACTGCCACCAGCTGTCTTTTGATTGAGCTGCTGTTTCCAGTATCCTTAGTCATGTCACAGTGGACTGTTGAACATCTGAAGTTTTTGTTATAGGTAGGTTTGAGATAATGTATGGAATTATACATTGTAGTCTAAAATAAAAAGTAAAAAATAATACAGAGTTGAAATTTTATTAGAAGCATTGACCGTTCCCAAATTAGCTTTTGGAAATGGAATTTGAATGGTGGGTTCAAGAGAGAATACAGACATCAGACAACAGAAATGAGTTTTTTAAGGTGTCAAAGGTTGTTCTAAAATTAGACAGGCTTTGGATAGAAGATTTGTGAACAGAGCTAGAGTCCAAACACTAAGGTCATGCCCAGACAGCTAGCAGGTTGTAGCAGCATTGAGTGTGTAAGCACGTTGGAACAAACTAACATTAGATAATAAGAGTGGCCACACCATTAGCAGAACCTGGCTAGCAGGCAGCCTGCAGAAGCTAGCAGGTTGTAGCAGCATTGAGTGTGTAAGCACGTTGGAACAAACTAACATTAGATAATAAGAGTGGCCACACCATTAGCAGAACCTGCTCTACTGCTTACCACTATAACCAGTTCAAAAACTAATATGCTTTTCACGGTTGATTAGCTCTGCTGTTCCACACATTTAGACCAATCAGAACATTTGCCAGCGTTGTCAGATTGTACCTGACAAACATTACATGCGCATAGGTATAAGAGTTGCAATAGTTCACTCTCATCTTGCATCCCGTACTGAACACATTCATTATAGAGTGGTTAACATGCAATACTTTAAAATATAGTCAGCTGATTGTATGTTTATAGGTTATAATTGTTATTGAAAGATCAAAAAATGACTGACGAAATATATAAGAGCTACGGAGAGCAAGTATTGGCAAAGTTGCTGGCAAGCCATTGGCTAGCTATAAAGTGGGTGGGGAGCAATGCATACGTTCAGAGCTAATCAGCCTTTAAAAATAGTATAGTTTGATTTTACCAGCTTACAAGCTCACATCTCAGTTCAGTTTCCATTCTGTTATTGTGTACATTAATTTTTCAATTATGAACTTTGACACTCAATCACTAACCATGCCACTTTTGTCACTAAACGTACCATTTTGTGGGATGTGTCGGATAAACATTTCAAGGACAGAAAATTATCAACTGCTGTGTGGAATGAAATCTGCAAAGAATTACAAACTAATGACTATATAATAACAAAAACTGTAATAACTAAAAAATAATGGAATAACTTTTAGTACACTTTTAAAAATATTTAAGGGAGTCAAAATAATTAAAAAAAAGTTCATTAACATAGGGGATCTTTCACTTAAAAGTAGTAACTTCACAAACCAAGGCAAAACAGGAGGACTGAGTGAACCAAATGACACGCAGATGAAAAGTGTGTTAGCAGCTGACTCTTTTCTGTATGGCCACGGTACCATCTCAGCTCAATGTTGGTTCACTGCTTAAACTGCTAGCCTGTTCTTACCTAACCTGCTTGATGTCTGGCCATGGCCTTAATGCTAAACCAGTGAGTATGTAAGGAGAGATGGTTCCAGGAAGAACTGAAGCACTGAAGTAAATAGAAATGTGGGTAGGCCTTGAAGGAGATAGCCAACTCCAATTTTATCATATCTGTACTGCAGCAGGCATGTTTGCTTAATGGAAAATGAAGAAGAAGAAGAACACAAACACGTTGAGCTAAGAAAAACTATTTATTAATTTTACAATCACATAAAAAATATAATTTTTTTTCTATACGTAAATACATTTATTTATTTTTTTAAATTTTAATTAAAAACATTTCTCCTTAGAATAAATACATACATACATACATACATTTACTATTATAAAATATTTTCTATTTTTTTCTTTCGTTTTTACACCTCATGCTAGCATGCAACTTTTAATTTCATGTGGTAGTTATGCAACTTAACGAACACATCTGAAAATTACATGCTAGCTCGAAGCTGTGTAATAAACCTAACAAATAAACAATAAACTGTGCTTTTAGTTAGTATTTCTTTGTGTTTTATAAAACTAAGTATATATAAAAGGGCGGTGAAAAAGTTATTTCGTACTTCATTGTATTTTATTAACTGTTTGGCTTTTGCTGGTGATCTCGGCTTATCTTACAAATATCCAAAAAGAATCTAAGATCCAAATAGAAAACCTGAAAGAAGTTACCAAAAAAATTTGGCTTAAAAATTTCCTTAAAGAAAAACGGAAATCATGTCAATAAAAATGTTGACACCGAAACACCTCAGTAGTTGAATGCACTAATAATAACAATCAAGAAATTATATTTCTATTCTAAAAATATTTCCAATAAAAATAGCATATCCATAAAATGCAAAATCCAACATTGTAACACAGTTTTAACTTTAGAATTACAGACGTATCGCACGCGTGTAATCATGAAAATGAAAATCATGGATGGGTGAAAGAAAATTAATTCCAAACAACTAACACATCACTGTCATTGACACTACACTCACATTGAAACCTTAGAAGAATCAGTAATCAAAAAAATGCAGATATTTTGCACGTATGAAAAGAATGGACAACGATAGATTTAACAAAAAAAAATTATAAAATTTTATTATTATTTTATTATTATAAAATTATAATATTTATATAATTACTACTTACTACTTACTTACGAAGCGCTACAGCCCTACGTGGACCTTGGCCTCCTCAACAAATATTTTAATAACTGCTGTGTTTTCAAAAAAACGACTCAATTACTAACAGGAACAGGAAATTGAAAAATTGGGCTTGGGATTTAACACGTTCAGCACGGATGACGCCTTAAGGCGTCAAATCGAGGTTCATTCCAGAGACGAATGACGCCTTAAGGCGTCATATACAATACCACATTTCTATAGCTTTTTATAAATCGCCGGTGTACTGGCAGTGTTAGTAAAGGTTGTTCAGGGGTTCAGATCTATTCTACGAGCGCCACTGTGAAGGTCGTCTTTCGTTACCAACTGCCGGGAATTTTTGACGAATTTTTAAAATTGTAGTCTATTCAAACGTCCTAGTGCCGTGTAATTTTATTGTTTTATTTAATTATATCAATTATTCTACGAATTTCTTCGTTTCCAGTGACTTCTTTTTACAAATAAAAGGTAAAAATAATACATTTTTACGTAAAAATAGTTTAATTATTACTCAAAAGAAAGATTTCTGTTACTTTCTGAACTCGCGATTTCTATGCACTGTGTTTCTTTTGCAGGTTTTTGTGTTTGTATAAAGTAATAAGCTTTATTACTACTGTATTACTTAATTATTTAATGTATTTTATTTATTTAAATTTTTTTAATTAAATATTATTCATTATCAAACATAATTGTATTTTTATATTTTACACACGACAATAATTTTCATTTATTTAATAATTTATACGTATTAATTTTTCTAATAACTAAAAAATGAATTTCAAATATAAATTTCGTAGAAACAACAAACGTGTATAATACCGTACTATATTTAGCCGGTGAGTAGATGAGCAAATAAGTAAGATCGTTCCGGGGACGAATGACGCCTTAAGGCGTCATGGTATTTTTTCACTGCAATGGCGGGTCGGCACAGCGAAGCATCCGTGATTCCAGCCGCCGTGCTGAACGTGTTAAGAAAGAAAGTAAAATTTCGCTTCAGATTATTTGGGTTAACCTACGGGGACTGGCACTAAAAAAATAATTTGAGGACTGGCACCGTTACATTTTTACTTTCTCTTGCCTATATGAATATATAGGAAGGAAAGTATTGTTTTCATGTCGATTTTTCGAAATCGAGTTTTCACCGGATCTATACGTTTTCAGACCCCCTGAACCCAAAAAACATGTTTTTAGCGATTGGTCTGTGTGTGTGTCTGTGTGTGTGTGTGTGTGTCTGTGTGTGTGTCTTGTGTGTGTGTGTGTCTGTGTGTGAACAGAATATCTCAAGAACGGAACATCGTACGGACTTGAAACTTGAAACTTAAGTTACATACCACTACCGGACGCGACACGAACATTTTCATCAAAATCGGTCAACCGGAAGTAGTAGTAACTTAGTTTATTCGTATAATTTTTCAGTTTTTTGCGATTTTCTCAAAAACTGGTCCTACGATTTTTTTTAAAATCGCCTATTTTACTCAATTTTTTATTCTCTACAAGATAGGGTAGGCGTTATGTTTGCTGAAATTCTCGGTGAGGCTGTTTTCACGTAAAAACGTTGTTTTTTTAAGATTACGGCTTTAATATAAATTTTAGCGCAAAAACTTATATAATAAAAGTTGTGGAGAATTTAAAAACCTACAACTTTTGTTTCAAACATTTTTTTGTATAACGCTTAGTTTAGCGGTAATTTGCGATTTTTTGTTTTTTTCTCACGAAAACGTGAGAAAAATCGATTTTTTTAACATTTCGGTCTTAGTATGCATTTTACGACAAAAGTGTATATAATAAAAGTTATAGAAAATTAAAAGATCTACAACTTTTGTTTAGAGCATTTTTCTCTACAGAGCCTAGTTTAGCGTGAAAGCGTGATTTTCCGTATTTTTAAGCCAAACTGAGTTCGATTGTCATTTTGCGTCATTCACACTTATGATTAAAATAAGGTTATGTTTTTGAGGTTAGTTTTTGTTTATTTCTAATATTTTATTAATAATGTTAGGTTTATTATTAATCATTTGCATTGGCAAGAGAAAGTTGTGTGAGTGTTTCACACCAGATTTTTGCATTATCTTGTAATATTGAAAACATTCCTACAAACACTATAATTACCTACTTAAGTATTATTATCTAATTATTGAAGCAATATTACAAGGGCAGTCCAGAAAGTCTGTCACGTTTTGCGTTGTAGCCGCTAGGGGCGGAGCTATCGTGGCCATTTTGGTGCCGCGGCGTTTCTCCGTTTAGTGGCTATCCAGCCGTGCTAGCGAGAGGTCTGTGTCACTCTTCGTTGTTTTTCAACAACAATTTAAAATGTGTGCCGCAATTCAAAATCCCGCCAGTTCTGAAGTACAGTCGGTAATACGGTTTTCTTCTTATCGATTTCTTGGAACGTGGCAGAACAATAATCTCTGTGAGGTATTGTGAAACACTTGAAAAGTTAAGAAGAGTGATCCAAAACAAGCGCATAGGAAAGTTGACTGAAAAAATTGTCTTTTTGCATGACAACGCCCGACCACACACGGCAAATCGAACATGAGAAGTCCTGGATGCTTTCAAATGGGAGGTTTTCCCACATCCACCATACAGTACGGACCTTGCACCTAGGGATTATCACTTGTTCCCGACAATGAAGACATGGCTTGCGACGCAGCGCTTTGACGACGACGCGGAGCTGCAGGAGGGTGTGACTAACTGGTTAAAATCACAGGTGGTAGACTTTTATAACGCCGGCATTTCAAAATTAGTTCACCGCTATGATCAGTGTCTTAATTTGTTTGGTGATTATGTAGAAAAATAGCATTTCAGTTGCACTTTCAAATGTATGTAATAAAATTTTTTTCTTGTACTTAGTTTTTTTTTTGTATCAAAACGTGACAGACTTTCTGGACTGCCCTCGTATTTGAGAAATTTTTCATTTTTGTAAAACCCTGTATAACGCTTCCCCGTTTAGCGCTGTTTCGTTATAATGCATTTATGAAGCCTTTAAGATCAACAGAGGTTTGTACAGAGATGCATTGTAGTAGCTGGCACATTCTTTAATGTATAACGTACTGTGTCTTGTATTTTCAATGTATAATTTGATATGCTCTATTTAATTTGTTGTTAATATTATATTGTACTTATAAATAAATATTTGAACTCCATAAATAAAAAAACAATCAGTAAACATATGTATTGTAGTATTTTGTACTGTGCAGTATGAGCGTTGTACGGAACCCGATGTGATTATGTAATCGCTCGACCCCGTACAGTGCTGTTTCGTTTAGCGCCCGATGTCTGCGGAACGCATCTCAAGCGCTAAACAGGGTACTACTGTATTTAAAAAATATAAAAATTACAATAGATTTTAATCTATTACAAAAACATAACTAATAATATTATTAAAAAACAAAATATTACAGATTATTGTGTGGTTCAAAGCTCCGTGTAGTTGTGGGGTGGAGGGTACGGGTGACTTATAATGAATGAGTGACGCATGCTATGAGGGTAAATCGTTTTGGCAAACCACCATTTCTTAGTGATAAGAAATGTGCAAAAAAAAGGAAGAGGTTTTCACCAACAATTAATAAGTAGAGACGGGAATGTAGTTATTTGTAAATGGACTGACAATCGTTCAGTCATTTTAGCATCAAATTTTATAGGTGTAGGTGAACCAGATAAGGTAAATAGATGGGATAAGAACTCTAAAAAGTACATTAAAGTTTCAAGACCTGAAGTTGTTAAAATATATTATGGGATGGGAGGGGTTGATAAATTAGACCAACTTATCGCTCTTTCCAGAATATTTATAAAGAGCCGTAAGTGGACTCTAAGAATGTTTTTTTCACGCCATAGACATGGCGTGCATTAATTCATGGTTAGAGTACAAAGAACAAATGAAACTAAGAAATGAATCATTTGTTGATCTCTTAGAGTTCAAATTACGTTTGGGCGAAGCCATGGTAAAAATGGGCAACCCGGTGGGCTCAGGCAAAAAACGAGGTCGACCCAGTTTACAGCAAAACGAGGAGACTCTTTGTTCTCGTAAAAGGCAGAATGTAGAAGTAAGGCCCTTAGTTGAAATACAGAAAGATTTGGTGGACCATTTACCAGAGTTGACTCAAAGAAAGACACAACTAGATGTAAGAACAAAATGTGCACAAAAAAAAAATGCATGTTTATTGCACAAAATGTAATGTACACCTGTGTTTTGTGAAAGAAAGAAACTGTTTCATGATTTTCCACAGAAATTAGGTTATTGCTTGTGTTAATTATTATTACTGATGTTATTGTGGTGTATTACACCTTTGTATACCTCAGTTATAGACCTGAGGTTTATCATAAATAGTGTTGAATAATATTTTGTTCTTATTATAATTTATGTATTATGTATTTTAGATTATAAATTTTCTATGAAATTAGTGTTAGGCTTAGTTAGTAATAGAAAAATAACTGTAATAGAATTTTAGGTATTAATTATTTGTGGTAGAGTTTGAATAAAAAGGTGAAAATAGTATAATTATTTGTCTACAAGTTTTTATTAAAATGCAACCATTGACTTCAAATGCCCGTTACAGTGGACATGCCATAATTTTGTTATTGTTGGAATTTTTTTTGTAAATTGCTATTTATATGAATTACAACACTTATATAAAGCTAATAATTCAGAAAAAAAAATTTTCTGATGGCCCAGAAAAATTAAGTAGGGAAAGGGTTAATATAACTCGGTAGGTATTTGTTAAATTAATGCAACTGGATGATAAGAATATTTTTTAGTCTTGTTAGTACATGCTACCACTCATGGGCGGGATTTGGCGGGAGTCATTGGGGGGGCAAATACCGGGGGGTTTGGGGGGTATGGAATACCCCCCAGCACAAGGGGGGGGTCCGGGGACCTCCCCCGGAAAATTTTGAGATTTTTATTGCCTTCAACTCAATTTTAGGGCTGTTTTTAGGCTAAATTAAAAAGTAAATTTTGTTGGGATTTTAACGTTAAAACGTCATTTTAACTCCCAATTGATGTAAACCTAAAATTGATCTAAAATGGTCCAATAACAATGTTTTTAAATGTTAAAAAATAGTATTAACAATTAATAGTATTAACAAAATATTTTCCATGATAGCTAGACTAAAATTATTTTTTCGATACACTAAATTGGTTAAAAATGTATACCAGTAGAATATTGGGGGGGCAAGTGCCCCCCCTTGCCCCCCCAGATCCCGCCCATGCTACCACTACAAATGCATCAGCTGTGAAACACTATTACCACTCATTCATTCTCCCACTACTTGCATCCACTTTCTTACTTTTTCTTACCATTTATTACCTTTTCTTTTTTATCTACTTACGGAGTTCTTTTTAATAAGCTGCTTTAAGCTTTAACAAAATTGTCTCTTAGACAGCAACTATGTACTGTACCCCTAGGTTTTGCTTGCTGCACCCCAGAGTGCCACAGCACTCCAGTTACGAACCACTGGTCTAGAGAATAAGAAAGGAACAAAATCCAGAAAATATACGAAGTTGAAATAAAAATTTTCCTATATTTATTAGTCAGTAATCCACAGTAATCCGTTAGCCTAAAACGGGCAGGTGGAGTGTTATTTTAATTGCACTCTATCTGTTTGGTCCAGGGCTAAAAAAAAATAGTTCTGTTTCTTATCACATAGTCAGCCACTTATATATGGCTGAACTATTTAAGAACAGAAGAGGTAGAGGTGTAAAAGACACTAATCAGAGTTATCTCCTCTGAGAGTAATGAATTTCATTATACAGCCAGACCCTGTGGTGAATGAAGTGAAGGTGTCATTTGCAGGGTGGAAAGTGAGTGCTTTTCGGAGGGCTTGGCATGCTGATAAGCATACTCTTTCAACTCAGTGAGGAAGGCAATGGTAAACACCTTACTCCTCGTTTTTACTTAGTAAAACCTCTAGAGGTTCAAACCAGCCTTTCGGCTGTTGACCTAAACAACAATCCACTTGGATCAAATTCTTCAAAAAAACAGTAAACAAGTATGAAAAAATCTGGTGTGAAACACTCACACAACTTTCTCTTGCCAATGCAAATAATTAATAATAAACCTAACATTATTAATAAAATATTAGAAATAAACAAAAACTAACCTCAAAAACATAACCTTATTTTAATCATGAGTGGAAGACGCAAAATGAAAATCGAACTCAATTTGGCTTAAAAAAAAACGGAAAATCACACTTTCACGCTAAACTAGGCTCTGTAGAGAAAAATTCTCTAAATAAAAGTTGTAGATCTCTTAATTTTCTATAAATTTTATTATATACACTTTTGTCGTAAAATGCATACTAAAGCCGAAATGTTAAAAGAATCGATTTTTCTCACGTTTTCGTGAGAAAAAAACAGAAAATTGCAAATTACCGCTAAACTAAGCGTTATACAAAAAAATGTTTGAAATAAAAGTTGTAGGATTTTAAATTCTCTACAACTTTTATTATATAAATTTTTGCTCTAAATTGCATATTAAAGCTGTAATCTTAAAAAAACTTTGTTTTTACGTGAAAACAGCCTCACCCAGAATTTCAGCAAACATGACGCCTACCCTATCTTGTAGAGAATAAAAAATTGAGTAAATGAGGCGATTTTTAAAAAAATCGTAGGACCAGTTTTTGAGAAAATCGCAAAAAAGTGAAAAATTATACGAATAAACTACTACTTCCGTTTGACCGATTTTGATGAAAATTTTCGTGTCGCGTCCGGTAGTGGTATGTAACTTAAGTTTCAAGTTTCAAGTTCGTACGATGTTCCGTTCTTGAGATATTCTGTTCACACACACACACACACACACACACACAGACCAATCGCTAAAAACATGTTTTTTGGGTTCAGGGGGTCTGAAAACGTATAGATCCGGTGAAAACTCGATTTCGAAAAATCGACATGAAAACAATACTTTCCTTCCTATATATTCATATAGGCAAGAGAAAGTAAAAATTTATTTAAATACTCAATTTGTTCATGGTATACTCGCGATTTTATTGAAAAAATACAAAATAGCCACCAGAAGTGAAAGGTTAGCATTTTTGGGCATAAACATTATTTAACATGATTTCTTCATTATTAACAAGAGAGAACATTATTATCCTAAAGTTTGACTTGACGTTTTTCAAACACCATAATATATATAATAAAACATTTTTTCACCACCCTTATGTATCTACGGATGAACAGTTTTCTTTAATATTAATTTAAATTTTATTTATTTTTCTTTTAATTTACAAATTAGTTAATTTTTCATTACAACTCCTCTTGTCTGAATTTCAATCAACCAGAATTTTTTTATTATCTAAATTTATAAAATTTATTTTAGTTACTTTTTTTTATCTTACTTCGAAGGTGAAACCCTTTGCCACTTATAACCAAACGATTACACAGAAGCAACACTGGTGAGCGTCAAAAAAAAAGAAAAGGAAAATGAAAGGAAGTTCTTCAAGATACATTCTAACATTTTCAACACATTTACTGAAAGTTATTGTTAAACTGTTTTAAAAAAATGTTTAACTGTTAAAAAAAACCTTAGGTGGTTATTAAATGACCTAAATTAATTTTAGTTAATTTTTCATCTTACTTTGGAGGTTATTAAATTACCTAACCAGCGAACCTCATGCAGGCCACTATTTAAGGAGCTTAAATTGCTTACAGTTCCCTCTCTACATATTTTAGGTGATTATGTATGTTAGGCAAAATAATTTTATGAAGAATTTCAATGTTCACAATCATAACACGAGAAACAGAAATTATTATTATGTGGCTAATCACTCCACAAAATTGTTTGAACAAAAACCTACTTATGCAGGGAGAAAATTCATGAATAAATTACCTCAATTTTTAAAATGTTATGATAATTTGCATTCCTTTAAAAAAATCTGAAAAATTACTTGATCGGTGAAACTTTTTATAGCGTACAAGAATTTCTTTCTTGATAGTAGTGATACATTGTGTGATTCTTATCTTATTATTTCAGGTGTTATAACTGACATGTTCTATACTCCTCCTGGAATCTCCAGGACGCAAAAAAAACAAATCTCCAACAGAAGTTTTTGAATATTTCATGACTGGTAAATTAACCCTTTTCAGACTATTGATGGAAATATCCACCAAAATTACTTTCCCGCAGTTCATTTTGAGGATATATCTGTACATACGTAGTTTTCAGTTGTAATTGCCGTATAGCACAGATATATCTGCACATTTACTAATTAAATCAAAGGAGACTTTGATTAACATTTAGTCTTAATATTCATTAAAATATCTAAATATTCCAGAAATTTGCACCTGTGGAAGTTGGGTTGACAGTCGGTGTTTCCTGGCTGCCATGATGTCGATGTTCCATGTCAGTCACATGGTCTGTTTGTTACTACTTATATGTGTTACAATTTAATCATAATATTTCTTTAAACAATCTTCATCATATTAATAGATTTGTTTTTTCCATTTGTTCTGCAAATCACCGAACAAATAACTTTTTTTAGTCAGTTCTACTCATGAATATATTGGTGTAAGTCACGTCTCTCAAGACTGAAGATGAATAACTTATATCCATATCGATTATTGTATGATTACTGTATCGACTGGGGAAAAGTGAAAGATCTCCTCTAACAGTCTCTTTGATTAACAGCTGGATCAACAGTAGGGAAATAGTATCGATACACAGGAGTGGGAGGGCGAAAACATACTATCAGAGCTACCCACATCTTCCAAGTTTTTTTTTTAAGTATTAAAATAATATAAGTGTGTCATTTTCTAATATTTATACAATAGTACACAGTTTTCTTAACATTTTGTTAGAATGTTATGAATTTTTTAATGTTTTTTATTGTAATAAAATATAATTTAGAACAAAATTCTTGTACTGCACTGTTAAAAGTCTCATCAATTAAGTAAGATCCAAGGGTGTTAAGTTTAAGGAATAATTTCACTCGCCTTGCTAGTGAGCCTTATTTTAAACAAATGTTTTTATAACTTTTTGTCAACGTACAAACAAAGTAAACACACGCTATGATTCAGAAAATTTTAAACTTCAAATAAATGCAAAAAACAATCAAAATTTAAAAAAATTGATCTTGAGTTAACTACCTTCCTTAAGAAAATAAATAAAACTGGTTATTAATGCTTGAAATAAAGTACAAAAAAAATTGAAACTCGGATGTCTGTTCTCGTTTAATTCGGTAGAATTCTAACTGAAATATGACTATCGCGCATAGAGTTGCGCAGCTTTACTCACATTCCCCATACATAATTCGTTCTTAGGCTCGCTCGCCAGACCCAACTTAAATCTCACAGTTGTTATAAAAACATACAACATATACACCGGTTGATTAGGGTGTAAAATTAATTCAGATAAGCGGAGTTGAAGATAATTCATTTGATGTTGACATTTTAATAATGTTTTATGGTATGTTTATTAAGACGAGAAGGTTAGGATGACAAAAATTGAGAAGATGAAGACTAATATTGATGAAGCTGAGGTGTTCTGTGAGTATGTTCCTGAAACAAATCAATTCATTCAAAGTTATTATTTAAATAATACTAATAATAATCTGCCCATAACAGACAGATAGAGAGTCAAATTAATTACTCTCAATCTGTTCGTTGCAGGGCTAAAATAAATAGTTCTGTTTCTTGTCACATGATCAGCCAATGAAATGACTGAATCATTTAAGAACAGAAGAGGTAGAGGTGTAAAATACACTAATCAGAGTTATCTTCTCTGAAAGTAATGAATTTCATTATACAGCCGGACCCTGTGGTGAATAAAGTGAAGGTGTCATTTGCAGAGTGGAAAGTATGTGCTTTTCAGAGGGCCCGGCATGCTGATAAGCATACTTTTCCATTCAGTGAGGAAGTCAATTGTAAATCACCTCACTCCTCATTTTACTTAGTAAAATCTATACAGGTTCAAACCAGCTTTTTGGCTGATGACCTAAAACAACAATTAAGAGTTTATAACAGTGGTAATGGAAAGATCGTCATAAGCAACATTGTTACAGAGAATAATATTCTGGAACAGGTATCCCACTTTCAGCATCTGGGTTACAACGGTTTTGAGTTTCGGTTTCAACTGGAAGTAGTCCAAAACCGGAAGTCAAAAATTACAAGAGATAGCAACAAACAGTTTTCGGATTCGTAATCTACACAAAAAGTTACTGGCCCTAGATTGCGTTTGAAGTTCCGATTTCGACTGAAAGTATCCAAAACCGGAAGTCAAGAAATAAAAGACAGAAATTACAAGAGATAGATTTGATCGTAATATAGAAAAACGTTAGTGGGCCTAGATTGAGTTTGAAGTTCCGGTTTCGATTGAAAGTATCCCAAAACCGGAAGTCAGGAAATCAAAATAAGAAATTACAAGAGATATAGTCACGAGTTTGCCCTTGTTTACTACGAGGGGTAAAGGGGGGAAAGCATCAATGCGCATGCGCGACTGCTTTAATTTCAGTACGACAAACATAAAATAACTTATACTATATATAGAGCATGTACAGTATATCGCGGAAACTTTTGTAGGTTAACTGTACAAATATAACTAACTGTTTGTTATCGTAAATACAAATGTCGGTTTCTCGAAAACGTGGTCGAACTATTCACAGTGCTGAACGCAATGTAACAAAATATTGTAAAGTTGAAGCTAAACAAAACTGCCTATCCGTGCCTCTTAACAAAAGCCGTGAGCAAGCGGCTAACTACTGTGATGTTCCTCTTTGCACAACTGGAAAAAAAGAAGGAAATTAAGAAGCTATTCTTTAACAGTTTTGTTGACACCTGGTAAAAAAAGAAAACGGTTAGGTAGATAGGCTACTAGAGAGAGTGATAATGAAAACGCCGATAACAGCAATAGTAAAGAAGGCGATTCATTCATAATTACAGTAAAATCAAACATTTCCAGTCATGTAATTAAGCTATAGGGAATATTACAGGTCATATTTATTTCTTATCTTATCGTATCTAGAAACTGCATGGTAGTGGAATGTACAAGTAGTGTCTCACTGTTGACGTTGGCAGCACTGCAAATATTTCACTTACCTTCCTTACAGCCCATATATTCGCAAAAGGCAATCTCGTGACTTCAGTATCTATAGCTACATACAATTTTTGGATTCGTAATCTACACACAAATTAGTGAGCCTGGATTGGGTTAGAAGTTTCGGTTTTGACCGGAAGTGGCCCAAAACCGAAAGTCAAGAAATCAGAATAAGAAATTACAAAAGATAGCAACAAACGGTTTTCGGATTAATCGGCCTAATCTACGCAACAATTTAGTGGGCCAGAATTGCGTTTTAAGTTCCAGTTTTGACCGGAAGTTAAGAAATCAAAAACGGAATTTAGAAATAAAAATAGTGTTAATTGATTCTTCTTAAAGAGAAGATACAAAAATCATTATTGGTTTTTGCCATAAATTAACAGGTTGACTCCCATGAGACACTTATACGTCTCTCACCAGATCTGTAAAATTTACTTTTGAGAGACTGATCCGTCTCCACGTAATAGTGTTTTTAATAGAATCGTGAGACGGATTGGATACTCGTTTGCATTGAATCATATACTGAGCTGTTAGAAATGAAATCAAAAAATCATTTCCCCAGTCATAGTTCGTGATTTACTTGATCCGATCGCGTCAAAAATTAGCTTGTGAACTTGACAGCTTATAAGTACTATTACATAATAATATTAACTACATAAATAATTATATTTTATAAAAATCTGGTGTGAAACACTCACACAACTTTCTCTTGCCAATGCAAATAATTAATAATAAACCTAACATTATTAATAAAATATTAGAAATAAACAAAAACTAACCTCAAAAACATAACCTTATTTTAATAATGAGTGAATGACGCAAAATGACAATCGAACTCAGTTTGGCTTAAAAATACGGAAAATCACGCTTTCACGCTAAACTAGGCTCTGTAGAGAAAAATGCTTTAAACAAAAGTTGTAGATCTTTTAATTTTCTATAAATTTAATTATATACACTTTTGTCGTAAAATGCATACTAAGACCGAAATGTTAAAAAAATCGATTTTTCTCACGTTTTCGTGAGAAAAAAAACAGAAAATCGCAAATTACCGCTAAACTAAGCGTTATACAAAAAAATGTTTGAAATAAAAGTTGTAGAATTTTACATTCTCTAAAACTTTTATTATATAACGTTTTGCGCTAAAATGCATATTAAAGCCGTAATCTTAAAAAGAAAATGTTTTTACGTAAAAACAGCCTCACGCAGAATTTCAGCAAACATGGCGCCTACCCTATATTGTAGAGCATAAAAAATATAGTAAACTAGGCGATTTTTAAAAAAATCGTAGGACTAGCTTTTGAGAAAATCGCAAAAAAGTGAAAAATTATACGAATAAACTACTACTTCCGGTTGACCGATTTTGATGAAAATGTTCGTGTCGGGTCCGGTAGTGATATGTAACTTAAGTTTCAAGTTTCAAGTTCGTACGATGTTCCGTTCTTGAGATATTCTGTTCACACACACACACACACACACACACACACACACAGACCAATCGCTAAAAACATGTTTTTTGGGTTCAGGGGGTCTGAAAACGTATAGATCCGGTGAAAACTCGATTCCTGTAAATCAACATGAAAACAATACTTTCCTTCCTATATATTCATATAGGCAAGAGAAAGTAAAAATACAAGAAAAATTTCAGTGAGACACACATCAGTCTTCCACAGTAAATTTGATTTTTTACTCTTGAGTACCTGGATCAGTCTCTCATCTAAAAACTAGAAAACTAGAAAAATTTAAGCCTTACAATACCTACATTAAACTTGAAAGAAAATTAATTAAAAAAACTTAAAATAGGTAAGGGTTTATAAAGAAAAATTGCTAAAATTGACTTGGGAGTCAACCTGTTGAAAGTAAACCTTTTTAAAATTTTCCACCAACCATGAGACGCGTCGTCTCATAGAAAGAATTTTTATTTATGACCTATAGATACTGCAGTCACGAGATTGCCTTTTGCGTAGGGCCTATGTATGGGCTGTAAGGAAGGAAAGTGAAATCTTTGCAGTGCTGCCAACCTCAACAGTGAGACACTACTCGTACATTTCACTACCGTGCAGTTTCTACAATATACATTTTGTAAGCTGTGGTTTATTCCGAGAAAATGACTGATGTAACTCCTCAAATATACAAAAGAAAAGTAACCAACTGGCTGATTAATTTAGCGAGAGGGCAGTCTAAGGATTTCACTTCCTCTTGTGTCAGCTTAAAATTTTTTTTTTGTTACCATTGTCATCGAAAGTCTGCTTCATCCTTTTGCCATTACATGACATTTTATTTTAATTTTATTATTTAATTTATTTTTTATACTATTATCCTCTTTTTCGTATATTTACGTTAGGAAATTTTGCTGAATGTTTTTTTTTTGTAAATTTTTGTTTCTTTTCTTTTATGTAAATTTAGTGTAGATATAAAAAGCTATTATTATAGGTAATAGAATAAATAACAATATAAACTAACTCATACCCGCCTGTGCACAGGCTAGACCTATGCGGGTATTAGGAAATAAGATAGGATAAGATTCATTGTACTTGTTTTTAGCAATAATAATAACATTAAAAATCTGGTGTGAAACACACAACTTTCTCTTGCCAATGCAAATAATTTACAATATAATTTAACATTAGTAATAAAATACTAGAAATAAACAAAAAACTAACCTCAATAAACATAACCTTATTTTAATCAAGAGTGAAACACTCAAAATGAAAATCAACCTCAGTCTGGCTTAAAAATACGGAAAATCACTATTTCACGCTAAACTAGGCTCTGTAGAGAAAAATACGTTAAATAAAAGTTGTAGATCTTTAAATTTCCTATAAATTTGGTTATATACACTTTTGTCGTAAAATGCATACTAAGGCCAAAATCTTAAAAAAATCGATTTTTCACACGTTTTCGTGAGAAAAAATCAGAAAATCGCTAATTACTGCTAAACTAAGCGTCATACAAAAAAAATGTTTGAAACAGAAGTTGTAGGTTTTTAAATTCTCTACAACTTTTATTATATAAGTTTTTGCGCTAAAATTTATATTTAAGCCGTAATCTTAAAAAAACAACGTTTTTACGTGAAAACAGCCTCACCGAAAATTTCAGCAAACATGGCGCCTACCCTATTTTGTAGAGAATAAAAAATTGAGTAAAATAGGCGATTTTAAAAAACATCGTAGGACCAGTTTTTGAGAAAATCGCAAAAAACTGAAAAATTATACGAATAAACTATTACTTCCGGTTGACCGATTTTGATGAAAATGTTCGTGTCGCGTCCGGTAGTGGTATGTAACTTAAGTTTCAAGTTTCAAGTTCGTACAATGTTCCGTTCTTGAGATATTCTGTTCACACACACACACACACACACACACACACACACACACACACAAACACACACACACACACACACACACACACACACGCACATACACACACACACACACACACACACACGCACACACACACACACACACACACACACACACAGACACACACACACACAGACCAATCGCTAAAAACATGTTTTTTGGGTTCAGGGGGTCTGAAAACGTATAGATCCGGTGAAAACTCGATTTCGAAAAATCGACATGAAAACAATACTTTCCTTCCTATATA
The DNA here is from genome assembly GCA_035578175.1 of Catonia carolina. Lineage (NCBI taxonomy): Eukaryota > Metazoa > Arthropoda > Insecta > Hemiptera > Achilidae > Catonia > Catonia carolina. The sequence goes on from JAQMRL010000003.1 coordinate 109,551,164, forward strand.
TTCATATAGGCAAGAGAAAGTAATAATAATAATAATAATGTTTTCTTCATAAACCTAATAAGAAATAAATGTGACCTGTAATATTGCCTATAGCTTAATTACATGACTAGAAATGTTTGATTTACTGTAATTACAAATACTATTGCTGTCACTGGCGTTTTCATTATCAGTTTCTCTAGCATCTACCTAACCATTTTCTTCTTTTTACTAGATGTCAACGAAACTGTCAAAAAATAGCTTCTTCACGTCCTTAATTTCCTTCTTTATTTATTTATTTTTTTTATTGAGTGATGATGCCTACATAAGCCTTGGGCTTGTGCGTAGGTAATGATATATGGTGATTTACAGATGAAAAAATGCCAGACCTGACCGGGAATCGAACCTTTTATTTTTAAATAAATTCACAATTTATTTTTTGAATTGTGGAAAGATAAATATCGCAGTAGCTTGCTCATGGCTTTTGTTAAGAGGCACGGATAGGCATTTTTGTTGAGCTTCAACTTCATAACATTTTATTACATTTCATATTAGATTTCGTTCAACACTGTGAATAGTTCGACCACATTTTCGAGAAACCGACAATTCTGTTTACGGTAACAAACAGTTATATTCGTACAGTTAACCTACAAAAGGTTCCGCGATATATTGTATATGTTCTGGGTATAGTATAAGTTGTTATGTTTGTTGTACTGAAATTAAAGAAGTCACGCATGCGCACTGATGCTTTTCCCCCTTTACCCCTCGTTGCAAACAAGGGCAAACTCGTGACTCAAGTTACTATAAGTGATATTTCAAAGATGCCCGGGTTAGATTTCTAAGAGAAATATCGCAGTAGCTTGTTCATGGCTTTTGTTAAGAGACACGGATAGGCATTTTTGTTTAGCTTCAACTTCATAACATTTTATTACATTGCATATTAGATTTCGTTCAACACTGTGAATAGTTCGACCACATTTTCGAGAAACTGACATTTCTGTTTACGGTAACAAACAGTTATATTCGTACAGTTAACTTACAAAAGGTTCCGCGATACGAGGGGGTACCCAAAAGAAACCGGAATTATTTTTTAAAACTATTTATTTTTAATTTTTTTACAAAAGAACCTTATCCCCTTCAAAATACTCTCCATTACAACTAATACATTTGTCCCACCGGTGCTTCCACTGTTCAAAACATTTTTTGTACTCCTCTTCAGTGATGGCTGCCAGCTCATCCGTCGTTTTTTCTTGACATCATCAACGTTGTTAAATCGGAGACCTTTCATGCCCCTTTCCATGCGTGGGAACAAGAAAAAATCACATGGAGCCAGATCGAGTGAGTACGGTGCGTGTGGTAGCAAAACCATGCCGTTTTTCGCCAAAAACTGGGTAACCGAGATTGCCGTGTGTGCAGGCGCGTTGTCGTGGTGGAAAAACCAGTCCCCTGTCTGCCACAAATTAGGCCTGTTACGACGAATGCTGTTTCGTAGTCTTCTTAACACTTAAAGATAAAAAGTCAATGGTCTGTCGTCGGTCTGTTCGTACAATTTCTTTCACTTTCACAACATTTTCGTCTGTTCGGGAAGTCGACGGTCGTCCAGAACGAGGTTTGTTCTCAATCGACATGTCGCCATTTTTAAAGCGCAAAAACCACTCGTACACTTGGGTTTTTTCCAATAGCGTCGTCTTTGTAAGCTGTGTTCAACATTACAACTGTTTCCACGGCGTTTTTACCGAGCAAGAAGCAAAATTTCACAGCCGCACGTTGTTCATTAAAACTTGCCATCATGAAAAACGACACGAGCACAAAACAGCACTAGCGAGAACAATCACTGCACGAGAACAGAACAAGCTAGATCAACGAACAAAATGGCATTAAACTGGCAATGAGTAGCGCTACAAGCAGCCTAGTGGCGGGAATTTGTACTGCACAAGCTCCGCCCACAGCAGAGCTATTCCGGATACTTTTGGGTACCCCCCTCGTATATTGTATATGCTCTGGGTAGTGTATAAGTTGTTATGTTTGTCGTACTGAAATTAAAGAAGTCACGCATGCGCACTGATGCTTTTCCCCCTTTACCCCTCTATGCAAACAAGGGCAAACTGGGACTCAAATGACTATACCGAAGGTTGAAAAAAATTTCCTTGGTATTAAAAAACAAATAGAAAAACAGAGTAAAAATAAATATAAAATTAACTTACAAAATAATATTTAACATTAAAAACGAACATAAGTTACCCAACATAATAATTTGGAATGAATAAAAAAATAAATAAGCTTAGTTTAGCAAGTAAAGTATTTTGTGAAAATAATAGTAATAATATTGGATGATAATAATACATGAAAGGTCATCCTGTGAAAGGTAAACCGAATGACCAATGACCAGAGAGGTTAGGTTAGATATAACTTGAATTTGTTACGTAGTATCAAAGATTGTAGAAGAGTGATTTTGAATTTAGTTTCGATGCAGAAGGAGAAAGGGAGTTGATATTTAGAATTGCGTGAAAGGTTAAACAATTTGGAGTTTAGAATTATTGAGAACATTATTGTTGTTAAATTGCTTTTCTTGACTACTATTACTTGATAGTTTATTATAAGTTTAGTTGGGGGTTCGTTTCTGGGGGTGGGGTAAAAAGTGACCGTTACATTGACCGTTAAGGCCCTTTTACACGAACTATTTTTATACTATAACGTGGTGTTTGTTTGTTATATGAACGATTCTATTTATGCTGTCGTTGTTTGGTGTTTAGGTCATCAGCCGAAAGGCTTATTTGAACCTTTAGAGGTTCAAATGAGCTGTTTTTCTTTTGTTCAGGTGCTATAAAAACGTGTATTTTCTGTTTAAGGTTCATTTATATGCATAGACCAACCGGTAGAATCATGTTTTTCTTTTGTTCAGGAGCTATAAAAACGTGTATTTTCTGTTTAAGGTTTACATATGCACAGATCAACCGGTAAAATCATGTTTTTCTTTTGTTCAGGAGCTATAAAAACGTGTATTTTCTGTTTAAGGTTTACATATGCACAGATCAACCGGTAAAATCATGTTTTTCTTTTGTTCAGGAGCTATAAAAACGTGTATTTTCTGTTTAAGATTTACATATGCACAGATCAACCGGTAAAATCATGTTTATTTTTTGTTCAGTAGCCATATAAACGTGTATATCCTGTTTTTTTTTAACGTCCGACTGTTCTGCAATTACTGCTTATGCAGATTCTGAAGGATGAAATGATTTTTTGTAACGTATAAAAATATGCCGAGCCTGAATGGGATTCGAACCCAAGACCGCATGATGAGAAGCGAGCACGTTACCAACTACGCCAATGCGGCCAGCAAATTCCTGTTTGAGGTTTGAGGTTTTTTCTGTTTCCGGTATTTCCTATTTGAGGTTCAAATAAGCACAGACCAACCGGTAAAATCATGTTTATTTTTGTTCAGTGGCCATATAAACGTGTATTTTCTGTTTAAACTAGATTTCAAAAAATATTTCACGAAGGGCTAGAAATAGTAACAATTAAACGTTACGACTTTATAATATTAATACAGAAGTCATAGCATAAATGGTCTAAGTAAGCAAGCATAGACGGTCTAAGTATTTTAGCATTGATGGTCTAAGGATGGACTAAGTGAAACGAGAAGTGAGGTGGTTTACAATTGCCTTCCTCACTAAGCGGTATGATTATCAGCATACCAGACCATCTGAAAAGCTTCTACTTTACACCCTGCAAATGACACCTTCATTCATTCACCCCAAGGTCTGACTGTATTATGAAATTCATTATTCTCAGAGGAGACTAGTGTGTCATTTACACTGCTACCTCTTCTGTTCTTAAATATTTCAGCCATATAATAGGCTGACCATTTAATTAGAAATAGAACTATTTTTTGAAGCTTTAGAACGTCTTCTATACTATTTTTCAAGGCTGATTAGTTCTGAACGTATGCATTGCCCCCTACCCACTTTATAGCTAGCCAATCACTTGCCAGAAACGTAGCCAACACTTGCTCTTGTAGCTCTGTTAAATATTTCGTCAGCCATTTTTTTTTTTTTGGTCTTTCAATAACAATTATAACCTATACACATACAATCAGCCGATTATATTATATATTATACAAGTCTGCCCATAACGGACAGGTGGAGTGTCAAATTATTTACACTCAATCTGTTCGTTGCAGGGCTAAAATAAATAGTTCTGTTTCTTATCACATGGTCAGCCAATTAAATGACTGGACCATTTAAGAACAGAAGAGGTAGAGGTGTAAAAGACACTAATCAGAGTTATCTCCTCTGAAAGTAATGAATTTCATTATACAGCCAGACCCTGTGGTGAATGAAGTGAAGGTGTCATTTGCAGAGTGGAGAATATATGCTTTTCAGAGGGCCCGGCATGCTGATAAGCATACTTTTCCACTCGGTGAGGAAGGCAATGGTAAACCACTTCACTCCTCGTTTTACTTAGTAAAACCTCTACAGGTTCAAACCAGCTTTTTGGCTGATGACCTAAACAACAACAACATTATACAAGTACTAAGTCAAAAATGACAATTATTTTACAAAAATTAACTAATAAATACTTTTTACGATTGATGAGCTCTGCTGTTTCACACGTTTAGACCAATCAGAACGTTTGTCAGCGTTTTCAGATTGTACCTGACAAACAATACGTGCACATACGTATAAAAGCCGCAATAGTTCACTCTCGTCTTGCATCTCGTTAACATCCAATACTAAGTATCGGATGATAACGCGCTCTATAATCGATGTGTTCAGTACCAGATGCAAACGAGAGTGAAATATTGCGGCTCTTACGTATGTGCGCGTAATGTTTGTCAGATACAATCTAACAACGCTGACAAACGTTGTGAGTGGTCTAAACTTGTGAAACAGCACAGCTAATCAACCGTAAAAAGTATATTACGAGTAGTTTATTGTTGTTGTTTAAGTCAACAGCCGAAAGGCTGGTTTGAACCTGTAGAGGTTTTACTAAGTAAAACGAGGAGTGAGGTGGTTTACCATTGCCACAACTCACTGAGTGGAAAAGTATGCTTAACAGCATGCCGGGCCCTCTGAAAAGCACATATTTTCCACTCTGCAAATGACACCTTCACTTCATTCACCACAGGGTCTGGCTGTATAGTGAAATTCATTACTTTCAGAGAAGATAACTCTGACTAGTGTCTTTTACACCTCTACCTCTTCTGTTCTTAAATGATTCAGTCATTTAATTGGCTGACCATGTGATAAGAAACAGAACTATTTATTTTAGCCCTGCAACAAACAGATTGAGTGTAAATAATTTGACACTCCACCTGTCTGTTAGGGGCATATTAGTTTATTATTGTAAAATATTAGTCATTTTTAGACTTAGTACTTAGTATACTCTTTAAAAACAATATCAGGAGTTTGTTGCTAAATACAGTACAATTGTCATTCTGAATTTTATTGCTTTTTTTGTTTTATAATAATTTATGAAGTACAAAGACGATTTGCATGTCAGTTTTTTATATCGAGGGCTTCATGCCAGAAGGGCGTATCAACCAAAAGTATATTTATCAGGAGAGCATTTTAAAACTTTCTTGATTTTTCTTTCACTTTCTGTAAAAACCCGCATACTGTTATTTTAACAACTTTAATGCCCTTACCTAGCCTCAAACAGTATATTTTGGAACCAGTTGTTTGAACCTGATCACCGTATGATTTTAGGCCCGTTTGGTCGATACGCCTTTATGGAATATACATAAATTTGTGCAAATACGGCTGATACGCCCTTTTGACTTGATTAATTTTAACATTTTGTAATAGTGTTACCAATAACATTGTACATTTTAATTTTTTTTTATAGTATTGTTTTATTAAGTTTTTCATTTTTTATGTTCAAAAAATTTTAAGTTTTACAAAATTAATTTTATAAAAATTTACAAGTTTTACAATATTTTTGATAATGAAAATCTAAAAGTAGAAATAGTTTGCCTACAGTGTTGGTACATTAATTTACACCTGTTTTGTTGTATTATTATATTATTTTTATTCTTCTTTAATTTTGTTACTGTTCTAATAGTACTAAGTTCTAATTCATTTAAATCTTCTTCAGCTGTACCTTTTTTTGAACTTTTATAAAAGTTAAGGAAGTATAGAAGTTGTGAAACTCTCTTGGAATGACTTGAATTTTGCATAAATTTTGTAAATCTTCATATTTTGCTAAAGTGATTGGAAGTTCTGCTTGATATGCTGGCTCTAAGTTGTAATTTATGTTATTTCTAGTATTTGTTTTCATTCTCAAAGTAAGTGTCTTGCATTCCTCCCAGTATTCGTTTTTGAAAAACATTTGCTCATTATTGTCTTTTGTAAAGAGAAGACACTTCATCTGTTTTCAGTTCAGAAATGTTCCATCGTCTGCTCTCAGTTGATTGTTAAATGTTTTGCCCTTCAATTTTCTGAAATCGTAAAAATCACTAAAATTTAATTCTGTCAGGTCGTATGGCTTTCCTTTTGTTTTCGCAAGACGAATAACATGAACCCAGTCATTAGGCCAGAAGATTTTAGTAAATTCACTAGCCTTTTCTATCGTAGCGTGAATTGAGTCGCACTCCATATGAGTGTGTCCTGGTTCTAAAAATTTCAATTCGATACTTCTAAGGGTTGCATGATCTCGAAGTACCATTTGCAACATTAATGACCCAATTGAATTCCGATTCTGCCTAGGGCAGCAATCAGAATACATAATTAATTGTGTACATGTTGTTGGTAAATTATTAATAAATATTTTTAAACATGTGGCTATTTTCATCAGCTCCCCGATTCCCATTAGTTTCGCTCCAAAGAAAGCAATGTCCTTGTTTCTTGGCTACTTCATAAACCGTAAAGTTAAACACTGCTAGTTTTCTTTTGTTGAATACAGGTTTCCTGTATTCAAGCGGGCAATATAAAACAGCCTGTAAATCAAAATTTATGGTTATAACAGAATTATCTGATATAGCACGTAATTTATCATCATTCTTGGCTTCGTTAGCTGCATTCTTCCTTTTCAAGTGTAGCTCATATTCATCATTCCTGATACAATTTTCATTTTCCTTGTAATTGTAACACCAGCACTGATCCTTTCGAGGAGTGTAAAAACCAATATTTTTGTTTAATATTGTTTCTTTGTAGAGCAATTTACCTAGAGAAGCCATGTCTGTTTCATGGCAGTGCTGAACGTATAACTCATACATTTTTTCTTTATTTAACATTGACTCCAGATATTTTTTGCTGGTATCTTTTCGGCACCAATGTGCAGGAAAACATGGAAATGAATCAATATGTGAGATACTCGTTGTAGATCTGCCTTGTTATGAGGTGTGTGATGACCTCGTTTATCCGGAGAAGTCACGTTATTTGTAGCTCTGCAACTTTTATCTAACGCCACTCGTACTTTTTTCTCTGATATGGAAAGTGTATTTAAAAAAAAACTTTACAAACACGGTAAATTTGTAAATTGTAAGACAGCTTGTAAATTAAGGACTTTTGACGGCGAGAATTATTCTGTCTGCTTCTTTTTACTATTTGCGTTTCTACAAACCGACAAATAAAATCAACTTATATGCAACTTACATAATCATTTTTAAAGAAATTTATTAAAATATTATGATTCTTTAAAATCTTTCTGTGCTAAAATGGCGTATAATTTCTGACTTCTTACACAATATTATGAGTTTTGTCAGACCAAAAGGATGTATGTTTATACGCCTTTCTGGCTCAACAAAATATGAACTTTAAGTGATACGCCAAAAAGGAAATATTCAATAACACTTTATTTTGCAAATTAACTTGTATGATCCTCTAATATGGCAAAATATAGACTGTTTCAAACTATTTAAGAGTAAAACCAGAAAATTGTAATTTTGGTGGATACGCCCTTCTGGCCTGAAGCCCTCGATATCTAGTTTTCACCGGTATATTATAAGCTAGCAGGTCCCCTGAGGCAAAATTACATTTTTACCGATTAGTCTGTGTGTGTGTGTGTTTTTTTTTTGGAAAAAATATTTCAAAAAACGGATAATGTACTTAGTAGGGAGATAAACACGGAACACAGAATCTCAAAATTGGAGCGTCGGATCAATAGGAGATGCCTGAACAAAAGATGTTTCTCTGATGGTATACAGTTTCTCGAAAGAAGAAGTATACAGAAATACAGAACCTCTAGCAGACCAGATGAGGAAAAAGAGAATTTCCTTCTTTGGACATCTCTTGAGGACCGACTCTTCCAGAATCTCAAACCAAATCATCAACTTTTTCCTAAACAAAAAAACTCAGCCCCACTGGATTAGGAAAATTAAGAAGCACATGAACGGACTCCAAATCTCACTTGAGGACCTCAAAATAAAATCCGGTAATTACCACTGGCTGAAGACCACAAGACTTGAACAGCAGAAACCGACGAAACGACAGAAAGTTGTGTATTCTGACAAGGAGCGGCAGAGAAGATGAGATGGATTGAAGGAATACTGGAGAAACTTCAAGAAGGGAAATATCAGGAAAGGACTCCAAAACCCCAAAAATTGAAATGAGTTTTTTTTAGTTTGATGAATTTATGTAGTCCTATGTGGCTTTTTTTTAAAAAAAAGAAAAAGTAAATAAAAAGTAAAACTTGTTTAGCCACAATGGACCACTTTAGTCATTTTGGAAGCTTTCAGTCTCTTTTTGGCGAGATATTCTCTCATGTTCTGAGCACGCTTCTTTTTGCCTGCTTCTGAAAATTCCCTCTTCTTATATAGTCACTTGAGTCACGAGTTAGCCCTTGTTTGCAACGAGGGGTAAAGGGGGAAAGTATCAGTGCGCATGCGCGACTGCTTTAATTTCAATACGACAAACATAACAACTTATACTATACCCAGAGCATATACAGTATATCGCGGAACCTTTTGAAGGTTAACTGTACGAATATAACTGTTTGTTACCGTAAAAACAAATGTCGGAAAACGTGGTTGAACAACTCGCAGTGCTGAACGCAATGTAATAAAATGTTGTGAAGTTGAAGCTAAACAAAAATGCCTATCCGTGTCTTTTTTTTTTGTAAAAGTAAGCGCCGTAGTTAAAAAAATACATATGGAAACACGAGCTGTTAGGTCCAGACTTGGTTAAAAAGTACATAGTCAGGCACTAAAAATTATTTCAAATGTAAATGACTTTATGAAAAACGAATCGGAACATTACAAACAATTGGGTGAATTTTTTATGTCTGTTCATCAGTGTGATAACAGAATAGCGGCAGCTTGTGGAGTTTCTGAAGGGCTACTGTTAAAAACATCTTCAAAGAAATCAATAAATTATTTCTGGTAAAGGAGAGGCGTGATTTTGAACTCCAGTTAAGAAAAAAAAGGAAGCGCCCAGTGACTGAGATACACAACTTTGATAAGTGTTTCGTTAGGCGGGTCGTACATAAATTTTACCAAAGTGAAAAAATGTTGTCTACTTTGGCTACAATTAAAGCAACATTAAAAAAGACATTGATTTTGAAATTTAAAATTAATTGTATATAACTATTTTAGATTTGCACGATATAAATATTATTTATAAAGTAAGGCAATTTATAAGTAGTTAGTGTAATAATATGATACGTTGTGTGTTGTTTAGGTGATCAGCCGAAAAGCTGGTTTGAACCTGTAGAGGTTTTACTAAGTAAAACGAGGAGTCAGGTGTTTTACAATTCCCTTCCTCACTGAATGGAAAAGTATGCTTATCAGCATGCCGGGCCCTCTAAAAAGCACATATTTTCCACTCTGCAAATGACACCTTCACTTCATTCACCACAGGGTCTGGCTGTATAATAAAATTCATTACTTTCAGAGGAGATAACTCTGATTAGTTTCTTTTACACCTCTACCTCTTCTGTTCTTAAATGATTCAGTCATTTAATTGGCTGACCATGTGATAAGAAACAGAACTATTTATTTTAGCCCTGCAACGAATAGATTGAGAGAAAAAATATATGATATATTTTTACTTTCTCTTGCCTATATGAATATATAGGAAGGAAAGTATTGTTTTCATGTCGATTTTTCGAAATCGAGTTTTCACCGGATCTATACGTTTTCAGACCCCCTGAACCCAAAAAACATGTTTTTAGCGATTGGTCTGTGTGTGTGTGTGTGTGTGTATTTGTGTGTGTGTGTGCGCGCGCGCGCCCGCCCGCGCGCGCCCGCCCGCGCGCGCGCGTGTGTGTGTGTGTGTGTGTGAACAGAATATCTCAAGAACGGAACATCGTACGAACTTGAAACTTGAAACTTAAGTTACATACCACTACCGGACGCGACACGAACATTTTAATCAAAATCGGTCAACCGGAAGCAGTAGTTTATTCGTATAATTTTTCAGTTTTTGCAATTTTCTCAAAAACTGGTCCTACGATTTTTTTTAAAATCGCCTATTTTACTCAATTTTTTATTCTCTACAAGATAGGGTAGGCGCTATGTTTGCTGAAATTCTCGGTGAGGCTGTTTTCACGTAAAAACGTTGTTTTTTTAAGATTACGGCTTTAATATAAATTTTAGCGCAAAACGTTATATAATAAAAGTTTTAGAGAATTCAAAAATCTACAACTTTTGTTTCAAACATTTTTTTGTATAACGCTTAGTTTAGCAGTAATTAGCGATTTTCTGATTTTTTCTCACGAAAACGTGTGAAAAAACGATTTTTTTAAGATTTTGGCCTTAGTATGCATTTTACGACAAAAGTGTATATAACCAAATTTATAGGAAATTTAAAGATCTACAACTTTTATTTAACGTATTTTTCTCTACAGAGCCTAGTTTAGCGTGAAATAGTGATTTTCCGTATTTTTAAGCCAGACTGAGGTTGATTTTCATTTTGAGTGTTTCACTCATGATTAAAATAAGGTTATGTTTATTGAGGTTAGTTTTTTGTTTATTTCTAATATTTTATTACTAATTTTAAATTATATTGTAAATTATTTGCATTGGCAAGAGAAAGTTGTGTGAGTGTTTCACACCAGATTTTTATATTTATTATGTATTTATTTTATTTATTTCTTTATTTTATATTTATCATAATAAATATGATACGGGAGATAATAAATGTAGATGTATAGTAGGTAGTACTGTCAAATGTTTTTTTGACACTTTTAATTGAAATTTAGTATCTGTTATTAAATTAATAAAACAATTTCTAAATGTGAAGCTAATGTTCCAGAACTTGATTTACTTGAAGGAGCGTGCAGTCATCACCAAAGTCCTACAGTTGGCCAAGAAGTTCTCTTGGCCAGAGGCGCTTCAAACGTCTGCGCTGAGTACCCGGTATCGCCTTAGTGTACATGTTTTGTATGAGAGGGTTGTCATGTAGTTCAAATTTGTCATGCATCGTCTTGTATAGTTGTTTCGCGACATCAATTACGTATGGCATTTGTATGTCTTTGTGCAACATTGAGTTTGTGATGTAAAAGGGGCATTGCATTATCGTTCGTAGAATCTTGTTCTGAATCGGCTGTATACGTTTCGCTTGTATTGTCAAATGTAAGTACAGAAACACTTTCTTAGTCACCTGGCTGTGTGCGGACTTGCGCACATTCATAGTTACTGTTTCGCTAAATGTACTGTATAGTGAACATTGTTGTGTTGGCTAAAATGAAAACAAAGCAATCGCGCATGCGCACTGCTGTTTTGTCGTCTTTCCCTCGTTAAAACCAAGGCCAACTCGTGACTCAAGTAACTTTACGTATAAAATATACAACCATTGTCCATCGAATGATTAGCTCCTTTCACCCGGTCGACGGGTGAATGTGAAATGAGAGAAACTTTTCGCAGAAATTTTTACAATTTTATCTATTTTTGAAGGGACGACCCTCCACTGATTACTAGCAAAGGTCAAGCAAATTGCTGTGAGCGCTGGACTACGCATGCGCATACGTAACTTTGATCCTGCATACCCTTCCGACCTACACGTGTATTTATCTATTCACTCCTCGGTCGACCACGCCCATTCCGGAGGAATTTTAGCAACTTAGTGGCTTTAGAGCGCTACCTAGCAGGCGAACCCACAACCCCTGAGAGGCCAACCTAAATGAGTGGGTGCGGTCACGTCCGCAGGGCGCCCCACTCCCCTCAGTACTCGTGTAAACGTTGGACGAGTCACCGTCGAGCACGTTACGCAGCTAATGCTTTATACGTGGCTCTACCACACATGGATATTCTGCGCACAACCGTGTACTACGAATAGCACACGGAGGTGCTACGGCCAGCGCCCGTTACCTCGAAAGCAAGCAAGGATTGGGTAGCTAAACCGCAGTTCTATGGGCACGCTCTGTGTGGTCTGGGGCTTTACACCAGTTTTTACACCACTTTTCTTTCTTTCTTTACACCACTTTTTCTTTTTTTCTTTACACCACTTTTTTGTGTGGTCTGGGCTTTACAGTAAGTTATACAGTCAGAGTGTTGTTGAAAATTGACAACACCCATTGAATTTTATAGGCATGCTGTTCCATTGTTGATTATATACGCTGTACTATTGCAGTACACACAAGACTATACTAGTGCACGTTTTGCCCAGCGCTCTTCTTACGAAAATCAGGCTATAGTGTAGAAGAACAGAAGAAGCTGAAGAAGAACATGAAAATGGTACAGTATTTATTGCATTACCATAGAACAGAGTAAGGTAAAAGAAAGTGGTAGTGGAGGGAGGTCATCGCAATTGATATCGCGTGTGATAAGCTGCGTGTAACTGGGTTAGCTTAAGGTTGGGTTGGGATGGGAACAACCTAACCTAACCTCACCTCACCTCTTCTTCTCTTTACTGTTTCTGTTAGCGCTATCTAATCGCTGTATTTGCTACCATCGTTCTTAAAGTAATATATCAAATAACCTCTCTCCATCTACGCTCACTTAAAACTATTATACTTTTAAAATTTACATCTTTATAAAATAACCTAGACAATTTAGGCTCCAATCAGAAAGCTTTAGTACATTCGTTTACTCGTCAGTGTATTTACACAATAATAATAATAATAATAATAATAATAAATAGAAAGAGGACTAAATTGGAAGACACAGAAAATCATAGAACAAACGCTAACAAATACAAAATCCAAGGTGAAGTTCATGGGAAAACTTTCGAAAGCTTTTGAAAAAAGAACCGGGGTTAGACAAGGTGATGGCTTATCACCTTTGTTATTTAACATAGTGCTGAATAGAGTCATGGAAGAATGAGAGAAGAAACTTGAAGAGGAAAACTGCTGGAACCCAATCTCACTGGGAACCAAGAAAGATAACCTCCGAATCCCCTACTTAGTCTTTGCAGACGATCTCACAATAATAACAGATTCTAGTGAAATGGCGGTAAAACAAATAGAAACTTTAAAAGAATGTGCTGAAAAAGTGGGCTTGCAAATATCCTTTGAAAAGACCGTATTTACGACAACGAATCTAGAAATCGCCAATTTGCAAACCAAATATGGAGAAATTAAAAGAGTAGCTTATTTTAAATATCTAGGAGAGACTATCTCTGAAAAATATTCACAACAAGAAAGAATACAAAAAGCTCGTAGAGGCCTGGGATTGGTGCAAAACCTTTATAATAAAAAATGTTTATCGTTAAATACCAAAATTAGACACTACAATACAGTAATTAAACCAGGAATGCTATATGCCAGCGAAAATTTATCACTAAACAGGAAAACAGATATGGAAAATCTAAAGAAAGAAGAAAGAAGGATAATCAGGAGGATTCTGGGACAAAGATGGACCGAAAATGGATATAGATTACAGAAAACGTCTAAAGTTGAAGAATATTGTAATATAGAGACAGACATGAGGAAAAGACGCCTTCAATTCTATGGTCATATAATGAGGCTTCCCGATCACAGACTAACAAAAAAATAGCAAAATACGTAGCATCCCTCGTTGATGTAGGAGAATGGATCCGAAATGTTAAAAAAGACTTGGAGATGGCTAAGATTGTGAAAGAAGACTTGGACACAAGAAACAATTTTAGGAGGAAGGTTGAGAAATGGGAAGTTAAACCAGAGACAAAAGCTCCGAGAACTGGAGTAAAATGGAGTGAAGAAAGAAAGGCTAAATTCTCGCAGGGAATGAAAAACTGGTGGGAAAATAAAAAGAACAACAAGAAACCCCAAAACTGAATCATCTTTACTTAGCGTCTTCCACTTTGGGAGTTTTACGACTAATAATAATAATAATAAATACATTTTATTTTCCATTTCACAGATTACATAAACTTAAACAAGAGAAATATACGAAGGGGAATTGAAAAGTAATGCCTCCGTCGCTATAGTCATTACAATGATGGGCCAGGCAGTCTCAAAAGTGGTTAGTCTTAGTGAAAAAGTCACCCTAGCGACAATTTACAATTGCAACCGGTTTGCCGCAACTGAACAAAATCACAACAATGCCTCTGCCGGGAAAATCATGAGTACCGTTTTCTGGGATTGTGATGGTTTATAAAAATTTTCTTGAACGTGGCTGTATTGTCAACTTCAAACAATATGTTGTTACCCTATAAAATCTGAAGCGACGGCTCCGTAGGGTTCGTCCAAAATAAGAGCCAATAGGCATTTTGTATTCAACTGCATGACTTATTCTTAAAAAAAATTAACCTTATTTCCAGTGGTAAGTATACTTACCACAGACCTAGAAAGGGTTAAGAGTTAGGGCTTTAATTTTTGTGCTTTTTCTACGACATCTTTTTAAGCTCTAGTACTAGAATTATTGATTTAGAGCTAGCGATACCATTTCGAGAATTTTGTTTGAAAAATGTAAAAACAATTTTCGATTTTATTTATAGAATTTTTTATTTTATTTCGAACTTAGTAATAATACTGCAATGATTCTAGTACCATATGTCACAATTTTACTGGGAAACATGCTCAAAAAATTTCAACTTTCAAAGTCAAATAGTTTTTGAGAAAACTGTACCTTTAAGGAAAAAGTGAACTTGGGGGGAAATGAGCTGTAAAGTTTTAATTACCCTAAAATCGCCCTGCACCATAATATTGATCCTCACGAGACTGTTCTTGTTCCTCAAATAAATTCCTCTAATTTTCTCTTTTCTAGCTTATTTTGACACACTTTCCATTGCCTTCTCAGCTTTCTGTATTCTTTGAATATCGCAACTCTTAATTGTTTCCACAGATTAACTCAATTAAAAGAAATTCTAGTCAAAACATTACTCAACAAAAATCTGCATAGCTTTTGTAATTTTTATGGTAAAGTTATAATTTTTATATGTATGTAATTACACAGCCAAAGATACAGAAGGCAATGGCACCAAAATTATAAAAATCGATTTTTTTCGATTTTTGAGGTATAGTGCTCCCCTTAAAAGAAGTCATGTATAATTTGTAAATAACTTCCCTGAATCTTTGAATGAATCTATGAAAAATTAATACTCACCGTTGCACATGTTGTCAATTTCTATCCATCCTGGCATACAATAGCACATCCTCTGGTGGTGATTTACTGTGGCATTTGGGTTGATCACACATTCGGCTCCTTCTATACATTCTGTGTCCAAATTACACGGTGATCGTAACGCTGTGTAAACATCACAGAAATATTAACACACAAATAAATTTTATTATTGCAGTAATGAAATGAATGTTGTACTGCCGCCAACTCCTTGTGTTTCAGGAATGAGGAATTGTGATTAAAACCACGTAACTTTAGAGTTATTTTAAATTTAAACAAAAGTTAAGATATTTGGTGGGAAAAATTACTGATGTTATGTACCTGTGCCTTGTTTAGGTTATCAACCGAAAGGCTGGTTTGAACCTCTATAAGCTTTACTTAGTAAAACGAGGAGCGAGGTGGTTTACAAATCCCTTCCTCACTGAGTGGAGAAGTATGCTTATCAGCATGTCAGGCCGTCTGATAAGTATGAAAAGAATAATAAAATTATAGGTAAAATCATTGCCAATAACAGACCGATGTAGTGTTAAATCGTTTGCACTCGATCTGCTTGTTCCAGGGCGACTTTCCACCCTGTAAATGACACCTTCACTTTATTTACCATATGGTCTGGCTGTATAATAAAATTCATTACTGTCAGAGGTGATAACTCTAACTTGTGTCTTTTATACCTCTACCTCTTCTGTTCTTAACACATTCAGTGCTAGAGACTCGCCTAGCGGGTCATAGGTAGGTGTTACCGCCAGGCTGCCGTCTCACCTAGCGGGTTCTGTTTTGTTATCATTTTAAGTAATTCTGGAAAGACACCGCCTCTCGAATATCAGTTTTTACTTTCTCTTGCCTAAATGAATACATAGGAAGGAAAGTATTGTTTTCATGTCGATTTTTCGAAATCGAGTTTTCACCGGATCTTTACGTTTTCAGACCCCCTGAACCCAAAAAAACATGTTTTTAGCGATTGGTCTGTGTGTGTGTGTGTGTGTGTGCGCGCGCGCGCGCGTGTGTGTGTACGTATGTATGTATGTATGTGTGTGTGTGTGTGCGTGTGCGTGCGTGTGTGTGTGTGTGTGTGTGCGCGTGTGTGTGTGTGTGTGAACAGAATATCTCAAGAACGGAACATCGTACGAACTTGAAACTTGAAACTTAAGTTACATATCACTACCGGACCCGACACGAACATTTTCATCAAAATCGGTCAACCGGAAGTAGTAGTTTATTCGTATAATTTTTCACTTTTTTGCGATTTTCTCAAAAACTAGTCCTACGATTTTTTTTAAAATCAACTGGTTTACTACATTTTTATGCTCTACAATATAGGGTAGGCGCCATGTTTGCTGAAATTCTGCTTGAGGCTGTTTTTACGTAAAAACATTTTCTTTTTAAGATTGCGGCTTTAATATGCATTTTAGCGCAAAATGTTATATAATAAAAGTTGTAGAGAATGTAAAATTCTACAACTTTTATTTCAAACGTTTTTTTGTATAACGCTTAGTTTAGCGGTAATTTGCGATTTTCTGTTTTTTTTCTCACGAAAACGTGAGAAAAATCGATTTTTTTAACATTTCGGTCTTAGTATGCATTTTACGACAAAAGTGTATATAATTAAATTTATAGAAAATTAAAAGACCTACAACTTTTGTTTAGAGCATTTTTCTCTACAGAGCCTAGTTTAGCGTGAAAGCGTGATTTTCCGTAATTTTAAGCCAAACTGAGTTCGATTGTCATTTTGCGTCATTCACTCATGATTAAAATAAGGTTATGTTTTTGAGGTTAGTTTTTGTTTATTTCTAATATTTTATTAATAATGTTAGGTTTATTATTAATTATTTGCATTGGCAAGAGAAAGTTGTGTGAGTGTTTCACACCAGATTTTTTGCTATTGTATAACCCTCAGAAAGGTTTTTTCTTTGTAATCGTACAGTTTGTTTTTAAATTTTCGTTACATTATCTTCTACCCTCGTATAGTATACTAATTCAATATATTTAATTGGTTTTCAGAGTACATTTGAAGCCGTGAATTTATTAGCTTTGCAACTTGTTGTTTTCCAGGTCAACAGCCAAAAGGCTGGTTTGAACCTCTGGAGGTTTTACTACGAAAAAATAAGTATCTATGCAGGTATCGATTCAAAATAGCTTACACTTTTGGATTTACTTTAAAAATACATTATTTGTAGTTTAAAATTACATAAGAAATTACGCATTAATCGTAACAGTAAATGGAAACAAGAAACAAATATATTATAACAGGCGAAAATAAACCTAAAAAAACATTAAATTGTTTATTTTTATGTTATTAGCAAATATAAATCCATGTATAGGTCGTAAATAAAATAAATCTATAAAAATTACAAAAAAAATCACAGAAAAAAAATTATAAAAAAAATAAAAAAAAAAAAAAAAAAAATTTTTAAGAAACGCTATTATTTAACAATGATTCAAATAAAAAATGAACTAAAAAGAAAAAATAAAAAAAATTACAAAAAAAATTACAGACATTACTGTTACAAATAAAAGCGTGGCGCATTTTTATACAACGAATATTTTACAATAAAAAATGCGCCACGCTTTTATTTGTAACAGTAATGTCTGTAATTTTTTTTGTAATTTTTTTTATTTTTTCTTTTTAGTTCATTTTTTATTTGAATCATTGTTAAATAATAGCGTTTCTTAAAAAAAAATTTTTAATTTTTTTTTATTTTTTTTATAATTTTTTTTCTGTGATTTTTTTTGTAATTTTTTTTTGTAAATTTTTTTTCTTTTTTTCTTTTTAGTTACTTTTTTAAGTAATTGTTAAATTAAAGCGTTTTTTAAATTTTTTAAATTTTTTTTGAAAAAAAAATTTTTCAAAAATTTTTTTTGAAATTTTTTTTGTAATTTTTTTTACAAACACCTATTGTCATCGAAGATAAACAAGTGTGCAAAGTTTGATTCATATTGATACGGTAGAAGTATTAAAATTTTAAGTTGCAAGATTTGATGGATCCAAGAGTAAGTTAAAAAAAAAAAAAAATTTTTTTTTTGTAAATTTTTTTTTATGACAGCGTATTGTCATCGAAGATAAACAAGTGTGCAAAGTTTGATTCATATTGATACGGTAGAAGTATTAAAATTTTAAGTTGCAAGATTTTATGGATCCAAGAGTAAGTTAAATAAAAGCGTTTAATAAGCGGAGAACACGCTGCACGAGTAATTAGCCCGAAAGGAGAAATACCTCATGATTGCTCAGCATTGAGTGTGTTAAATGCATCAGTCATATAATAAATAAGGTTACCGTGTGATCAGAGAGCGAACCATTTTTCGTAGTTCTGAAACTACAGATTGAGTGTAAATAATTTAACACTTCACCTGAGTGTTATTAGCAATGTTACCTATAGTGTTTTTATTCTCTTCAAATAAATCTTATTAAAGAATTAATTTTAAATCTCGTGTAACGTGGTGGTTAATGTGTTGGCCTCCAACACAGAGGTTCCTGATTCGATTCCTGGTTAGGGTCTGAAAATTTTTGACAAGTTAAAACTCATTGTTCTTTATACATATCCCACCGTAGTCGCTAATAACCAAGCAGTTGATACGATTTTAAATAAAATAACAAAAATATATAATATTTGTCAATAACTATTATCAACCCACCGGGTTGGTCTAGAGGTAAAGTCGTCTCCAAAAATCAGCTGTTAAACAGCTGATTTTGGCGACGAAGGTTCCTGGTTCAAATCCTAGTAAAGGTAGTTACTTTATACGGATTTGAATACTAGACAGTGGTTGCCGGTGTACTTTGATGGTTGGGTTCAATTAACCATACTGTCTCAGGAATGGTTGACCTGGGTCTGTACAAGACTACACCTCATTTACACGTCACACACTTCATCCTCATCTCATTGGGTCATGGAGTTGCTAATTGTTCTGAATTGGATAGATTGCAACGTACACATATTAGGAATTAAAAAAAGCCTATTATTGTTGTTGTTTAGGTCATCA
This sequence comes from Catonia carolina, assembly GCA_035578175.1. Lineage (NCBI taxonomy): Eukaryota > Metazoa > Arthropoda > Insecta > Hemiptera > Achilidae > Catonia > Catonia carolina. The sequence goes on from JAQMRL010000003.1 coordinate 109,570,533, forward strand.
GCCGAAAGGCTGGTTTGAACCTGTAGAGGTTTTACTAAAAAAAACGAGGAGTGAGGTGGTTTACCATTGCCACAACTCACTGAGTGGGAAAGTACGCTTATCAGCATGCCGTGCTCGCTGAAAATCACATATTTTCCACTCTGCAAATGACACTTCACTTCATTCATCACAGGGTCTGGCTGTAAAATGAAATTCATTACTTTCAGAGGAGATAACTCTGATTAGTGTCTTTTACACCTCTACTTCTTCTGTTCTTAAATGATTCAGTCATTTAATTGGCTGACCATGTGATAAGAAACAGAACTATTTATTTTATCCCTGCAACGAACAGATTGAGAGTAAATAATTTGACACTCCACCTGTCTGTTATGGGCAGCAACTATTATTACTAACAGGATAAAAGTGATGTCTTCTTCTTCTTCTCACAACCAAGGATTAGGCTTCCGCCAGTTCCGAATCATAACAGCGACAAACTATCAATTAATACCATCTTTTGCGTGGCCTCCCAACATTTCTCTTCCCCACTGGTCCTTATTACAAAACACTGAGGAGATCCTTCTGTCAGGCATTCTCTCTACGTGCTCCCAACATCGATTACGTCATAAAAGTGATGTTTAAAGTTTATTTAAATTGTACTAACTACTGTGGATTTCAGTACTATAACGGTGAGTTTTAACATGTTCAAATTTCCTGACCCTATCCGGGAATCGAATCTGGGACCTTCCGCTTTGTAGGATAACCCTACAAAAAATAACGTGATGTTTTTTACAATAAAAAACATGTATTCAAATAATAAATACTCAAAAACGTTTTCGAAATGAGATATGTGGTAAATTTCTTTTTTAATTTTAAGAATTTAATTCCCAAGAAATGATAACTCGTTTAAACTTTTACTTTCCATCTTAAATCAACTTGACAATCCTGCAAGGCACCTAAAAATACGCTTAAGTAAAGACTTGCTAATTTAATAAAATAAATTTGATACAAAATTTAAAAAAATTTAATAACCAATTAGAAACCTACCCTTATCATATATATGTCATTTTAACATTGTTAAGGCGCATCGCACCCCCGTTAAGTAATTCGTATTTCCCCGCTTTTGTTATCGTCGTTAAATACACTGATTTTGTATTAATAACCTTATTCCCGCCTCTTCCTGCATATTTGTCTTGATTTCCGTGATGATCTCAGTTCATGACGTAATCCTTCTCCCTCTACTCACATTCCTATCTTCCCGGTTAGCACACTCACTGATTGGATTCTGCAGCATGTAGACTGTTCGTGCGACCGCTCCGCCGGCCATCCTATGGCGTCGCTTCTGCAATTGTCGATATTCTTCGTTCGTTTCGGATGTACCATACATCATTTTCAAGTGTGTTTTTACTTATGTGTGTAATTTGTAATCATGTACAATTGTTCTTGTTTTCGTATCAAACATTAAAGTTACAGTGTGAGTCGAACCCCGGACACGTGTCGCGTGGACGCCTTTTCTACACTTCAGGCTATTCAACAGGTAAGCGAATTAGTCTATTTTGTTGTACGCTTTCTAATTTTGTGTTTGTGCTAATCAGTGATGTCCTGCTGTTCCTGCAGTTACTTATCGTTTTACCTTTGTCTCCCTCAGTGTATTTTCCATCGTTGTATCTTGCTTATTCAGTCGTTTCGCCGTTGGTTTCTGGCGCCATTAAATGAAACTAGGTCCTCCGGAATTAGTCGTTTATACTTCAGTTTACATTAATCTGCCATGTGTCGTGCATAGTGGGTTGATGTCCTACAGTTACAAGTCGGCTTACCGCATCATTCGTTTAATCCAATTTATTTTGGGTTATTTTCAAATCTCCTGCCATCAAGGCGCTAACATTTTGGTCCGTTCCGGGCAGGATATTTATCAGTGCATATTTGGAAATACAATCTATTGTCTTAATTCTTGCAATCGTCAACAATTTCAGTATTTTGTTTAATTCGTTGTTGCATGGTGTTACATACATTCATCGTGTCATTTACTGTGTTTCGTGTCTTACATGTGTTCAATATATTAATAAAAACATTAATAAAAATATTAATATTAAAAACAATTTCATTTATTCAGTTAAAAAATACGGGGTTAAGTTGCATAACAAATGCAATGTATTATCAGTCTTGTGACGCTTTCATTCAATACAACAAGTTCAAACCAACGCTTTGCTGACGTCACAGTAGATCGGTTAGTGCTGTATCTTTCGACACGGCCAGAATTTGGCCAGAGTCGCCATTGTTTTTCCTTCGCTCTTGTTAACTGGTTCGCGCAGCTTACAGCGCATGCGTGCCCTCTCTCTCATTCGCTCTCTCTCGTGCTGTCCATCGATACTGGTAGCGCTGAGAGAGTCACTTCACTCGCATCGTCTGCAGCGTATACATCTCAGTTGCAACTAACCTAGATTCAATAAACAGCTGTGTTTTGTTTACATTCTATTATTTGTTTTCACTCGTTGTTTTCGTTCATTATTTTCAACATGGACGATTTACAATCTTTAATCAAAAAACGCAACGTTGTTAATAATCATCTTTCTCGTTTTAATAATTTTCTTCAATCTGACGTTGAAGTTAACCAAGTCAAATTACGACTTGACAAATTCTTAGATCTCTGGTGTGACTTTGAACAGATACAAACGAACATCGAATTACTTCAGCCCGAAGCTGATTTCGAATCAGAACGCACTGCTTTCGAAACTCAGTATTTCCAGTTAATTGATCGTGCCCAGAAATTAATTGAATCTCTGGACAATACAGTCGTTTTACCAAATCAAGTCAAGTCTTCTAATTCGCAATTAATACAATTACCTCGAATTCGCCTACCTTCATTTGACGGGGATGTTGCGAAATTCCAGAATTTCATCAGCTTGTTCAATGATTTAATTCACTATAATTCTGAGTTATCATTTGTTCAAAAACTTCATTATTTGAGGTGCTCATTAGTCGATGAACCACTCCGTCTAATAGAACACCTGCCTCTCTCGACTGAAAATTATACGTTAGCGTACAATTTAATTGTTGAGCGCTACTCCAACTCAAGGCGCATAGCAAATGTTCACTTAAATCAGATATTCAATTTCGTTAAATCTGACACTCCGTCCTATCAATCGTTAAAAGGTTTTCTTAATATCCACGAAGCATCAATCGGAGCCTTACGTCTGCTAAATATAAATTTACTTGAATATTTACTTTTTGAGATTGCCTATTCTAATTTGGATCCTGTAACAAAGCAAGCGTTCGAGGATTCAAATCCTAATTCTGCCGTGCCTACATACGAGGCCTTAATGTCATTCGTTACCGCTAAGATGCATGCTTTCGAGCTCTCGAATTCATCTCAGCTTTCAGATAACGCTAGTTCTTCTTATACTAGCAAATCCAACGTCGATAAACCGGCTAGTCACAGACCGGTGTTTCGTAAACAACCAATGTCTCCTACAACGCCTAAAAAACAGCATTCGGTTTTATTAGGTAGTAATCTTGCTAATTCGAATAGTGAACCGCTATACAAATGTCCGTTTTGTGGCTCTATTAATCACAACATTTTCAATTGTACCGAGTTTCTCGCCATGTCCGTTGAAGAACGGCACAAACAAGTGTTTCAGCTTCGTAAATGTTTTGCCTGCTTAGGAAAACACTCTCGCAAAGACTGTAAATCTATCAAGTCTTGTCGTTTATGTGGTTCTACTAATCATCACACACTGTTGCACGAATCCTCTACTCCAGTCGATTCTACTACTCGTAATTCTGCGTCAAGTAATTTTAATTACAAATCAATTACTACCAACTCTAATCGTAATACATCTTCTCCCGTTGTTAATTCTTCTGGTTGCGATTCCTCTAACAATAACGTCGTTAGTAGACATCCTTCTGTAGGACTATCTACACCCAGTAGCGCGCATTTAAATACCGCTGCTGAAAATACCGTGCCTATTTCTAATTCTTCCAACAGCAATTCGCTATCGTGTCGCACTGGTTCACAAAAGGTTTTGCTAGGTACTGCTACAGTACTGTTGCAAACTCAATTTGGCAACTTTCACGCTTTCCGCGCTGTACTTGACTGCGGTTCTGAAGTGAACTTAATAACATCTCGCGCCGCAGAACAAATTGGCGCAAAAACAATTCCGTGTCGCCAAAACTTGTTAGGCATATCAGCTGCCACTACTCAAATACAAGGTACTTCTCAGATTACCATCGCTTCTAAACAAAACAACGACTTTCGTCTCGATACTACTGCGCTAGTAATTCCTAAAATTACTAACAATTTACCATCTGTCTGCATTTCTCACGAAGTTTTACAGCTGCACTCCGACAAAATTCTTGCTGATCCTGAATTTATCCACTCCGCCCCTGTAGACATTTTACTGGGCGCCGAAGTGTTTCCTGATCTAATTATTCAACACAATAATTCCATAATCAACGGCAGTCCTTCTGCCATTTCTACAGTTTTCGGTTGGGTAATTTTTGGTAAATTACCAACACTTTCTATGGTTTCAAATAACCAACCACTTAGCTCGTTGCTCACTTCTGTCGATACGCTGTCTCAAACTATGCAGCGCTTCTGGGAGTCGGAAGAAATCTTCACTCCCCCTGCTACCAACCCGGACGATGACTACTGTGAAAAGTTATTCTCCGAAACCACCACTCGTGATAGTAACGGACGTTATATTGTTGCGCTTCCGTTCAAAAACAATTCTGTATCGTTGTCTTCTAATCGTCATGTCGCAAGTCGTGCTGCTACAAAATTTACTGTTAAAATTTCTCAGCAGCCTGCAGTTCAACAAAAATACCACGATTTCATGCGTGAGTATCTTACTCTCAACCACATGTCGCCTGCTTCTTCTATCGCTGAATACATAATTCCGCATCACGGCGTATTTAAAACTGCCGACCCTAATGGGAAAATTCGTGTCGTATTTAATGCTTCTTTCTCTGATCTTCACGGCAATTCACTTAATAGTCAACTGTTACCTGGTCCTAAGTTACAAAAGGACATCTGTAATATTTTAACAACTTTTCGTAAACATCCAATCGTCGTCTGCTCGGACATCAAGATGATGTATCGGCAAATTCTCGTGCGTCCTGAAGATCGTTTTCATCAACATATTTTCTATTGTTCCGATTCAAACTCCACACCGCAAGAATTCGAACTGAATACGGTAACCTACGGAGTTAAACCTTCTGCCTATTTAGCACAACGTACTTTGCTTCAGTTAGTTGAAGATGAAGGCTCTTCGTTTCCTCTTGCATCCGAGGCTGTTCGTTCCAGTACTTACGTCGACGACATACTGACCGGTGCTTCCGACTTCAAGGAGGCTGAACTTCTAGTCGATCAACTCATCGAGTTACTCGCCTTGGGAGGTTTTCAATTACGGAAATGGTCTTCCAATCATCCTGACCTTCTGCAACGATTTCCACACGATCATCTAGAAAATCCTATCTGTTTCTCAGATGAAACTTCATCGATTAAAATCTTAGGGCTTCAGTGGAACCCCACCTCCGATTCTTTTTCGTATCACGTAACTCCTTTCGATTCTACGGTCACCAAGCGTACTGTGCTCTCCTATCTCGCAAAAATCTTCGATCCTCTCGGATTTCTAACTCCAGTCACCTTCTGGGTAAAACACTTTCTAAAACAATTATGGAACAACAATTTACAGTGGGACGACCAGTTACCGCCGATTTTCGACCACGCCTGGCGTAAATTTAGTACTGATCTCTCTGCTCTACAAGATTTTCGTCTTCCTCGATTAATTTCTGTTAACGGCGCTGAATACCGAATTCTTGGATTCTGCGACGCCTCCGAAAAGGGCTACGCCGCTTGTGTATACCTTCATGTACAAACCAATACATTTTCTGATATGTTTTTGCTCAAAGCCAAAAGTCGAGTCTCTCCGCTAAAAAACGTTACAATTCCTCGTCTTGAACTGTGCGCTGCACTCTTGTTATCTCGTTTAATTTCTTCTGTTTCTGATTTTGCGAATTCTATTTCTTGTTGTGACATGCGATTATTCACCGACGCTAGTATCGTATTAGCCTGGCTGCAAACGCCGCAACACCGCTTAAAAATGTTTATTGCCAACCGTGTACAACAAATTCTTTCATTAACCAATCTTGACTCTTGGTCTCATATCTCTACTGACCAAAACCCTGCTGATGTTGCATCTCGTGGTGCCAATTGTACCGATTTGATCAATCACTCGTTGTGGTGGCAAGGGCCGCCTATTTATCGTGCGCTATCTACAGAATGGCCTACGATTAATATTCCTTCCGTTTCTACTGACAAGCTCGATCTCCGGCAGGAAAAAATTTGTCTCTCCGTCTCAACTGATCCTTCGTTTCCCGACGAAATTTTATTAAAATTTTCATCGTTTTCTCGCCTAACACGAATCCTGGCTTATGTTCTGCGCTTCGTGAAAAAACTCAAAACGCCTTCCGTAGTCTTTTCTTCGTTCCTGACTTCAAGCGAAATCTGCGCTGCTACCAATGTCTGCGTAAAATTGACTCAACTGCGCTACTTCTCCGACGACATCAATGCTGTCTCCAAGGGAAAAATACCGTCTAAATCACTCGTTTCTTTGTCACCGTTGCTTAACGACCACGGCATTCTAACTGTAGGCGGTCGTCTATGCCGCTCTGCGCTTAGTACTACTGCACAGCATCCCATACTGCTGCCAAAACATAGCCACTTAACCAACTTAATATGTGACTATTACCATCAACTGTCGCTCCATTCGGGACCTCGTACAACACAGGCGTTGATCGTTCAACAATTCTGGATTCTATCTGCTAGAACGGTCATCCGACAAAGAATTCATCGCTGCGTTCGCTGCATTAGATACAACGGACGACCTTCTCAACCTATGATGTCTACGCTTCCGTCTTCTCGTGTCACCGCTTCCCGTGCATTCTCATCTACTGGTGTTGATTATGCCGGCCCGTTCTTCGTCAAAACTAGTCGTCTTCGTAAATCTTCCTTATCTAAAGGTTATCTGTGCGTCTTCGTGTGCATGTCCACCAAGGCTGTTCATCTCGAATTTGTGTCTGATCTTTCTACGAATGCTTTCCTTGCTGCACTCGATCGTTTTGTGTCTCGCCGAGGTCTGCCTTCGGACATCTACTCCGACAACGGCACCAACTTCGTTGGCGCCAAAAATAAATTTGTCGAAATTTATAATCTGCTTCGTCGATCGTCTCCCGCTATTGGAAGTCATCTCGCTGCATTAAAAATTACTTGGCACTTCAATCCACCTTCTGCGCCAAACTTCGGCGGATTATGGGAAGCCGCCGTCAAATCGGCCAAACATTGTCTACTTCGGCTCATCGGAGACAAACCACTGCTCTTCGAGGAGTACATAACTTTATTCGCTCGTATCGAGGCCGTATTAAACAGCCGACCTCTGTTTCAATTCTCATCCGAACCCAATGAGGAGAGATGTATGCTGACTCCTGGGCATTTCCTCATCGGATCGTCTCTGTTACAACCGCCTGAACATAGCACAATTGATCAACTCCAGCCGGCCTCGCGCTGGCATCAAGTCAAAGTTCTAGTTAAGTCGTTCTGGAAACAATGGTCCCTGAACTACTTGCACACGCTAACTCAGCGCAATAAATGGACTCGTGCTCGTGACAACCTACAAATTGGTCGTGTTGTCATCGTGCAAAACCTCGACACTGCTCCTGCATCATGGCCATTAGGCACAGTTACCGATGTCTTTCCTGGCAGAGACCACACAGTTCGTACCGCCGAGGTAAGAACTATTCATGGTACTTACATTCGACCCGTTTCAAAGCTAATTGTCCTGCCTGACAATTAGGCTTTACCTTCGTTCTCAACTCTACGTCTTCTTCTCTTCGCCGTCTGCTCCGCATATGTCGTCTTATTTCTCTCCTAGAGATTCAATTTTCTGAGTGGGCTGCTGATCATCCGCTGCATACATTGTATGTATTGATTCATACAATCTTTCAACAAAAGTTTCCTTTAACAACTTAAAGAATTCACTGCTGAAACATACAAATACACATTCATGTATTCGTCTTTTCATTCGTCTGTTCCCTTGCTGGAACTCTACCTTGCTCCGTTGTTCTTCGATTCTTCTTCTGCGTCGCTTCTGGTTGTCAACCCTTGTTGGCAATCACCTCAAGATCGTTCCGTTACTCGTTGGCTTCCGCGCAAGCCGTGGAAGATGTTCCGTTCGTCGTTGGCCGGGCAAACCCGTGCGTTTGTCACGCCACCTCAAGATGCTCCGTTCTTCGCTTCATTCGATTCTTCTTCGTCGTCTTCTTTGCTTCGACCTCTTCCTGCGTTTTCCGCTCCCTGATTGGTTCAGGGCGGGCGGCTTCGTTCTTCGACCTCTTCCTGCGTTTTCCGCTCCCTGGTTGGTTCAGGGCGGGCGGCTTCGTTCTTCGATCTTCCCTGCTAGTTTTGTTTCTGTAAATCGCTTTCATCGATTTAGGCGGGCGGTATGTTAAGGCGCATCGCACCCCCGTTAAGTAATTCGTATTTCCCCGCTTTTGTTATCGTCGTTAAATACACTGATTTTGTATTAATAACCTTATTCCCGCCTCTTCCTGCATATTTGTCTTGATTTCCGTGATGATCTCAGTTCATGACGTAATCCTTCTCCCTCTACTCACATTCCTATCTTCCCGGTTAGCACACTCACTGATTGGATTCTGCAGCATGTAGACTGTTCGTGCGACCGCTCCGCCGGCCATCCTATGGCGTCGCTTCTGCAATTGTCGATATTCTTCGTTCGTTTCGGATGTACCATACATCATTTTCAAGTGTGTTTTTACTTATGTGTGTAATTTGTAATCATGTACAATTGTTCTTGTTTTCGTATCAAACATTAAAGTTACAGTGTGAGTCGAACCCCGGACACGTGTCGCGTGGACGCCTTTTCTACACTTCAGGCTATTCAACAGGTAAGCGAATTAGTCTATTTTGTTGTACGCTTTCTAATTTTGTGTTTGTGCTAATCAGTGATGTCCTGCTGTTCCTGCAGTTACTTATCGTTTTACCTTTGTCTCCCTCAGTGTATTTTCCATCGTTGTATCTTGCTTATTCAGTCGTTTCGCCGTTGGTTTCTGGCGCCATTAAATGAAACTAGGTCCTCCGGAATTAGTCGTTTATACTTCAGTTTACATTAATCTGCCATGTGTCGTGCATAGTGGGTTGATGTCCTACAGTTACAAGTCGGCTTACCGCATCATTCGTTTAATCCAATTTATTTTGGGTTATTTTCAAATCTCCTGCCATCAAGGCGCTAACAAACATAATTTTCACAATCCTCGTATTTACTATTTGTATAATTTATACAGTCGTAAATAATTTACGAGTAAGAAAAAATGAAGAATAGTACTCAAGCTAATTAGATTAAGTTTTGATTGTTTGTTTCATTCTAACGTTACGTGGCTCGAATAATAAAAAAGGGAAAACTCATGCATAACGTCATCCAGTGTTTTAAAGTTAATCATTAGTTGTGCATTTCTAAAAACATTATCTAAATCACAAATGAAATTTATTTGTTTTTTTTTTATCATTTGTGCTTTATACAATTGTGAATTTGTGTTTAATAATTCTACAATTGTGCTTCAATTACAATAAATAGTTTGATATTTATTTATTTTTCTATGTAATTACAAAAGTTGGGATTGTGGCATGTTTTTGAATCGTTTAATAAATTTGATGCAAACATTCTCATACTGTGTGTAAACATTTCTGTTTGAGATACCTAATATAGAGCTGACGGCAGGACAGTACTTTTTACACATAAATGGATCAAAAGTATTTTACTGAATTGTTTAGATAAGCTGTAGGCGTGTTACTGTAGCTGTGTGTGTGAAAACATTGTAGGCGTATTTAAAATTAATTAAAAATTTAATCTCTTACAGTATAATATACCGGGTGTCCTACAAAGAGGTTGCTTTTTATTAATTAATATGCCGGACGAATCGCACACTCTACAGACTGGAAACTTTACAGTTATAATAAATAGATATGTAAAGGCCCAGCCAATTGCTGTGAGCGCTGGACTACGCATGCGCACAAGTAACTTCGATCCCGCATACCCTTCTGACCCACATGCATATTTACCCATCCGTTGCCGGACATCCCCTCGGCCAGCCACGCCCATTCCGAAGGAATTTAAGCAGCATAGTGACTCCGGAGAGCTAGCCAGGAAACCCCAGCCCCTGAGAGGCCAACCCAAATGAGTGGGTGCGGTCACGTTCGCAGGCACCCCACTCCCCTCAGTACTTGTGTAAACGTTGGACGAGTCGCCGTCGAGCTCGTTACGCAGCTAATGCTTTATACGTGGCTCTACCACACATGGATATTCTGTCGTACAACCGTGTACTACAAGTAGCACACGGAGGTGCTACACCCAGCGCCCGTTACCTCAAAGCAGGTGAGTATTGGGTAGCTAAACTGCAGTTCTACGGGCACGTTCTGTGTGGTCTGGGGCGTGCCCCCACCCCTCCCACCTACAGTTAGATGTACAGTCAGAGTGTTGTTGAAAATTGACACCACCCATTTTGTATTTTGTAGTCATGCTGTTCCATTGTTGATTACATACGCTGCACTATTGCGGTACATACAAGACTATACTAATGTAGACGCACGTTTTGCCTTGCGCTCTCCTTACGAAAATCAGGCTATAATAAAAGTACCCTCGAGTTTCATTTGCTTATGATTACTCAAAACAAAATAGCGGAAAGTAATTATATTTGCATAATTTCAAATTGGTGATTTGTTACAATGTTACTTAAGTAATAAAATGAAAGAAATATGAAAGTGATAAATTATTAATGAACACAATTTGTTTCATTAAACCTTTATTCGAACTGATGTCCATCAATAGCTATGCACTGATAACAACGAAACAAAAATGAGTCATAAGCGTTTTTGAAAAATTGTCGAGGTATCAACAGTATCATTTTTAATACTATTTTCTTATTTCGCCATTTTGTTTTGATTAATCGTAAGCAAATGAAATTCGAGGGTACTTTTTGACATATATATTTATTATAATTGTAAAGTTTCCAGTCTGTAAAGGGTGCGATACGTCCGGGATATTAATTCAAAAATTGCAACCTCTTCGTGGGACTCCCGGTGTACAGTAATAGGCCTGTATACGAGGTGTGGCTATTAAATAACGAGACTGCATTGTAAAAATTTGTATTTTATACATAATCACCTTTTTGTCACCTTCAATGTACACTCCTTCTCTATCCCTACAACGCTCCATGCGAATTTTCCATTGTTGAAAACAGTGCTGGAAGTCATCTTCTGTCAGCTCCTTCAGGACACGTGCCGCTTTCTCTTTTACAGCTTCCACAGACTCAAATCTTCTCCCTTTTAATGCAGATTTCACTTTAGGGAACAGGTAGAAGATAATAACATGTGATGAAACGTGGTTTTTTACTTATGATCCGGAAACGAAGCGCCAATCCATGCACTGGAAGAGCCGAACTTCACCGAGAGCCAAAAAAAGCTCGAATGAGCAAGCCAAAATTTAAAGCAATGATGATTTTTTTTTATATAAATGGAATTGTGTACCTTCACTGGGTTCCTGAAGGTCAAACAATTAATCAATATTACTACCTTGTGGTACTTTCTAAACTACGTCAAAGAGTAAGGGAAAAACGCCCCGAAACGTGGAAGGACAAATCATGGGTTCTCCACCAAAACAATGCGCCAGCATTGTTTGCATTACAGCATATCTGTCAAGAGGTTCCTAGCCAAGTACAGCATCTCAATGTTAGAACATTCACCTTATTCACCAGATCTTGCACCGTGTGACTTCTGCCTGTTCCCTAAGGGAAATCTGCATTAAAAGGTACAAGATTTGAGTCTGTGGAAGTTGTGAAAGAGAAAGCGGCACGTGTTCTAAAGGAGCTGACAAAAGATGACTTCCAGCACTGTTTTCAACAATGGAAAATTCATATGGAGCGTTGTAGAGATAGAGAAGGAGTGTATATTGAAGGCGACAATAAGTTATTATGTATAAAATAAAATAAAATTTTTTACAACGTCAGTCTCGTTATTTAATAGCCACACCTCGTATTTATAATATAATAGCTAATAATACAGTAAGTTCATATAAGTATAATTGATTCAGTAAAAAACTTTTGAAACACTTTTTACATACATTATAAACCCGTTAAGAAAGAGAATTTTCAATCTGACTTCAGGATTATTCGGACCAATTTCTTGAAAAGAAATTAAAATTTTTTAAACGAAAGGGTTTTAATTTTTAATCAACTAAACACTTTTTTTATTATAAACGCTCATTTTTTCATTTAAATTTTACTGGATCTATAGTTTAATTTTTCCAAACCATATAAATTTTGAATGTATTTCTCATAATATTGACAGATAAAATTTATTCATTTATTGTAATCAATCTATTGTAGTAATATAGTATTCAAAAAGTTAGTGGGCCTGGATTGGGTTTGATCGGAAGTGGCCCAAAACAGTGAGTCAAAAAGTCAAAGTCGAATTTTCAAACAAAAATAGTGACATTTGATTCCTCTTAAAGAGTAGATACAGAAATCACTAATGGTGTTTACCATTAGTCAAAGGTTAGCCCTTTTCTTTCTTACGAAAGCTAAGTGGGCTTCATTTCTTACAATTTCTTTTAAAAATATTGCCACAAGCCGTGAGACGTATCGTCTCATGAAAAGGATTTTTTTCTATATAATCCAGTCTCATTACGTTCCAATAAACGGGTGTATAATGTATTTCATTATTCTTTAAATATTATTTTAATTTTTATACAATAATAACATTAAATCTTTTATAAAACTGCTAAATCGATTTCAACCCATATTTTTAGAAGAGATAACATCGTGAGGTGGCTGAATAATCTCAATAATTAGTAATCAACGAATGCCATGTCCAAAGCTGAATAACCTCAGAAATTAGAGACCAATATAAAATAAAGTCATGGTGGAAAACTACACGGGTGTGCCAATGCGCATTTTGTTGTGACGTCACCTACGGCGCAGGCGACGTAGTAATCAGTAGCAGTTTCTGAAGCTGATCTTAAATAATAATATAATATGCTGTGTTCAGTATGTGGTTGTAACATTATTGTCAAAAGCAGACAAGAGGAGATGAAAGGACTCCAATCTATGTGAGTGAAGTAAATACGCGGATCTGACGAAATTGCCAATTTAAATTATCACAAGTTTTAAAAAGTTGTAATAATTTAAGTTTGTTTAAAAAACGAGCTAAAAATATTCTTGATTGATGAAACATTTTACAGTGTACACATGTTCCTTTCTAATTAGGTTTCGGTTGAAAAATTTATATAGACTTCTAATTAAAGATGAGGCAAATTGTGTATTATTTGAATAGTGGTTGGATAACATGCTTATTAAATAAAGTAAGAAAGTTAGAAGTGGTAATAAATCATTAGTAATTTAACGTATTGTTCAAATTTAGACTTATCAGTTTCATCTTGACATGGTCTATACTCCCTTTTGGAGTCTCCTGGATGCAATTTATATTCACGTCGACTGCTATACTATATTCTGTGAAACTTACCGCAAGGCCACCGTACTTTTTTCACATTTTATTCTATTTTCTTGTTATTTTACTTGTTTTAAATGGAATGATTATACATTTCAAAGTCATGTTACTAATTTTTTATGTAATAATAAAAAAAAATGTAACAAAGAACTGGGTCTAGTTGCAAAGTGTTCTAGACATTGTAATTTTACAATAGGCCTATATTTTGTTTTATGATTTTTACGATACGTTCAACTATTATTATCATTAACTACTCGATTTTTTTTTAGGTTAAGGCGAAATTTATATTTTTAATGTCAAACACAGCCAGTGCCTTCCTAATTTCAATTTAGTAAAATAGATGTTTTGTACTTACATACTGGTTAATTTATAACCAAATTAAGCAGAGAAAATAATAAAAAAAAAAAAATAAGAGCAGCATACTAGTGCAACCCATCGGGTTGGTCTAGAGGTAAAGTCGTCGCCGCGAGTCAGCTGTTTAACAGGTGATTTTTGGCGACGATGGTTCCTGGTTCAAATCCTCGTAAAGGTAGTTACTTTTATACGGATTTGAATACCAGACAGTGGTTACCGGTATACTTTGATGGTTGGGGTTCAATTAACCATACTTTCTCAGGAATGGTCGGCCTGGGTCTGTACAAGACTACACCTCATTTACACGTCATACACAATCATCCTCATCTCATTGGGTCATGGGGTTGCTTATTGTTCTGAATTGAACACATTGCAACGTACACAAATTAGAAATAAAAAAACTAATGCAGAACAACAAGAAAAATCTGGTGTGAAACACTCACACAACTTTCTCTTGCCAATGCAAATAATTAACAATAAACCTAACATTAGTATTAAAACATTAGAAATGAACAAAAACTAACCTCAAAAACATAACCTTATTTTAATCATGAGTGGAAGACGCAAAATGAAAATCGAACTCAATTTGGCTTAAAAAAAAACGGAAAATCACACTTTCACGCTAAACTAGGCTCTGTAGAGAAAAATTCTCTAAACAAAAGTTGTAGATCTTTTAATTTTCTACAAATTTAATTATATACACTTTTGTCGTAAAATGCATACTAAGACCGAAATGTTAAAAAAATCGATTTTTCTCACGTTTTCGTGAGAAAAAAACAGAAAATCGCAAATTACCGCTAAACTAAGCGTTATACAAAAAAATGTTTGAAACAGAAGTTGTAGGTTTTTAAATTCTCTACAACTTTTATTATATAAGTTTTTGCGCTAAAATTTATATTAAAGCCGTAATCTTAAAAAAACAACGTTTTTACGTGAAAACAGCCTCACCGAGAATTTCAGTAAACATGGCGCCTACCCTATCTTGTAGAGAATAAAAAATTGAGTAAAATAGGCGATTTTAAAAAAAATCGTAGGACCAGTTTTTGAAAAAATCGCAAAAAACTGAAAAATTATACGAATTCTACGAAAAACTACTACTTCCGGTTGACCGATTTTGATGAAAATGTTCGTGTCGCGTCCGGTAGTGGTATGTAACTTAAGTTTCAAGTTTCAAGTTCGTACGATGTTCCGTTCTTGAGATATTCTGTTCACACACAGACACACACACACACACAGACACACACACAGACCAATCGCTAAAAACATGTTTTTTGGGTTCAGGGGGTCTGAAAACGTATAGATCCGGTGAAAACTCGATTTCGAAAAATCGCCATGAAAACAATACTTTCCTTCCTATATATTCATATAGGCAAGAGAAAGTAAAAACTACCTAAATAAGCAATAAATTTTATCATTCGAGAAAGACCAACTATTAGAACATGCTACATCACACTCTGAGGCCGTAGCTTTTGCCTCATATGTATAATAGTATTGTTCTATGAACCGCAATAGTAACACGTGGCTTAGAATTAATTAAGGGGGCAGACCATTTTCATTATCCCTATACCTACAATAGATTTTTTGTAGAAATCGTCAAAGCTTCAAAGCTGAGCTTTGGCACACTTATCTACAGTACCGTTTAACAAATATGTACCAGAGCTTTTTACTTTCTCTTGCCTATATGAATATATAGGAAGGAAGGTATTGTTTTCATGTCGATTTTAAGAAATCGAGTTTTCACCGGATCTACACGTTTTCAGACCCCCTGAACCCAAAAAACATGTTTTTAGCGATTGGTCTGTGTGTGTATCTGTGTGTGTGTCTCTCTGTGTGTGTGTGTGTGTGTGTGTGTGTGTGTGTGTGTGTGTTTGTGTTTGTGTGTGCGTGTGTGTGTCTGTGTGTGAACAGAATATCTCAAGAATGGAACATCGTACGAACTTGAAACTTGAAACTTAAGTTACATATCACTACCGGACCCGACACGAACATTTTCATCAAAATCGGTCAACCGGAAGTAGTAGTTTATTCATATAATTTTTCACTTTTTTGCGATTTTCTCAAAAACTAGTCCTACGATTTTTTTTAAAATCGCCTGGTTTGCTACATTTTTTATGCTCTACAATATAGGGTAGGCGCCATGTTTGCTGAAATTCTGCGTGAGGCTGTTTTTACGCAAAAACATTTTCTTTTTAAGATTGCGGCTTTAATATGCATTTTAGCGCAAAACGTTATATAATAAAAGTTTTAGAGAATGTAAAATTCTACAACTTTTATTTCAAACATTTTTTTGTATAACGCTTAGTTTAGCGGTAATTTGCGATTTTCTGTTTTTTTTCTCACGAAAACGTGAGAAAAATTGATTTTTTTAACATTTCGGTCTTAGTATGCATTTTACGACAAAAGTGTATATAATTTAATTTATAGAAAATTAAACGATCTACAACTTTTGTTTAGAGCATTTTTCTCTACAGAGCCTAGTTTAGCGTGAAAGCGTGATTTTCCGTATTTTTAAGCCAAACTGAGTTTGATTGTCATCTTGCGTCATTCACTCATGATTAAAATAAGGTTATGTTTTTGAGGTTAGTTTTTGTTTATTTCTAATATTTTATTAATAATCTTAGGTTTATTATTAATTATTTGCATTGGCAAGAGAAAGTTGTGTGAGTGTTTCACACCAGATTTTTTTTCATAATAAAGACACCCAAAATATAAAAACTCCAAAACTTTGAATTAACTCTGGAGTAAATAAACACCTTAGTACTAAAATGTAGTGTGCGAAATTTCACACTCTTATATCGGATGGTTTCTGAAATAAGTGTACCTAAAATCAAAAAATACAATATGCGAAAAATTCGGTTAGTAAAAGCATATACCGCAACAGAAACACCTATTGCCAATTGGCATTAACTTCCAAACAATAACACACCCCAATATTTATCTTGCTTTACAGCTGATTCCTACGCGATTCTAGAAATTATTGTTTTTTTGTGAACACGATCTCCGTAATGTTAGAGCAGTAACGTGATTATATTAATCCCAGTTTACAAGAATGAAAAACGTGAAAAAATATCAAAATAAACACTACGTACCCCACCAACGTAAAAACATAATTTTTTCTCAACAGAAAAAGCTACCAATTACGTGTTATATATCAATTTAAATTGGGAAAAATGACCTATCAATATATGGTAAAATTGAAAAATCAATATTTTTTTATTAAAATCAGTCTGCTCCCCTTAATGTACTGTGATTTATGTTGATGCACGTGGGCCAGTTTTAAAATGAAGTGGACCCATATTTGGGTCACGTGCCAGTCAATGTCTTAAAAAACGTTCAGCAATGGAATGTGCACACCTATGTAGTCTTTTCACCAGGTATACAATGTTCAATCAAATCACATGCTTGGTGAAGAACACAAATCTGAATACTTCTTGGTAAATGAAGGTTTTTTGTAATAAAACTGTTTAGATCAAAGCGATGAGATACTTTGTCGTTTTACTTATGATCTTGTCATTGAAATATATATAATAATAACTCAAAGCGTCGTTACTTACAGTGATATATTTGTGATAAATAACAACTAATAATTATTATCATAAAAAAGACCAATAAATATTTATTATTAACTGCAAATAGTTTATTTGCATTTTTAAAAATTAGTGTTTCTATCAGAAATATACGATGAATCTGTTCTTCTCCATTTCACGTTTTCTTAAAAGAAAATAAATTACAAGGAAATTTTATGAGTTGAAATAGATGAACCAAAACTCCAATTATAAATGTTCTGTTTCACTTAAAGATTATTAACATTATAAATTTACAAAAAGAAACTAAAATAACATATTATATAAATGGACAAATATTTGAGTACAGTAATTTTTCGATCAACCAAATTTTTGATTGGACAGGTCAATTCCATTAATCAATATCTGTATACAAAGTGATTCACGAGGAAAAATCGAATAATATAGTTCCCTTAAACAAATCTTTAATAGTTTTAGAGAAATCTTGGGTAAACCGGAAACAAATAGGGGTAAAAAGCCATACTTTTTAAATATTTGTCGTAAAATATCTTTGTAAAATATTTACATCAATTTTCTCAGAATTACATTTTCAACTAGGGTTTTTTTAAAACCGTTGTCATAAACAAACAAAAATATATTTATATATAAACTAATTACACTACAAAACAGTAATTAGTAGGATTAGTATGATTTATTCATGATTTTGAGAAAATTATTAAATATGATGTGGAACGGGAAAAGGGACCTCTTATCGGAAGAAAAATGAGTTGTTAGGATCGATATTTGGATTCTTTTTACTTTCTCTTGCCTATATGAATATATAGGAAGGAAAGTATTGTTTTCATGTCGATTTTTCGAAATCGAGTTTTCACCGGATCTATACGTTTTCAGACCCCCTGAACCCAAAAAACATGTTTTTAGCGATTGGTCTGTGTGTGTGTCTGTGTGTGTGTGTGTCTGTGTGTCTGTGTGTGAACAGAATATCTCAAGAACGGAACATCGTACGAACTTGAAACTTGAAACTTAAGTTACATACCACTACCGGACGCGATACGAACATTTTCATCAAAATCGGTCAACCGGAAGTAGTAGTTTATTCGTATAATTTTTCACTTTTTTACGATTTTCTCAAAAACTGGTCCTACGATTTTTTTAAAAATCGCCTATTTTACTCAATTTTTTATTCTCTACAAGATAGGGTAGGCGCCATGTTTGCTGAAATTCTCGGTGAGGCTGTTTTCACGTAAAAACGTTGTTTTTTTAAGATTACGGCTTTAATATAAATTTTAGCGCAATAACTTATATAATAAAAGTTATAGAGAATTTAAAAACCTACAACTTTTATTTCAAACATTTTTTTGTATAACGCTTAGTTTAGCGGTAATTTGCGATTTTCTGTTTTTTTTCTCACGAAAACGTGAGAAAAATCGATTTTTTTAACATTTCGGCCTTAGTATGCATTTTACGACAAAAGTGTATATAATTAAATTTATAGAAAATTTAAAGATCTACAACTTTTGTTTAGAGCATTTTTCTCTACAGAGCCTAGTTTAGCGTGAAAGCGTGATTTTCCGTATTTTTAAGCCAAACTGAGTTCGATTATCATTTTGCGTCATTCACTCATGATTAAAATAAGGTTATGTTTTTGAGGTTAGTTTTTGTTCATTTCTAATGTTTTAATACTAATGTTAGGTTTATTGTTAATTATTTGCATTGGCAAGAGAAAGTTGTGTGAGTGTTTCACACCAGATTTTTATAGTTTACTTTGTCTGGTTGTACTTTCAATGTAATCGGGGTATTTAGTAAAGAAGAATCCCGAGACCTTCCATTGGGTTCCATTGGATTTGAGCCCGAATGAAAGCTACCGGACTCAGTTGCAGAACCACTGAATAAAAGTGAAGGCACTCATTTAAAAGAACGTTCAGCATTGTCAAACATCAACACTTTTTTAAAACATTCATTATAATTTCTATTTGTAATTTGTTCTTAAAATGTAAAATTTAGAAAAGTATGATGTAATAATTTGAAAATGCATTTAATACAAATTTTTTTAATCAAAAACTTAAGCTGTCGTAACTTACACAACTTTTGAGAGAAAATTCTGAAATTTTACATGTAATTGGTCAGAATTTAATGCTTAATTTAAAAAGGATAATAGCTCAAAATACAAAATTTTTTACATAGGTCCCTTTTCGGATTCCGGCTCATAAAATAGAATCTTTAGATCAGTTAGTATACTATTAAAAATTTGATTAAACGGATAATTACTGCATTTAAAACCATTTTTTATCTTACCTGTAAAATAAAAATATAAATTTTGTAAACAAAACAAAATTTTATAATAAATTCACTAATGCTACTATTAATAAATTTATTATTACTACCTTTATACAACGTTTAAACCAAAATTTTGTTCATTTGGAACAAAAAAATGTTGATCTATAATTTCAACTTTTACTCAACTTTGTGGTACCAAACCATTTCGTGATTAAAATCATGCTGTAAACCAACTCATTATTGTTTCTTATACATGTGGAGGGGGGTATATCAAAACAATATGTCATTAGGTAAGTGCTGTTTAACTGTATAACTTAAATTAGTTATGCATTTCTTGTTTTAGTATCATTTTGTTGATTATTCGTTTGTAAATTCCACAGTTTTTGAGTTCTCGGTGTTTTTTCAGTGTTGTGTTTTATTACTCAGTAGTGCTGAATCATTGCATCAGTTAGTTCAAGTAAAAGCAAAAATACTGAGCCAATT
The DNA here is from genome assembly GCA_035578175.1 of Catonia carolina. NCBI lineage: Eukaryota > Metazoa > Arthropoda > Insecta > Hemiptera > Achilidae > Catonia > Catonia carolina. The sequence goes on from JAQMRL010000003.1 coordinate 109,590,720, forward strand.
AATAAAAATGTACATTTATTTTTACTTTCTCTTGCCCTTTACAAATATATAGGAAGGAAAGTATCGTTTTCATATTGACTTTTCAAATTAGAGTTTTCATCAGAAATACACATTTTCACGTCTTCTGTACCGAAAAACACGTTTTTTACCGATTGGTGTGTCAACAAAATATTTCAAGAAGGGAGTAGACCTATTGTACAAAGTTGAAACTTAAGTTATGTACCAGAACGGGACCTGACACAAACATTTTTATCAAAATCGTTCAACCAGAAGTAGCAGGTTATTTAAGCGATTTTTACTTTTTAAAATTTTCTCAAAGACAGCTTCTACGGTTGTTTTAAAAATCGCCTGTTTACTTCATTTTTGCTTTCTCTTGCCTATATGAATATATAGGAAGGAAAGTATTGTTTTCATGTCGATTTTTCGAAATCGAGTTTTCACCGGATCTATACGTTTTCAGACCCCCTGAACCCAAAAAACATGTTTTTAGCGATTGGTCTGTGTGTGTGTGTCTGTGTCTGTGTGTGTGTGTGTGTGTGTGTGTGTGTGTGTGTGTGTGTGTGTGTGTGTGTGTGTGTGTGAACAGAATATCTCAAGAACGGAACATCGTACGAACTTGAAACTTGAAACTTAAGTTACATACCACTACCGGACCCGACACGAACATTTTCATCAAAATCGGTCAACCGGAAGTAGTAGTTTATTCGTGTAATTTTTCACTTTTTTGCGATTTTCTCAAAAACTGGTCCTACGATTTTTTTTAAAATCGCCTGGATTACTCAATTTTTTATTCTCTACAAGATAAGGTAGGCGCCATGTTTGCTGAAATTCTCGGTGAGGCTGTTTTCACGTAAAAACGTTGTTTTTTTAAGATTACGGCTTTAATATAAATTTTAGCGCAAAAACTTATATAATAAAAGTTGTAGAGAATTTAAAAACCTACAACTTTTATTTCAAACATTTTTTTTGTATAACGCTTAGTTCAGCAGTAATTAGCAATTTTCTGATTTTTTCTCACGAAAATGTGAGAAAAATCGATTTTTTAAGATTTCGGCCTTAGAATGCATTTAACGACAAAAGTGTCTATAATAAATTTTATAGCAAATATAAAGATCTACAACTTTTATTTTGAGCATTTTTCTCTACAGAGCCTAGTTGAGCGTGAAAGATTGATTTTCCGTATTTTTAGGCCAAACTGACGTTGATTTTCATTTTGCGTGTTTCTCTTCACGATTGAAATAAGGTTATGTTTGTTGAGGTTAGTTTTTTGTTTATTTCTAATAATTTATTAATAATGTTAGGTTTATTGTTAATTATTTGCATTGGCAAGAGAAAGTTGTGCGAGTGTTTCACACCAGATTTTTTTTAGTCAGTTGAGTGCATCTGTAGAGTATATTTTAGTGAGTTTTTGCAGTTTAGTTCTGGTAATTTATAATTTTAATTTTACTGGGACAAATAAAATACATATTTTAAAATGAAATAATTATTTTTATGTTTGTACATTGAAATGAGGTTGTAGGCATTTACGTACATTAAAATTTGGAGACCTTGTTGAAAAAATAGGTTATGGATATACTTTATGCGGAACTGTGTGTACACGTAGAGCAAGAGTTGTGCCAGTTCAAATTGTCCACAGTATAGTTATATAATATATGAATAAAGTTATAACAAATTTAAAAAGCTACAATTTTTATTTCAAGCTACTTTTCATTTGAGCTTAGTTTAGCGTCATTTAGTGATTTTTGTATTTCTTTCATCAAGATCAAAGTTCCTGGTTCAAATCCTAGTAAAGGTAGTTACTTTTATATGGATTTGAATACTAGACTGTGGTTACCGGTGTACTTTGATGGTTGGGGTTTAATTAACCATACTCTCTCAGGAACGGTCGGCCTGGGTCTGTACAAGACTACACCTCATTTACACGTCATACACGTCATCCTCATCTCATTGGGTCATGGGGTTGCTTATTGTTATAAATTGAACAGATTGCAACGTACACAAATTAGGAATAAAAAAAAAGATCAAAGTCCAACCGAGTTTGATTTTCATTTAGCGCCATTTACTCATGGTTAAAATTAAGTTATATATTTTCTTATTTACACTGGCAAGAGAAAGTTGCGTGAGTATTTTTTTACTATTTAATTACTACTTAATTAATCCTAAATTTGTCTAATAATCTATACACGAGTTTTTTTTTTTTGTTCTTCTGGAGTAAATCCATGTGTAAGTTGTCAAACACATGATAGTGACTCATTTAAGTGACCTTTTTAGTGACCTTTATAGTGACCCAGAATATAATAATATATCGTACCAGATTACTTTATAATAAATCAGTGCAATTTACAACATGTTTACAAAAACATATCTAATAATACAATAATATTCCTTGTTACCAACATAACAACCAATAAATTACCTTTTATAATGCACTAACAACTTATAATGCACAATGCAAGTGATTCCATTTTAAAATGCATATTAAATGTCCTGTAACCTTTGAAGTTTTTATAATATAAGGTGATTTATCATTCGTTTATGTGAGTGCATTTTAAAAATTAATTACAATTTTTCAAGGTTGGACAAATAGTTCAACATAATATACATACCTTTAAATTTGTATATTTTTACTTTCTCTTGCCCTATATGAATATATCAGAAAGGAAAATAGGTATTGTTTTCTTGTCAATGTTTCGAAATTGAGTTTTCACTAAAAATAAACGTTTTCAGATCCCCTGAACTCAAAAAAACCATGTTTTTAGCGAGTGTGAACAAAATATCTCAAAAATGGAATACAAAGTTGAAACTTGTAAATTAGGTAAGGTACCACTACAGGCCCCGACACGAACATTTTCATCAAAATTGGTCAACCCAAAGTAGTAGTTTATTTGTGAATTTTTTCACTTTTTTGCAATCTCTCAAAAACGGCTCCTACGTTTTTTTTAAACCTCTTCATTTACTAATTTTTTATTCTCCACTTGATAGGGTAAGCCCCATGTCTGCTTAAATTTTAGGAGCGCTGTGATGTTGCGGTAAAATTTTTTTAAGATTTTTTTAAGATTGTGTCCTAAATATACATTTTAGGGCAAAAATGTAAATAATTAATATTTAGAAAATTAAGAGACTTTCAACTCTTATTTCAAGAGTATTTTCCTAGAATACTTAGTTTAGCGTCAATTAGTGTTTTCCTGTATTTTTCATCAAAATTTGTACAAAATTGGATTTTTTAACATTGCGTCCTTATTATGAATTTTACGACGAAAGTGTACGTAATCAAAACTAAAGGAAATAATAAAAATCTGCACCTTTTATTTCAAGCATTTTCTACTAAACCTATTATTGGTGATTTCTCATATATATTTTAAGTCAAGCAAAAGACTTTTTTTGACACATTTTTGAAAACTTAGTATTTGTTGTTACAATAATTATAACAATTTCTAAATACGACGCTAAAGATTCCAAAACTTGAATTACTTGCTCGAGCTTACAATACATACAATACACTAAAGTCCTACAATATTGTCCAAGAAATAAAAGTTAATTTTCATTTTTGTCCCTCCCTCATGATTAAAATTAGTTAATGTTTTTACTTTCTCTTGCCTATATGAATATATAGGAAGGAAAGTATTGTTTTCATGTCGATTTTTCGAAATCGAGTTTTCACCGGATCTATACGTTTTCAGACCCCCTGAACCCAAAAAACATGTTTTTAGCGATTGGTCTGTGTGTCTGTCTGTGTGTGTGTGTGTGTGTGTGTGTGTGTGTGTCTGTGTGTGTGTGTGTGTCTGTGTGTGAACAGAATATCTCAAGAACGGAACATCGTACGAACTTGAAACTTGAAACTTAAGTTACATACCACTACCGGACCCGACACGAACATTTTCATCAAAATCGGTCAACCGGAAGTAGTAGTAACTTAGTTTATTCCTATAATTTTTCACTTTTTTGCGATTTTCTCAAAAACTGGTCCTACGAATTTTTTTAAAAATCGCCTGGTTTACTCAATTTTTTATTCTCTACAAGATAGGGTAGGCGTCATGTTTGCTGAAATTCTGCGTGAGGCTGTTTTTACGTAAAAACATTTTATTTTTAAGATTGCGGCTTTAATATGCATTTTAGCGCAAAATGTTATATAATATAAGTTGTAGAGAATTTAAAAACCTACAACTTTTATTTCAAACATTTTTTTGTATTACGCTTAGTTTAGCGGTAATTTGCGATTTTCTGTTTTTTTCTCACGAAAACGTGAGAAAAATCGATTTTTTTAACATTTCGGCCTTAGTATGCATTTTACGACAAAAGTGTATATAATAAAATAATAGAAATAAAATAATAAAATTGTATATAATAAAATTTATAGAAAATTAAGAGATCTACAACTTTTATTTAGAGCATTTTTCTCTACAGAGCCTAGTATAGCGTGAAAGTGTGATTTTCCGTTTTTTTTAAGCCAAATTGAGTTCGATTTTCATTTTGCGTCATTCACTCATGGTTAAAATAAGGTTATGTTTTTGAGGTTAGTTTTTGTTTATTTCTAATATTTTATTAATAATGTTAGGTTTATTATTAATTATTTCCATAGGCAAGAGAAAGTTGTGTGAGTGTTTCACACCAGATTTTTTTATACTACATTGCTTAGTAATGATTAAGGGGAGACTGTATGGTGGTTTTGACTGATAATTTTGATTTTCATTTTTTTATGTTTTTCAATAGTTTAGACCTTGACCTACCACAAAAACATTAAATTACAACAAAAAATTGTTTAATCAAAAAATTTTAAGTTTATATCAGGTTTATCCTAAAAAATTAACATGTCACCATGAACAAATATTTTTATATTTTTATATTGCTCGTTTTAGTGCTAAAAGAATTTTAGTTTTTTTTTAAATATCCGCTTCATTATTTTTAATATTCTCCGCTGTTGGTGCAGCTTTCTAACCAACTGTTGATGGAAAATTAAACTTGTTTGTGTACATTTTGTTTTTTAAACGCTTTTATTTAACTTACTCTTGGAAGCATCAAATCTTGCAACTTAAAATTTTAATACTTCTACCGTATCAATATGAATCAAACTTTGCACACTTGTTTATCTTCGATGACAATACGCTGTGGAGGTGTTTGTAAAAAAAAATTTTTTAATTTAAAAAAAAATTTAAAAAACGCTTTTATTTAACAATTACTTAAAACAATTAACTAAAAACAAAAAAATAAAAAAATTTACAAAAAAATCACATAAAAAAAAATTACAAAAAAATAAAAAAAAAAATTTTTAAGAAACGCTGTTATTTAACAATTAATCAAAAAAATGAACTAAAAAGAAAAAAATTTACAAAAAAAATTACAAAAAAATCAAAAAAAAAATTAAAAAAAAAATTTTTAAGAAACGCTATTATTTAACAATTAATCAAAAAAAATGAACTAAAAAGAAAAAATTTACAAAAAAAAAAATCACAGACATTACAGTTAAAAATAAAAGCGTGGCGCATTAATATATATAATATTTTACAACGAATATTTTACAATAAATATTATATATATTAATGCGCCACGCTTTTATTTTTAACTGTAATGTCTGTGATTTTTTTTTGTAAATTTTTTTCTTTTTTCTTTTTAGTTCATTTTTTTTGATTATATAATATATATATTAATAGCGTTTCTTAAAAAAATTTTTTTAATTTTTTTTTTATTTTTTTGTTTTTAATATTCTCCGCTGTTGGTGCAGCTTTCTAACCAACTGTTGATGGAAAATTAAACTTGTTTGTGTACATTTTGTTCTCATTTGTGCCTTTTCCCATAAATTTAGATTTTTAACACTTAGGTACGTTTTTCTTAGAAACCATTTACTCTACCAGGCTGAAATTTTTACCAGTTAATTATTATGTATATGCACATTCACCGACATTGTTTTTACTCCCTCAGGTGCTCAAAAAAATAGGAATATACAAAAAACGTAAAATAAAATTGTAAAAATTTTATGTTATTCGTTATTATTTTAAAAACTTTATGGTCCAACAGATTAAATTGAAAATATGTTATTAGCCAAAACCACTCTACAACTATAGGGTGATTCAAAAAGAGCGCCGGTTTTTAAACGGCTGGTAAATTTTTGTTTATCGGTTGGCAACATTGTTTGACCTCATTTCTATTTCGGAGAACATCCCGATTGACGATTCAGTTGTAGTTTCTCTTGTTCGCAGTGTAATACTCTCGCAGTCTCTGTCTAACCATGGAGAAGTTCACTATTGCGCAACGAGTGTTAATCGTCAAAACATTTTAACAGAGTGGAGAGAGTTATGCGGCTACTGTCAGGCGACTTCGCGGTACTCTAGGACGTATGAAGCACCGAATGAATCAACAGTTCGCAGGCTCATGAAAAAGTTTTTTGAGACGGGTTCAACAGTCGACCTTAAAAGTTCTGGACGTCGTCGTTCTGGCCGAACTGAGCAGAACGTTGCGTTGGTTCGTGACAGTGTGGCTGTTAGCCCAGCAAAATCAATACGTCGCCGTTCTCAACAATTGGGTTTACGATGTTCTTCTGTACGGAGAATTCTTCGGTACGATCTCCAATATCACCCGTAAAAAATTCAGTTGCTGCACGAGAAACAATGTTGTTGCTCCGTGAACGGTTCCAGGATCGCATCATTTCTCGTAATTCCGACCATCAATGGCCACCAAGGTCGTGTGACTTGACGCCTTGTGACTTTCATCTTTGGGGTCATCTGAAGTCATTGGTGTATGCCAATAAACCCCGAAACATCAATGACTTGAAGGAGGAAATTCGACGGGTTATCGGGCAAATGGAAGTCGAAACTTGTCGTGCAGTAATATCCAATTTCATGGACAGAGTTGATGCGTGCCAGCGCAGTAGAGGAGGACACATGCATGACATCATTTTTCATACATAAAATCGGAAGGTAAGATGAACTTGTTGATGTATTTATTTTCAGTTTTTCAATAAAATAAATCTCTTAATTTGATATATCAAAACCGGCGCTCTTTTTGAATCACCCTATATAAGTGTGTAAAGTTTCATTTTCGTAACTTTCACCAATCCTATGAAAAATGTACCTAAAAATAGCAAATTTAGCATTGGCGGGATACAAAGTACAGTCTCCCCTTAAAAATAGGTAATATTTTACATTAATTAGATTGGAAAGAGAAAGACATGTGAGTGTTTCACACCAGAATTTTTATTTTTTAATCAAGTTGGTAATCATGAAAATTTGTATTAATTATTACCCTCCCAATTTATTATACGTATAATGTTTTTATAAAAATATTTTTTTAAATTTTTTGGAAAGTTAAAAAAAATGTCTTAATGTCTGATAAATTTTACAATGATCGTTCAATCTTTAAATGTATTAAATCAAAAACTGATTTCAAAACTGATTAATTGCTTCATTGTTATCAAATTAAAATAGTTGCTTCATATCGTACAATGAATGTAAGTTAGTTCTTTCCTGAGCCAGAAAGTATTTTTATCAATTAAGAAAAACAATAAAAATACGAAAATTGATGGGTAAAATAAAGTGAAAAAGGTGATAGATTAAAATAAATTTATCAAAGTGATAATAAAAAAATACCTAATTACAGTAATAAAATAATAATAAAATTGAAGGAAAAACAAAGTGATTTTTAAGTCTTAACACTTCTGTTGATGATTATAAAGGATTTTAGTATGATGTTGCCAGTTATATCCAGATGTCAGATACTACAAGAGATAACAGCAAACTACAGGGTCCGGCAGAATAATCTGACGATTTTGGAGGGTCAATAAAAAAAGCACGATTCATAGTACAACAAAGTTTAATGGGTCAAATGAAAATTCAAATTATACAATTTTACTTACAGCATTTCAATAGTTCACTTTAATATTTCATTTGAAAATTATGTCATCCAAATGTTTCCCATTGTTCCTCACGCACTCATTCAACCTCACAAATTTTCGAGAATTAGCTCACATGCTGTTTTGCGAGACGCGTAGTCATTTTCAGTTAGTTGTCGCTAGAACATCATCTTGTACGAATGGAACTGAAGGTCATCATGAAGGATTCTTCACACACTTCGGTCAGACATTATTAGTGCGGCAGCATGCTTCACTACGGAACGCCGTGGAGACTGCGACACAGATAACCTTACAGCCTCAATATTTTCAGGAGTTCTCACGCAACGCTTTCGTCATGTTGGTTTCAGTTTCAAAGCAGACGATGTTAAACTAAAGTTTTTCACCCACAGCAATATCGTATTCCTACTTGGAACAGACGCGTTTCGGTTTAGATTAAAATGTCTACGAAATAAACGCTACGTAGCAATAACAGAAACATTGTTTTTGAAATACGCTTCAATCACAAAAGCACGGTGCTCACACGACTCATGATGGCAGCTAAAATGGTAGTATTAGCGCTACCCCGTAACAACTGTACCAACTTCCTATTCACAGTGTTGCCAACATACCGATGAATACAAAATCATCAGATTAATCTGCCGGACCCTGTATTTTCAAATTCGTAAACTACATAAAAAAATAGTGTGCCTGGATTGAATTTGAAGTTCCAGTTTCAACCGGAAGTAGCCCAAAATTGGAAGTCAAAAAAATCAAACAAAAATAGTGTAATTGGATTTCTGTTAAAGAGCAGATGTAGAAATCACTAATGGTTTTTGCCATAAGTCAAAGGTAAGCCTTTTTCTTTCTTATTTAATATTTAAATTATACAATATACTAATATTTATTTAATATTTTAATATTTTCTTTAGAAAAAATTTCCACCAGCTATGACACTCGCGTGTCATGACCGACATCTTTGGAATTGTTATACACAATCGCTATGCTCCGCTATTGGCAGGATGCGTAGTTTGTTGTTGTTTAGGTCATCAGCCGAAAGGCTGGTTTGAACCTGTAAAGGTTTTACTAAGTAAAACTAGGAGTGAGGTGGTTTACAATTGCCTTCCTCACCGAGTGTAAAAGTACGCTTATCAGCATGCCGGGCCCTCTGAAAAGCACATATTTTCCACTCTGCAAATGACACCTTCACTTCATTCACCACAGGGTCTTGCTGTATAATGAAATTCATTACTTTCAGAGGAGATAACTCTGATAAGTGTCTTTTACACCTCTACCTCTTTTGTTCTTAAATGATTCAGTCATTTAATTGGCTGACCATGTGTTAAGAAACAGAACTATTTTTTTTAGCCCTGCAACGAACAGATGCGTAGTTACACTTATAGAAAATTCTTAGTGGGAGTTATCCCAATGGCGAGAGGAAAATCGTACTTAACCATGAAAATTTTATGAAAAATTACAAAATTACTTGCATGAAGCACTGGAGTAGCATACTACTTTACCAGAAGCATACAAAAACATAAATATGTCGTTGTAACATGATTCGTCGCTGATGCTATCATAAATCTGAAGTTATGATTTTTCTTGAGTTTCTATATATAGTACATAAAATTGTAATTTACAGGAAACGTTGAATTATGCTAGCCATACACGTACCGACTAGCCTGTCAGTTATGCCTGAACGTGAGAGCGGTCCGGCTGGCCTGTAGGATCCAACTAAACAGGCGGCCGGTGATCGAAAGAAAACACGTTCGTCCAAACGGCAGGTCTGACGAGAGTTTAGGCAAGCCTGTATGTGTGTGGGGAGAGGTGCCTGTGACAGTCCGTCCGCGCGGTGCGAAGTGTTTATCGTATATCGTTCAGAATTGAGTTCTTCCTGTAACCAAAATTGTCACGGAACAAAGAAATCAGTGTTTGGAGGATTTTATTAATCTATATATATAAAATTTGATCAATGTGTGTGTGTATGTTCCCCTTTATCTCCTAAATTACTAAACCAATTTTCATGCAGTTTTTTTATGTTGTACCTATGATGCCGGTGCAGGTTTCAGGCTATTGAAACCCTTAAAAAGTTAGCCCTAAAGGGTTGAAAATAATGTTTATGTCATTCATTAAGGTTTTTATGGGGTTAGATAATCTGGTGCTTTTAAACCAGCTGATCTGATTCAAATAAAGATTTGTCTTAAATAAAGTCATATGATTTAGCAAATAGCGACGTGGTGCTAAGAATCAGCTGGTGACAACATTACATGATAATTTTATTGTATTTTATTATGTACGAGTAGATACGATTTTGTATGGTTGAGTATTTTATAAAAGTAAAGTTCCGTGTTCGAAAATCAGCTGTTTAACAGCTGATTTTCGGAGACGAAGGTTCCTGGTTCAAATTCTAGTAAAGGTAGTTACTTTTATACGGATTTGAATACTAAACAGTGGTTACCGGTGTACTTTGATGGTTGGGGCAAATTGAACAGATTGCAACGTACACAAATTAGGAATAAAATAAACTTTCAATTAGTTTAGTAAATTAGTGTGTGTGTGAATATGTGTTTTTCATCACCAATCACTTTTTACACCAAACTTCACGGTGTTCTTCGTTCTTTTTTTATTTTTGCCTCTAAAATAACTAATAAAGCAAGAATCGCACGTGCATCTTTGTCACTGGGGAATATTATTTAAACAATAAACCAAATTTAAATGGACGTAAAGTGCTTGCCGATTTGTATTCAATTGATAGTGCATGGGGTTTTCAGCTCAACAGGCCACCGATCTCCGGGAAATGTTCAGGCATAACTGACAGGCTTTCCGGTACGTATATGGGTAGCTTTAAGTTTTAAGGGGTTTGTAAAGTATCATGGTAACATTTTAAGTTTTTATTTTAAAAAAAATTCAAGATGCCATTGGAGCAAATTAATTACACCATATTATTTAAAACAAATTTTACCATAAATCGAAATTTGCGAAAAAATCTTCTTTGTTTTTTTTTCTAGGTAGATTTCTCCTTTAAATTATTAAAAAGATCCTGGTTTCCAGCTGTGGTAATTTACCAAAAATATTTTTTATCAACAATTAGGAGTGTTAAAGACTGCATCAATCACTTTGTAAAATGCAATCTATTATAAAATGAAAACAATGTGTACCATGTGGGAATAAAGAAGTTTTAGGACAGGTAATAAATAGTTGATAGAAAGTACGATACCTAATTCAGGTTGGGGGGGTTTTCTTATCCAAGGCCTGAACGCAATCGGAACCTGTGACGAGGGCATAGGCAAAGGTGTCTCCATTTCGATCTTGCTTCCGCTGCTTCCGAACCCTTGAATGCCTCCTCCTCCCCCTCTTCCAGCGCCATCGTCCAAGTTGGGCCAAAACAATGTCAAGTCCGGTGGCCTTCCGATTGTCTTATCCGATTCGTCAATAGGTATGATCGTTACTGCCGGAAAATACACTCATAACACTTTTCTTTAAGTATAAAATATTAATTTTTTTACAAGAAAAATTGTGTGCTTAAAATCACACATACGAGGTAAAACTTAATTTTGTAAGCAATAATTAAGTTTAAAATAAAAGTATTTTATTAATGTAATAAAGGCCTATTAAATAAAGGCCTATAATGTAGTAAAGCTAAATTTGAAGAGCAAATGCGAAACAGAAAAACAATGGTGATTTCGGACGAAGAAAGGCTTAGAAGATCTGTAGCCTTAAAGAACTACTGGCGAAAGAAAAATGAAGCACAAGAAGATCTAAAAAAGTGCTTCAAAAAATTCAAGAACTGAAAGAGTTAGCTAGATTTGGACTTAAAGTGGTCCCCTGCGGCCGTACAGGTAAAAAAAGGCCTATCGTTCGAACTAACAAACTTAATTTTTCAATATACATTCAAAAATACAATGTAATTTGTACAGTTGAAAAAATTAAATATAATATTTTAAATTAAACCAATAACAATTAAAAATCAGTCTTCGAGAAAATGGAGTTCATAACAAACATTAAGTTAGCACCAAGAAAACTGCATGCGGATCAAGAAAAAATCAATCGAGTGAAGGCATTTAAATATTTTGGTGAGTTTATAGTACTCGATATCTCCGAAAAAAGCCTTCACGTCAAGCACGAGTAAAATGGAACATTGTCATACGACCGGAGGTTCCTATGCAGTGGAATAGCTGATAATAAATAAAACAGGCCTCTTCGATGAATTGTATATCAAGGAAGAAAGATTTTTGAGAAAAATCTTGGTTTCCGTTAGGGACAATAGTTACATACTACATAACCACGATCTACACATGAATGTGAGAGAAAATCACTAATGTGATGCAAAAAAGAAGAATTACCTTTTACGGACACGTGGCACGGATGAACCAAGCGAGATTGTCCAATCAAATCCTGAAGTACTTTCAAAACGAAAGGAAGAATGGTTCAGTGAGGTAGATAGAGATCTCAAGGAGTGTGGGATTACATATTAGGACATCCTTGAACATGATGCACTTTAAAGGAAACTACAAAATTACCAAAATTTTAAAGGAAAACCAAAGCTAAAACGACAGGAAAGATTGGACTGAAGAGAGGAAAGGTAACGCAGTCAATGCATCAAGAAATACTGATCAAAGATCGAAACCCATGGAGGTTACAGTTGAAAAGACGTAATCCTTAGTTGGCCGAATTGTAAAACAAACAATTAAAACAGAAAAATGAGTAATAATAAATTGATAAATTAAATAACTCTGAAATAATGTATTTAAAAAGAATGTTTTCGTTTTGTCGTTTCGTATTGTGTATTTAAAAGAAAGTTGTCGTTGATAAGGTTATCAGTCGAAAGACTGATTTGAATCTCTAATGGCTTTACTAAGTAAAACGAGGAGTACCTCTTCTGTTCTTGAATGCTTCAGTCATAAATATAATTGGCTGATCATGTGATAAAAAAGAAAACTACTTTTTGTAGTCCTGGAACTAGCAGATTGAGTGTAAATGGTTTAACACTCCACTCTGTTATGGGCGGACGTTTTCATACACAAGAGAAAAAAGCATAAAAAAAACGAAAATCAATTCAATTGCATTAAAGATATTTTTGTGCCGATGACGCGGTTGGAAGGGGGGAGAAAATACGTGGAGAGTTGATTTTATTTTTCCATTTTTAAAATGTAAACACTTTAGGACATTAAATTTCTCTTTGCTATAACACGGAGGCCTATTCCCACGATGCTAGTTTACTAGCTGATACTTTTAGCAGAACCTCCTAGCGCATACGTGACGGTTCTCACGGAGCTAGTTAATTAATGCCAGTGCTCTGAACGCATACGTAAGCTGTGTAATGTTTTACTGTACAAAGTAAATGTTACTTAATAAATCATGACTTCTGTTGGTGTAAACTGTAAAACTTTAACACAAATCTTGAGGATGGGAGTACACGAAGAATGCCAGGGAGAGCTGAAAAAGATAAAACTCAGTGAGTAGGTCATTAGAAGAGGAGTGTTTGGGGCTTCTTCAAGACTTCCGAGAGAAAATTCGAGAGAATATACTAGTTTCTTACGTAAATTAAAATGTCATGTTTCAAGATGTTAATACAAACATAGTTAAGTCAAGTTTAGTTTTACTTTTTGTATTTATTTTTTGTAACACATTATTAATTAATTAATTAATAATTAATTTATTTATTTATTTATTTATTATTATTAATTAATACCTAATTTATTAAGAATTTTATATTTTCATCTTAAGAACGTTATTATTCAGACTTGTGTATTTGATTTTTGCTTAAAGTTTATGTTTACATTTTTAAAAAACTGATTCCAAAAGAATAACACTTGGTTAAACAAAAACACGCTTAACGATATGCCTCTTTAAAAAAATTGTTTACTCAGATATCGTATTTAGACTTTTAAATTTTTTTAAACAAGAACAGCAATTTATTTATACTTCTTACTTTCTCTCTTGCCCTAATTTATGAACATACAGGGAATGAAAGTATTATTTTCATGTCAATTTTTAGTTGTTTTTCACAGGAAATGCACGTTTTCAGGGCCCCTGAACCCAAAAACATATTTTGAGCTATTGGTCTGTGAGTATGTGTGTATGTATTTAACAAAATATCTCAAGAATGCAATATCGTACGAAGTTGAAACTTGGAACTTAAGTATCAAAAATGGCTCTACGAATTTTTTTATAAATCATCTCATTTACTAAATTGTTTCTGTTTTGCTGAAATTCTTGGGAAGGTTGCGTTCTCGTGGCAAAAAAATATTTTTTTAAGATTTACAGCATTTTGATACGCATTTTAGATCAAAAGTGTATTGAAGTTCTAGAAAATTAAGAAACCTTCAATTTTCTTCAACGCCTAGTAAAGTGGTAATTAATAATTTTCTGTATTTTGTACAACAAAATCATTTGAATTTTTAAGATTACGGCCTTAGTAAACATTTTACGACAAAAATTTATAAAAGTTAAGTTATAAAAATTTAAAAAACCTACAACTTTTATTCCAAACATTTTCTACAGAGCTTAGTTTAGTGTCAATTAGTGATATTCCGTATTTTTAAGTCCTGTAGAGGTTAATTTTAATTTTGCGTCATTCACTCATGATTAAAATTAGGTTATGTTTTTCATATTATCTAGTTTACTCATAATTAAACATAGATTATATTGTTAGTTATTTACATTGGCAAAAAAAGTCGTGTGAGTATTTTACACCAGATTTTTTTTTTCAATAGCCCTTCTTGTAGTTTTATTAGTATTTAAGCAACTAACGAAAAGTTTTAATTACAAACACACTGTAGTCGTTGAAGTAGTAGATAAATAAACACAGATACATTAAAATAACACATAAAACTTCAAACATAGTTTGGGTAGATTAATTTTTTTGCCTTTCATTAATTTATATTGTAATTAATTAATATTAAATTAACTTCAAACATAGTTTGGTAATTTAATTTTATTACCTTTCATTAATTTAATTTGTAATTAAATAAAATAAAATTAACAAACTAGACTTTGAACTTTGTTTAGGAAGATTAATTTTAATTGTAATTAATTGAAATTAAATTAACTTCGAACATAGTTGGGTAAATTAATTTTATTACCTTTCATTGATTTAATTTTTAATTACCTAATTGAAATTAAATTAACACAATTAACTTCAAACTTAATTTGGCTAGATTAATTTTATTAACTTTCATTAATTTTAATTTAAATTAATGTTTAATTTTATTAATTTAAATTGTAAATTAACGAAAGTAAACAAATAAATTGATATGTCGTTAAACTAACTTAATAGTTTAAGTTAGAAGTTATTTTATGTTTTTCTTTTACGTAACAACCAACCTTTATTTGGTCTTCTGATTCCAAGAGGTACATAGCCCCGTGTATCTATGCAGACAAATCATTTAAATTACATTACCTCATTAAAAATATATTCTATTATATAAAATATTTTTTTAAACAGATATTTCATGAAAAAAATTTTATTTCAATTGAAAATGGAAAAATAAAAAAATAGCACAAAATAAAGCAAATACTATTTTACATAATATGTTATTTACATGAAAAATTATTTACAATTAATTTGTTAAAAATATTCACTCGATATTTTTTAAATTTTCTTATAAAAATACAGTAAATAAATGTAAGTCAGTTGTATTAAGATAAGGGATCTGTTGTACAAAATTTATTTTATTATACAACAATTTTAGGAACAAAACATTCCTAGGCATAAAATTTCAAGGAGAAAAAAATGCTGAACTTGCCGATGATAGCGTTGTATTAGATGAGGCAAAGAAACTACAAGATATATTTAATGAAATGGATGGGATCATGAGAAAGTAGCAAGTGTGGTTTAGAAGAGATGGAAAATTTAAAAATAGGCAACGAAAACATACAGGGAGTTGGGGAATTATACTACCTAGGAAGTAAAATAACAAAGGATGGTAGAAGCACAAGTGACATCAAAAGTAGGATTGCTCAAGCTAGAAGACCCTTTGAAATAACAAAAAAGCTAACTGACTACGAACATTGATTTACAGATTGGAAAAAATTCTTAAAACACTATATTTTGGAATGTAGTACCTGTATACGGGAACGAAACGTTGGTGATAGGGGCTGTAAAAAGGAAGAGGATAGAAGTTTTTGAAATGTGGTATTATAGGAAAATGTCAAAGATTAGGTGGTTGGGCAAATTAAGCAATTTAGAGGTTCTTAGACGAGTAAATTAAAGAAGTATACGGAAACATCTTACCAGAAGAAGGGATAGCCTAAATCGTAAAAAATATCTTAAGATATCCAGTTATTGCTCTATCAATAATGGAGGGTGATATTGAGAGAATAAATTGTAGGGGACGACAAAGGTTAGAATATTTAAAGCAAATTACAAATGATGTATGGGTTGTAGGTTTGTAATTAAGAAACGACTTGCGCAAGATAGAACAGCTTGGATAACTGCATCAAACCAATCGAGAGACTGATGACAAAAAAAACAATTTAAAAAAAATACTTCTGAAGAAGGAGGTACTATGGACATTTATAGAGCCAGAGGATCGAATGGATCTTAACTTGAAAGAGCTACAACAGATGGGATATTTTGGTCGAGGAAAGTTTCTGAAAAGAACTTGAAATTTATGTAAGGTTATCATGTTATTTTTTTATATAACGAAGGTATTAGACATCACATATGTAGGCCCTATATATGGTAAGATGTTTTTTTTAATAACATTTGACTGTTTTACAATTACTACTATGCAGAACATATTATAAGCATGATATATGTAAATGAGTGATAAAAAAATTTCAGATCTTCCCGGGAACCGACCCGGGATCCCTTGCGTAGAAACCAGTTGCACTTACCACTACAACACGCCGGCCATCTTTTATGAGAGGTTCAGAAGAGGGTTGTAAATAAAGAGATAGTGCGGTTAAAGATCAAAGAAAATACTGGAAGTATTTGAAAATGTGTTGTTTAAGAACTTCCAAATCTATCAGAGAAGGTTCGGTTCCTACGGCATAGAAGGGAGAGAAAATAAATTTTTGTTCAACTTGGAATGTTTTGAAAATTTTTAATCAATACTAGAAGTAGACTATAAGAATTCATTTCATGTAATAAAAATTATGTAAATTTTAAAATATTTTTGACAAAATTAAATTTTTTCCTTGAGGTTATAACTAGGTAACGTGCTTGCAAAGGGTTAACTTTCACCTAAACAACTGTTAAGGCTGTAACTAATTTACTACATAAGTGAAAGAAAATTAAAAAAATAAATTATCTATCATTCCCACCAGCCAAAAAATCAATATGTTGGTACTTTAAAAATGTGTAAGTATACAGTTCAGCCGTTCTTAGTTTGTTCCTACTGTCAACAAACAAAAGCCACCTACTACAGGGTACACGCTAGAGTCCGCGACTTTACGGATGTCGTATTCCTATTAAGTTAACTATTTTTTAAATTATAAGTACTTAAAGTACTAAAAACATCAGTCATGATATATGATGTAGGCCTAACAATTTCATATGTAAAAATACTTTTAAAAGTATTTTGTATTTAAATACTTTTGAAAGTATTTTGTTGTTACTTTTTAATCAGCGTGTACACCATTTTGATATAATGCGCATGCTCAGTGACGTCATTATTTGTTTACATTAGGAGCAAATTAAGAGAGGCTGGACTATAGTATAAAAATCATGACAATTATATTTACATCACTATTTACATTTTTATATTTACATCGTAATTATTTACATTCCAATTTACAACATGCCGTTTGATTAGCGGGATCGCCCTCTCCCAAAGTGAATCAATCCTGTCTCGATGTCAGTAGGTAAGGTAGGTACACTAATTTCCTCAGCTGGTGATGAAAGAGATGAATGAAAGTGAGAGAGTGAGTGTTGATTAGTGACAGCGAGAGGAGAATTAGGCTACGGTTCCCTTCCACACCCCCACTGGCAGTATGTAAATTTTTTTAACCCGACATTTCCCTTGTAGTATTATATAAACAGTTCCGAGGGAGGTGAAGAGTTGTTTGCTGATGTCGGATCAATTGGCCAGGCGGCGGGTTTTTGGTTGGTAAGACGGTTGCGGCCTCCTTGGGGCTGGACGAGGACGCCTCAATTGAGTCCAACACTACTTACCCCACCGTGAGGGAGTGAACATGAGTTTTTTCGCCGTCTCGGATAAAAAAAAAAACATGCCGTTAATTTTACTACTTTATTTTATAGCTAAATAATAAAAAATGTTCATATAAACAATCAACAGCGGCTATTCAGATGGCATAGGTGAAGAGGATCTTCACCTATGCACTGGATAGTATTTATTTATCTCACAAAATAAGTGTACTCGTTAACATAATTATTTTTTTGTTTTACAATAAATTAAGAAGTTCCGCGTGTAAAAGTATATAAAATTATTGTATCTGCTAAGAGGTAAGGGTGAGCGCACAGTGAACGCTGGTCGCTGGTCGCTGGTCGCTTACAAGCGGGAGCCTGCTAGTAGGAATACGCCATTATATTTTAATCGGACGTCTCACAGTAAATGCTGGTGGAGAAAGCTGCGCACTGATCATCTGCGCATATCAGCTCACTGGTTTGTTTTGCATAAACCTGCCTACTTGCTAGCAGGTTGCTAAGTGTACTTGGCATCGTATAATACGTATTCATAAATAATAACATCTTAATTAATTTTATAACATAGGTTTATAAAAATAACTTAAAAGATTATTACTGGCCAAACAATGCTTTATTATATTAAATATCGGTAGTCAAAATGTTCAAAACCGTATTTCAAAGTAATCACAAGTTTTTCTTCCAATAATATTGGTTACTTGTACAAAATACACCATTGTTTTTGAAACCGAGTTCTACTTTAGACAATGTAACATTAAACGTTTCCAGAGTCATTCTTATGCATTTAAAAAAAACTGTCTCTATCTTTTTTAATTCCGGAAAAAGATGATTATGCCGAACAATTTTCTGTTCTTATTAATATCACTAACGGTATCGTCTTTAAATGATAATAATTTCGTGGAAACGTTTTCAATAAGAAATAATTCATCATATCTACTGCTACCGGAACTCATGTTGAATTTCGACAACTAAATGAAGATTAAGCGCTCCCACTATGCACATGCTCCCACTATGCACATGCTCCCACTGTGCACATGCTCCCACTATGCACATGCTCCCACTATGCACATGCTCCCACTATGCACATGCTCCCACTATGCACATGCTCCCACTATGCACATGCGCGTTCGCCACCGTGAATCAGTGACTGCGACCAGCGTTCACTGTGCGCTTACCCTAATGTTTTAAATGAATTCCTTTCTAAATAATTTTGGTATTTAACTTCTAATTAAACAAATATTGTGTACAATTTGATACAAAAAGGTTCATGACAAGTCTACTGAGTTAAGCAGTAGCAGGGAAAAATTATTGGTAAGTGATGAATTTATCATTGTGTTAGATTTTTTTAATTTTTATTGTGTGTGATATTTGATTCAATGGGGTTCATGAAAAGCCTACTGAAGTAAGCAGTAGCAAAAAACAATTTTTTGGTGATAAGTGATGAATTTATCATTGGTGATAAACATTCAGTATATCAGTTTTATCTTGATATGTCCTATACTCCCTTTGGAGTCTCCTGGATGAAAAAATAAAAATAAAAATAGCCCTTGCAATTGCCTAAATATACGTAATTAATGCGCAAGTGAAGATTTTGAGGAGTGGCAACCCCTACTCTTCCAGCGTGAGCCGGTTGCCATGACAACGGATATGTTAGTGGAAAATCTTCACGCCTAGCTCCTCCCACCTGTCCCTGAATAATGAAAAGATTGTGGTGGGTCGACCAGTCTACTGCATCAACAATTCTATGTACGTTTAGGTACGTTCGTTTTTTAGTATTTGCAGTGACATCAGCCGTCTTATAATATAACACAATTTGTGTATTTTACATTTTTTTATACTCTCGGGAATCTCGCGGATATACGAGGTGTGGCTATTAAATAGCGAAACTGACGTTGTAAAATATTTATTTTTATTTTATACATAATTACTTATTGACTCCTTCAATATACATTCCTTCTCTATCTCTACAACGACCCATGCGAATTTTCCATTGTTGCAAACAGTGTTGGAAGTCATCTTCTGTCAGTTCCTTCAGGACACGTGCCGATTTCTCTTTTACAGCTTCCACAGACTCAAATTTTGTCCCTTTTTAATGCAGATTTCACCTTAGGGAAAAGATAATAACATGTGATGAAATGTGATTTTTTACTTATGATCCGGAAACGAAGCGCCAATCCATGCACTGGAAGAGCCGAACTTCACCGAGAGCCAAAAAAGCTCGAATGAGCAAGTCAAAATATAAAGCAATGATGATTTTTTTTTTGATATCCATGGGATTGTGTACCTTCAACGGGTTCCTGAAGGTCAAACAATTAATCAATATTACTACCTTGCGGTACATTCTAAACTACGTTAAAGTGTAAGGAAAAACCACCTCGAAATGTGGAAGGACAAATTATGGGTTCTCCACCAAGACAATGCGCCAGCTCATTCCGCGTTATCTGTCAAGAGGTTCTTAGACAAATACAGCATCTCAGTGTTAGAACATCCACCTTATTCACTAGATCTTGCACCATGTGACTTCTACCTGTTCCCTAAGGTGAAATCTGCAGTAGAAGGGACAAAATTTGAGTCTGTGAAAGCTATAAAAGAGAAAGCGGTACGTGTCCTGAAGGAGCTGACAGAAGATGACTTCAAGCACTGTTTTCAACAATGGAAAATTCGCATGGAGCGTTGTAGGGATAGAGAAGGAGTGTATATTGAAGGTGACAATAAGTGATTATGTATAAAATCAAAATTAAATTTTTTACAACGTCAGTCTCATTATTTAATAGCTACACCTAGTATATTGCGTCGAGTGAACTTATTTTTCGAACAAAACGGGGGTAATTTCGAGCAACTTTTTAAGTAACGAGAGCAATATGTACATTCTTTTAATTCAATTTCTCATTGTTTCCAGAATAAAATTAAATAGTTAATGAACTATAATTGTTAATATGTGAAAATATTTTCACTGTTGTCTGGAAAAGAAAAAGAGACTCCTCCATGAAACGTCTTGCAAGAGGGGACCAAAATCCTTAGCGCTTATAATGAAAGGAATGTCCTGTAAAATACCGTCTAAAATTGTGATGATAGTTTTGAGAATGAGTATACTTCGCAAAAATGTATAGAAAAAATGTATATTTAAGAAAACTATGAAAGAAACGTTAGTGCAGAGTGGTTTAGTTAAGGAGATAAAGTCTTGTGAGCAAAAAACTGTAAATTCAAAGTTTTGTAACACGCGAAGGGGAAGAACGAATGGCGAATTT
Source organism: Catonia carolina (assembly GCA_035578175.1). Taxonomy (NCBI): domain Eukaryota; kingdom Metazoa; phylum Arthropoda; class Insecta; order Hemiptera; family Achilidae; genus Catonia; species Catonia carolina. The sequence goes on from JAQMRL010000003.1 coordinate 109,611,898, forward strand.
TCACGATACAGTAGGTACTCTTGATATGCACTTTATGCCTTCTAAAATTTAGCTTTCCCTTAACTAGTTTCAGCTTTGGCATAATTTATGTGTTCATTGACTAGACTGTACATGTTTTTTTATCTTTATATGAACATTTTTTCTTATATTTTGCAAATTAATCATCTTCTAGGAGACTACCGACGAGTTTTGAATCAACCTGTACATTGACAGCAGATTTTAAGTCTACCAAATGCCAGATCTGTCGTTTAATATAAATTTTTCCTACGAAATAAAGAACTTATCTTTTGATGATATAATTAAAATTCAAGATTGGTATGTACACTTAGGCCTAGCACCTTACAGAATGAACTTTACGGTTCACAGTCATATTTTTTTAAAAATATTTATGAAATAGTTTTTTATGAATACCCTGAAAAAATATTAGTGTAATTTTTTTTATCCGAGGAAAACTCATGTTCATTTCCTTCCAATGGGGAAGTATTTTTGAACTCAATTAAGGCGCCCTTGTCCAGTCACTAGGCGGTTATGGCATCGTTGGGACTAATTGCACTAACATTTTTAGCAAGCATTAAAAAAAATTGTATTTCATAAACATTTACGAAATGTTTCGAATTATATCAAATTTGTAATTTATTATATTTAATAACAACTTACAATTTACTATATATATTTTCCAGTATTATATTTTTACATGTTAAGTATTTACAATGCATAAATTCATCATATTACAAAATATATAATTTCTATTCTACCCAAATTCAATGCAACTTTATACAGATTAAATTTATTCAATTAAAAAAAAATATCATTCCAATTCGATCAAAAATACCAAGACAATAATTATTTCTATTTTAATTTTTCATGCATAGTAAATACTTATTTTCTTTAATCGAGCACAATCAAAAATCTACTTGCTTCATATGCTTAGAAATTAAAAACAAGCTATTTTTATTTACATAATACAGTATCATTATTTACATTTTATAAATATCAATATCTGAGGTATTGCCTCAGAAATATTCTTTATTTTTGACAAAAAATATTCATAACTTTTTACATCTCTATTCATAGTAAAGAGTCAAAATTCGTGCAATCTTCAAGAATATTCATTCATACAAACAGACATATCACATGGATTTTTTTATTAACAAAAGAGACTATTTTGGAAGGTTGTTCATTTCTATGAACTAAAATAATAATACTAATAATAAAATAATTAATTAATATTATTAAAAAAATAATAATAATCCTTTCAAATGTATCCATACATTTGAATAGCTCTTTATAAATACAAGGAATGAAAATGGAAAATAAAGGTTTTTTCCGGCCGATTTGATATAGGCCTATATGGTTTTTTTAAACATCTGATAAAGTCGGCACCAACGAACATCATGTGGTCTCAGGTATTTTCGTCTACAATGAACACGTAAAATTTTATATTTTGATTTTTATAATGTACAATAACATGGACTCTCAATTTCTTTTAAATAAATTACATAAATTGCATTAAATAGGTAACAATTAGGCTACGTAATGTTATAAAATACTGTCACTGTCACCGCCACCCCTTCTAATTAACCATTTACTGTGTTGCCGGCCTTCAATAGTTCTTCCGGTCTTTGTCGGCGCACCGATAAACCTTTCGGCTCTGCACCGACAGAGGCCTTTGTCATCAAGGCCGAGCCAGTAACCGCCCTCTACCACAGCGTTCTCAGCAACTATATAAAGAGCGCTGTACTGAGCTGAGTGATTCAATACCGATCCACACACAGAGTAATTTACTTCGAACCAGACGCTTCCCATCAAGACGTCCACCACGGCACACGGCTGCCGGACTCCAGCGAAGGCGAATCGACAACCCCGCAAGAGAGAAGATGATGCTTCCGCTCGCCGACCGGACCGTCATCGCTCGCTAACGCGAGCGATGCCCACAGCGGTCCCTCGACCGAGCCTTACGCCTATCGGACCCGACGAAGCAGCCATCGACGCACTACTGCGAGGGAAGAAGATGATGTCTCCGCTGGACGACGACACGCCGTGTCGCCCAGCTCCTCAACCGCCACGACGACTACGACCGACGCCTCTCCAAGACGACCACCGTTTAAACGGCCCTTTTCAGGGCCACGAAACAAATAAGGTTTGCCACTTAATGTCGCCATCCGGTGAAATTACTTTTAGAATGTTTCATATCAATCTGTCCTATAATAAATATGTATGTCAGTAGTTAAGTTTGGTATTAAATTAAATGTTTTTGTGTTAAATGAATCTGGTATTTGCTATTTATTTTTCCGTTTCACACTCTCTGCATGAGGCCAAATATAAAAGAATTCACGGAAATACCTTTGGATTTACTGAAACATATTAATATTGGAATCCTTATTAAATCTAACATAATATTTTATAACAATACACACTCACACACACACATAATAAATAACCCCACCAATGTAATACTTTATATTTTAACTCTTTCAGTGCCCAAAAAATTTTTAAAAGCTTGATCCTAAAGTGCCATATAATTTGTGTAAGGATGTACAAAAAGTGCCAACTCTTATTTTGACTAAACTTTCAAGCGTAAGCCTGCCATTGCCAATCAAACTTTCAACGTTACAGAAAAATAAAATTTCCTGTTAAAAATTAATTTATATTGTGTTCATAAATCGCTCTAACACTAGAAAAAATTCAAAATTCAAAAAATTATTGGTTAGTAACATCGACAGCTTGGTCATTTGCGGCTACTGTCGGTTTTGGTATTGTAACGGTGGTTTTAACGTTTCAAAATTTCCAGACTCTAGCCGGGAATAGAACTCGGGACCTTCCGCTTTGTAGGCTAGCGCGCTAGGCAAAACACCACGGAAGCGGTCTTAAAATACATTATTCCATTAATTTTTGTTTAAAAACAGTTATTTTTGTAAACGTTCGGTCATCCGGACGTTGGCACTTTACGGGGGTCTCAATCCAATTTTGGTGAAAAATTTCAAATTTTGTTTTTTTGTAGAATTATATTCTACTAGTTTTGTGTTTAATTTAAGACTAAATTTATTAAAATATGATGAGTAGTTTTTCATATATGCCACTTTTTATTTATTAGTGTCATGACCACAGAAAGCGACATTTAGTGTATTGGCGCGTTCCATTTACCGAATTGGAACGCGTTTTACCGAAAAATTACTTTTTTAGTACAAAAGACCCGTTTTCTCAGGAATGGGCAGAGATAATCTCTTGAAATTTTGCATGCACTTCACTGAATATGTTTTACAACTTTTAATGCAAGGGTTTGTCAGTTTCTCTGTTATTACTTATTTTCCAGCAAGAAATGTGGAACTTATTATGGGTACCTCAGTAAAAAAAATTTTTCTTTTTTTAAAACAATTGTACCAATAAACGGTTGTGTTAAAAGTTACAATATATATTGATAGATATGTGTTGAAAATTTGGAGTAATTATCTCTAACCATTCCTGAGAAAAAGGGTCAAACGTTAACATGGTGGAGATAGGGCGTTGAGACCCCCCTTTATACATAACTTACAGCCGTCCGATAAACCGGACGATGGGACAGCGTAAGATATCGACATCCTGTTTTTCGGACGTTGGCACTGAAAAGTTTAATTATTTAATTTATATAAAAGTAATATACGGAACATTGTAAGTTTTAAAACAGTTTTCTTTACTTGTGACTAACCAAATTATAAGGTCTAGTAACACAAACAATACTTATATAAAGGATTGAACACCAAAGAACACACTAGTCACATTTAATAAATGATTCAAATGCCTTATCAATCAAACACAATTCACTGCTTGCTAAATATTTACTAACTTCCGGACATATAGACCACGTGATCACAATATATATAACATCCTTAGTTCGTTACCCTTTTAAACTTCCCCTTGACAACTAAATACCCGACCGACTATTTTCATATTAACTTTAAAATACAACACTTTATCTTAGTAGGCACTCAAAATATAAATACTTACGCTTCGTAATCTAAGTTCATCAGAACTAAATTTTCAAATGAAAAAATGTATTCTTTAATACCCTTCGTATAAATAATTATGATTCTGTCCGGGTAAAAAATAAAATAAGAACCTATGTTTGAAGTTCAATTGTTAAAAGAATTTGGCATCGATTTTAATGTACTCTACGTGGTGTGGCAATTAAATAACGAGACTGACGTTATAAAAAAATTTTATTTTTATTTTATACATAATCACTTATTGTCACCTTCAATATACACTCCTTCTCTATCCCTACAATGCTCCATGCGAATTTTCCATTGTTGGAAACAGTGCTGGAAGCCATCTTCTGTCAGCTCCTTCAGGACACGTGCCGCTTTCTCTTTTACAGCTTCCACAGACTCAAATCTTGTCCCTTTTAATGCAGATTTCATCTTAGGGAACAGGTAAAAGATAGTGACATGTGATGAAACGTGGTTTTTTATTTATGATCCGGAAACGAAGCGTTTCATGAACTGGAAAAGCCGAACTTCACTGAGAGCCAAAAAAGCTCGAATGAGCAAGTCAAAATTTAAAGCAATGATGATTGTTTATTTTTATATCCCTAGGATTGTGTATCTTCACTGGGTTTCTGAAGGTCAAAAAATTAATCAATATTACTACCTTGCGGTAGGTACTTTCTAAACTACGTCAAAGAGTAAGGAAAAACGCCCCGAAAAGTGGAAGGACAAACATGGGTTCTCCACCAAGACAACGCGCCAGTTCATTCCACGTTACTTGTCAAGCAGTTCCTAGCCAAGTACAGCATCTCAGTGTTAGAACATCCACCTTATTCATCAGATCTTGCACCATGTGACTTCTACCTGTTCCCTAAGGTAAAATCTACATTAAAAGGGACAAGATTTGAGTCGGTGGAAGCTGTAAAAGAGAAAGCGGCACGTGTCCTGAAGAAGCTGACAGAAGATAACTTCCAGCACTTTTTCCAATAATGGAAAATTCGCATGGAGCTTTGTAGGGATAGAGAATGAGTGTATATTGAAGGTGACAATAAGTGATTATGTATTAAATAAAAATAAATTTTTTTACAACGTCAGTCTCGTTATTTAATAGCCACACCTCGTAAATGTTACAATGTGATTGGCTGTATTAGATTGTAACGATGAACTGCTGCTAGTTAGTGGCAATTTTAATTCCCATCTGTTATTTTCCTATGTTTGACTGTCACTCCCAGATGCCGGCCGCATTGGCGCAGTTGGTAACGTGCTCGCCTCTCATCATGCGGTCCTGGGTTCGAATCCCACTCAGGCACGGCAAATTTTCATACGTTACAAAAAATCATTTCATCCTTCACCGTCTGCATTAGCAGTAATTGCAGAACAGTCAGACGTTAAACCAAAAAAAAAAAAAAAAAAAAAAAAAGTTGTCGGAAACTACAAGAGATAGCAAGCAACAAACGGTTTTTTTGAATTCGGAACCTACACAAAAAGTTAGTGGGCCTAAATTGGGTTTTAAGTTCCGGTTTTGACCGGAAGTATCCCAAAACCGGAAGTTAAAAAATCAAATCGGAATTTGGAAACAAATATAGTGTCAATCGATTCCTCTTAACCCTAGAGCCGGCAATCGTCGATTTTGAGACGATGTTACCACTTCTTGAACCGGTCGCGTCACAAAATCGGATTTGCTTCATAGCATTGCAATGATGTCGTTTTAGTTTTAAATTCCTCTACAGACAGGGTTGCTGTTTTGTACAATAAATTAGTATTGTATAAAGTAAATTTTAACGTATAATACAATAGTTTAGTTGCATATTCTGCCTTTGTTTCTCTGTTGAGAAACCACGCCGTCCTAGAGCTGAATTTAGTTTTTTCTTGGTTTACATGATGTGTTTTTGTATATATTTTCTTCAGTCTTGAACATAAATTCGTTTTTTGGTTTTATTTTGAAACAAACAATAAATGTAAAGATTCGTATGTAATGATTTTTGAAAGTAGAGCATAAGAAAGTGTTTTATACAGTAGAGTGTCATCGGAAATTTTAGAAAAATATTTATCTAAAAATTATTTTCAAATAGTTTTAGCATCCCTTACTGTGATATTAAAATTTCAGTAATGTATTTATTCTATTTTCCTAAGTTTTCTTGTTATTTTGATGTCACTTGACAAGGTTTGTGATTTATATGAAATTTTTACTTTCTCCTGCCTATATGAATATAAGGAAGGAAAATATTGTTTTCATGTCGATTTTTCGAAATCCAGTTTTCACCGGATCTACACGTTTTCAGACCCCCTGAACCTAAAAAACATGTTTTATAGCGATTGATCTGTGTGTGTGTCTGTGTGTCTGTGTGTGTGTGTATACAAAATATCTCAAGAACTGAACATCGTACGAACTTGAAACTTGAAACTTAAGTTACATACCACTACCGGACCCGACACGAACATTTTCATCAAAATCGGTCAATCGGAAGTAGTACTTTATTCGTGTAATTTTTCACTTTTTTGCAATTTTCTCAAAAACTGGTCCTACGATTTTTTTTAAAATCGCTTCAATAACTCAATTTTTTGTTCTCTGCAAGCAAGGGTAGGCGCCATGTTTGCTGAAATTCTGGGTGAGGCTGTTTTCACGTAAAACATAGTTTTTTTAAGATTAAGGCTTTAATATGTATTATAGCGCAAAAGATTATATAATAAAAAATGTAGAGAATTTAAAATTCTACAATTTTTATTTCAAACATTTTTTTGTATAACGCTTAGTTTAGCGGTAATTAGCAATTTTCTGTTTTTTCTCACGAAAACGTGTGAAAAATCGATTTTTTTAAGATTTCGATTTTTAGATTTCGGTCATTTTATAACAAAAGTGTATATAACCGAATTCATAGAAAGTTAAAAGATCTACAACTGTTATTTAGAGCATTTTTCTCTACAGAGCCTAGTTAAGCGTGAAAGAGTGATTTTCCGTATTTTTAAGGCAAACTGAGATCGATTTTCATTTTGCGTCTTTCATATATATATGACTAAAATTAGGTTATGTTTATTCAGGTTATTTTTTTGTTTATTTGTAATGTTTTATTAGTAATGTTAGGTTTATTGTTAATTATTTCCACTGGTAAGAGAAAGTTGTGTGAGTGTTTCACACCAGATTTTTAATAATTTCTTTACGGTTCGGTGACTAGAAATTCTCTGCCGGTTTAAAAAAATATTATTACTGGCTGCAGGGTTAAAGAGTAGATCCAGAATTCATTAATGTTTTTTACATTAGATAAAAGGTAAACCTTTTTTCAAATTTCCACCAGCCATTAGACGCGCAGTCTCAAAAAAGACATTTTTATTAAGAAAATCTTTATTTATATTTTTAACCAATCAGATTATTAACATCTCCATAATCAACCAATCAAAAACATTTTAACGTACACAACCATGCAACAAACACTCAGCCGCACATTAGGTTAAAAAATGTGCAAATATTTTAATGATTTTTTTATACAAAATTAATATTTACACAAAATAACCTAATTAAAAAAAAAATACTGTACAATTTATTATTATAAATAAATATAAAAACAACTAAAAAAAATCAACTAAATAAAAATTGTTTCCATTGAATTACAAAAAAGGCAACATTTAATTTAAGTAAAAAATAATTAAATGTATTAAATACTAGCCATGGCATTCCAAAGTATTTTAAAAAGTGGTGAGAAAAATAATTGCAATCAAATGCAAAATATACACAATTATTTATCGAGCTTTTTTTACACAGTTATTGCTGTTAATCTATCTAATAGGCATGTTGTACATGGACATTTTATACAACAGTATACTCTCATTAATCCGACACTTATTTAAATTATTCAATATACCGATTATAGATTATTCGGATTGTTTAGGTCAACAGCCGAAAGGCTAGTTTGAACCCTCTAATATGCTTTTCACGGATGATGAGCTCTGCTTTTCCACACGGTTAGACCAATCAAAACGTTTGCCAGCGTTGCAAGGTTGTACCTAACAAACATTACGCACTCATGTGTATAAGAACCGCAATATTTCACTCTCTCGTCTTGCATCTCGTACTGAACACTTAGATTATAGATCACGTTAACATGCAATACTTTATAATATAATCAGCTGGTTGTATGTTTATAGATTATAATTAATATTAAAAAACCAAAAAAATTGCTGACAAAATATTTAACAGAGCTACAAGAGCAAGTATTGGCAACGATGCTGGCAAGTGATTGGCTAGCTATAAAGTGGGTAGGGGGCAATGCATACTCTTAAGAGCTCATTAGCCTTAAAAATACTCGTAGTATAGAGGTTTTACTAAGTAAAAACAAGAAGTGAGATGGTTTACTCTTGCCTTCTTCACTGAGTTGAAACAGTATGCTTATCAGCATGCCAGGCCCTCTAAAAATTATCTACTCTTAATCATACAAATGACAACTTCACTTCAATTACCACAGGGTTTAACTGTCTAGTGAAATTCATTACTCTCAAGATTAGTGTGTACACCTCTACATCTTCTGTTCTTAAATAGTTCAGTCATATAATTGGCTGACTATGTGATAAGAAAGAGAACTATTTTTTGTAGCCCTGAAACCAATATATCGAGTGCAATTAATTTAACACTCCCACGTTATGGACAATTATTCGGATTATTCCATATTATATCGGACAACATCGATATATCGATGTTATTGATTAAACTGAGAGGAAGGTAACCAATTTTGTTTCTTAAGAAACTAATTTATTCCGACTAAATGACTGAATTCTGACTAAATGGACGTTGAAATCTGTTCCATTTTAGAACAATAAGCAACCTCATGACGCAATGAGATGACGATGATATGTATGACGTGGTAGAGGTGTAAAAGACACTAATCAGAGTTATCTCCTCTGAAAGTAATGAATTTCATTATACAGCCAGACCCTGTGGTGAATGAAGTGAAGGTGTCGTTAGCAGAGTGGAAAATATGTGCTTTTCAGAGGGCCCGGCATGCTGATAAGCGTACTTTTTCACTCGGTGAGGAAGGCAATGGTAAACCACCTCACTCCTCGTTTTACTTAGTAAAACCTCTACAGGTTCAAACCAGCCTTTCGGCTGATGACCTAAACAACATGTATGACGTACAGGGGCGGCTTAAGACCCGTGCGACGCTGACATTGAGGGCGCCAAAATGGATTATTACAAAAAATCTAAAAAAAAATAATTTGTGGTCGCATTAATTAATAATTTTACCAAATCTGAAGTGAGGTTGTGAGTTTTCCGTAATGAAATAGGAACTTTGGTAACCTTTAAAGCTAATATCCTTGAATTGAGGTCAAAATACGGGTTGGTATTTTTGTTTTTGATGGTATATATGATTGTAAATAAATAGATATGTAAGCCGGAATCCGGAAAGGGACCTATTGTCAAAAATTGTGTGTTTTGACCTATTAATCTTTTTATATTTAGCATTAAAAACTGACCAATTTCATGCAAAATTTAGACTTTTCTCTCAAAAGTTGTGTAAGTTACGGCAGCTTAAGTTTTTGATAAAAAAATAATTGGTTTTAAATGTATTTTTAAACTTTAACATCTCAGTTTTCTAAATTTTAAATTTTAAAAGCAAATTACACTTAGAAATTATACTAAATGTTTAAAAAAATGTTGATGTTTGACAAAGCTTAACGTTTTTTTAAATGAGTGCCTTCAATTTATTTAGTGGTTCTGCAACTGAGTCCAGTAGCTTTGACTCGGGCTCAAAATACGTAATGGAAGGTTTCGGGATTCTTCTTTACCAAATTTCCGGATATTTTTCAACACATATGTTATTGTGTAGTCATTCCTACAGGGGTAATTACATTGAAAATACAACCGGACAAAGTAATCTACAAAATAAATCCAAATATCGATGTATCGATATTAACAACTCATTTTTCTTCCGACAACAGGTCCCTTTTCCCGTCCCACCTCACATAAATGTGATTTGAGAACTGTTCATGGTTAAATTTATATATTTGTCCTTTATAGGAAATTAAAAGATCTACAACTTTTATTTAAAGCATTTTTCTCTACATAGTCTAGTGTAGCATAAATGAGCGATTTTCCGTATTTTTAAGCCAAACTGAGGTTGATTTTCACTTCGACAACGTCTTTCACTCATGATTAAAATATTATGTTATTTTAGGTTGGTTTTTGTTTATTTCTAATATTTTATTACTAATGTTAGGTTTATTGTTAATTATTTGCATTGGCAAGAGAAAGTCGTGTGAGTGTTTTACACCTGATTTTTAACTTAAAGAAGGTCCATTCTATTTTAATGTTATTCCATATGAACAATATTCTATCATCTATCTGGCTGACAAACACGATTAATGAATGGATCGGAACAGTGCAAAACCGGATTATAGAGAGTATACTGTATTTAAAGTATGCATCTAGAATCTTAAAAAAATATAATATTGTTCAATCACGTGCATTTTATTTATTGGTTTTGTATGAATACATAATATAATTTAGAATGCAGAAAAATTTACGTATATACATTTTATGAGAAAATGAATTATTTAAAGAATTATTCATCGCGTATTTATAATTTGTAATGTGTGTCGAAGAGAATGATCCTCTGCAAGATCTGTAAATAGTAGACGGACAATATAGGTCACGAGGTCGAGAAGAACTGTACAAGGAAAATGACCGATTAACCCTTTATAGGTCTTATGGTAAGTATACTTACCACTGGCAATAAGGTTGATTTTTTAAAGGCTAAGCTATACAGTTGAACCCTATTGGCATTTTATGGTTTTATAGATGTTCTCTGGTAAGTAGGCTATCCATATTTTGACATAAGTGCGCTGAGAACATTTGCTTCATGAGTTACACGAATGTGGTAAGGATTCATACCACCGTACGCAACCGTGTTGTTTTGTTGTTACTTTAGTACAGTGCTTAGAAAATTCGAGATTTTTACGGGAAAACAAGCATTCATGCTAATATAAAGTTGAGATAAGTTATTCTACACGTTTTTCTGTTATATAGGACTACAATTTGTTTTAATAAGCATTCTTACTACAAAACATTATGTATATTCCATTTCGATAAAGGTTTCTTGGTAAGTATACTTACCAGGGCTTAATATAAAAAAAGAAATATCTTATTGTTTTGGCACTAGAAATACATTACTCAAGTCAGTATAAAACAAAATTTAATATTTTACAACATGTGTAATATTTTCCCCGTACTGCCCCTACAAAGGGTTAATGGAAACGATTTGAAAAATAAGGTAAAAATGTTATGGATACTTGTTTAGAATGATGACAACCGTTTGTCAGATGACATTTGTTAAGCCGCTAAACTATAAACTTAAGGTGTCGGATAAATGGCTTAAAGAAATCAGAAAAAATATTGAGAAAGCCGGAATAAACCGAGAAAACTTAATGAACTAAACCAAACTCATACAACTAAATTACAGACTTTAATTGAGTTCAATGAAGAGCAAAAACAGAACACCAGTTGAACAGAAGACAGGAGAACATTGTACAGCGAACGAATGCTGAAAATATGGGCTGCAAAAAACCCCTTTTAGAAGCGTCTAAAATCACCTCAATTGGTATAAAATTAGCCCTGTACGGAAAAAATTATTTATATGTCGGTGTTCTGCCCATAACAGACAAGTGGATTGTCAAATTATTTACACTCAATCTGTTCGTTGCAGGGCTAATATAAATAGTTCTGTTTCTTATCACATCGCCAGCCAATTAAATGACTAAACCATTTAAGAACAGAAGAGGTAGAGGTGTAAAAGACACTAATCAGAGTTATCTCCTCTGAAAGTAATGAATTTCATTATACAGCTAGACCCTTTGGTGGATGAAGTGAAAGTGTTATTTGAATGTATCAGTCATTTAACTGGCTGACCATGTGATAAGAAACAGAACTATTTATTTTAGCCCTGCAATGAACAGATTGAGTGTAAATAATTTGACACTCCACCTTTCTGTTATGGGCAGATATTTTGAATATAAAAATTATTGAAAATTTAAAATAAACGCCAGCAAATCGGATGATCGTTAACGATACAATAAATGGTGCTTGTTGTCTAGGTCAACAGCCGAAAGGCTGGTTTAAATCTCTAGAGGTTTTACTAAGTAAAAACGAGGAGTGAGATGATTTACTATTACCTTCCTCACTGAGTTAAAATAATGTGCTTATCAGCATGCCAGGCCCTCCATAAAGCACCCATTTTCCACCCTACAAATGACACCTTCACTTCATTCACCAAAGGGTCTGGCTGTATAGTGAAATTCATTACTCCAGAGGAGGTAACTCTGAATAGTGTATTTTAAACCTCTACCTCTTCTGTTTATAAATAGTTCAGTCATATAATTGGCTGACTATGTGATAAGAAATAGAACTATTTTTGCAGCCCTGGAACCAACAGATCGAGTGCAATTAATTTAACAATCCACCTGCCCGTTATGGGCATAAAATCGTGTTTATAAAAATTTTAAAACAATCGAAAAATGATTTTTAAATCGATTTATTTTCAAATCGATACTGATGAAGATCGAATTGACTGACCATGTGATAAGAAACAGAACTAGTTTTTGTAGCTCTGGAACCAACAGATCGAGTGGAATTAATTTAACAATCCACCTGCCCGTTATGAGCAAAAAATCGTGTTTATAAGAATTTTAAAACAATCGAAAAATTATTTTTAAATCGATTTATTTTCAAATCGATACTGATGAAGATCGAATTGACTGACCATGTGATAAGAAACAGAACTAGTTTTTGTAGCTCTGGAACCAACAGATCGAGTGGAATTAATTTAACAATCCACCTGCCCGTTATGAGCAAAAAATCGTGTTTATAAGAATTTTAAAACAATCGAAAAATTATTTTGAAATCGATTTATTTTCAAATCGATAATGATGGATTCGATTTTCAAATCGATAATGATGAATCGATAATGATTGATTGATCGAATCAAGAGAAAAACGAAGAAAAGCGTTTGTGATATTTTTTAAAATTTCAAAATATTCATAAGTGCTTTAATTAATTTTATATACAGTAAAATAGTGGTTATCTGGTAAGAAGAAATATTAATAATAATAATAATAAAATGAAATTATGTACAGTATTTTTCTTTTATTAGTGCATGCTGGGTGATTGGTTGTGCTGTTGTTACAGAGTTGTACCTCGCGGCCTGGCTGAACAGGCCCCGTTGATTGGTGGAGAATTATCCATACATAAGCAACGATACCGTCCATCTCTTGGGTCTGGTTTGCATGCGGTGTACTGGATTGGCTCACAATCAGACACCGATGAGCATTCAATGGCCGTCGAAGTCCCGCCTCCTCCTTTCCCTGCTCCGACCACGATTCCCACTAAACAAACACACCCACACACGCACAAGCACCATATCTACATAATATAGTAAATCATAAATACGAGGCGTATTTTTAAAGTAAGTACCGTTTGAAAATAAAAAACAAATAAAAGGAAATTTGCAAAAACTGATTTTATTTTCGGAATCTACATACTTTTATCTATTTTTCTACATAGTTTCCAAGGTTTTGTAAACACTTATCATATCGCACAACTAAATTTTGGAAACCTTCTTCATAAAAACTTGCCGCCTGCTGTGATAACCAAGAATTCACGGCCGTTTTCAAATCGTCGTCATCGTCATAACGGTTGCCGCCCAAGTGATGTTTCAGATGACGAATTTCCCGACGTTTCGAGGTCTGTGATTTACAAAATTGTTAATGAAAAATTAAACTTTAAGAAACTGTGCTCGCATTGGGTCCCTAAACTCCTGACGGAGGAGCACAAACACAAAAGACTCGAGAGTTCCTTGAATTTTCTGACACGTTTTAACGAAAATGGTGACGACATCCTGAGTCGGATCGTAACTGGAGACGAAACGTGGATTTCGCATTTCACTCCCGAATCGAAACAACAAAGCATGGAATGGAGACACACGCACTCTCCCGTAAAGGTCAAAGCCTAACAGACTTTGTCACAGCGCAAGATCATGGCGTCCGTGTTTTGGGATAGGCATGGTGTTTTGCTGGTCGACTTTATGGAACGAGGAACGACAATAAATGCAGAAGCCTACTGCCAAATCCTGAGGAAGCTGCGCAGAGCAATTCAAAACAAGAGACGTGGCATGCTCACAAAAGGAATTTTGTTTCTGCACGATAATGCAAGCCCTCACACTGCCGCTCAGACCCGAGCTGCATTGGACTCTTTTGGCTGGGAAGTTTTGGACCACCCACCCTACAACCCTGACCTTGCGCCGAGCAACTTTCATCTCTTCCGTCATCTGAAACATCACTTGGGCGGCAGCCGTTATGACGATGACGACGAATTGAAAACGGCCGTGAATTCTTGGTTATCACAGCAGGCGGCAAGTTTTTATGAAGAAGGTTTCCAAAATTTAGTTGTGCGATATGATAAGTGTTTACAAAAACTTGGAAACTATGTAGAAAAATAGATAAAAGTATGTAGATTCCGAAAATAAAATTAGTTTTTGCAAATTTCCTTTTATTTTATTTTTTTATTTTCAAACGGTACTTACTTTAAAAATACGCCTCGCATAATTATTATAATATCTTAAATCTATTTTAACACTAGCTGACCCGGCAAACGTTGTTTTGCCAATACGGAAAAAATGTCGCATGATATCCCTGGGACTTTTTGCGATACACGGGTTTTGCGACTTTGTCGGTAAGTGTGTACAGGCTTCGCTTTTTTCTTAAATAAATTTGTAGAAAATTTAATTCTGAAAATATTCATGTGAATTACTCAGGAAAAAATAGACATTGAAATTTCGCTTTATTTGATCAATGATCAGCTGTTACTCCCAACCTAAATATTAGTTAATATATTATGCAGTTAAGAATGTCCGTTTTATGTGCGTCTGTTTTTTTTTTTTTTTTTTTTAATTAAATAAAGCGAAATTTCAATATCTAATATTCATTTCATTTCTGAGTAATTCGCATGAATCTTTTCAGAACTAAATTTTCTAAAAATTTATTTAAGAAAGAATACACCTTTATTTACCATGTAAAGATCTTAGTTAAACACAAAAATGTGTTTTTGCACCAATTCTTGTGTTTTATGTAAGATATTTCTGAAAGTATTGCATTTACAGCTCTGTAAACAATTTTATTCAATTTTTCAGATTAACAAACATAAAAAATAATCATATTTGTATCCTTGTAAATACCTTTAACATTTTCATACGGCCTTACTTCACCGAGGGTACAGAGTTCTAGGTGAAATTTTTCGCTAGCCGTAACTCGCTAACTAAGCGTTTTCAGGCATAGACTATGTTTATTAAACTTTTTTTCTTATTTTTATCCATAGAATGAGATCCCAAGAGATTGCCGTATAGTCTTGAATCACCAGGAAGGAAAGTATAAGAAGGAAAGTATTGTTTTCATGTCGATTTTAAGATTTTAAGGCCCCGTTGATTGGTGTGTGTGTGTGTGTGTGTGTGTGTGCGTGTGTGTGTGTGTGTGTACAAAATATCTCAAGAACGGAACAACGTACGAACGTGAAACTTGAAACTTAAGTTACATACCACTACCGGACCCGACACGAACATTTTCATCAAAATAGATCAACCGGAAGTAGTAGTTTATTCGTACAATTTTTCACTTTTTTCAATTTTCTTAAAAACTGGCCCTACAATTTTTTTTTAAATCGTCTGACTTACTAAATTTTATATTTTCTACAAGATAGGGTAGGTGCCATGTTTGCTGAAATTCTTGGTGAGGCTGTTTTCACGTAAAAAATTTGTTTTGTTAAGATTGCGGCTTTATTATGCATTTTAGCGCAAAAATGTGTAATAAAAGTTGTAGAAAATTTAAAATCCGAAAACTTTGAATTAAAACATTTTGTTGTGCAACGCTTAGTTAAGCGGTAATTAGCAATTTTCTGTTTTTTTCTCAGGAAAACGTGTGAAAAATCGATTTTTTTAAGATTTCGGCCTTAGTATGCATTTTACAACAAAAGTGTATTATCAGATTTATAGGAAATTAAAAGATCTACAACTTTTATTTAAAGTATTTTTCTCTACAGAGCCTTGTTTAGCGTGAAAGAGTGATTTTCTGTATTTTTAAGCAAAACTGAGGTTGATTTTCATTTTGCGTCTTTCACTCATGATTAAAATTAGGTTATGTTTATTGAGGTTAGTTTTTTGTTTATTTCTAATGTTTTATTACTAATGTTAGGTTATATTAGTTATTATTTGCATTGGCAAGGGAAAGTTGTGTAAGTGTTTCACATTAGATTTTTTTAAATGTATGCAACCTTATTTGATGACCTACTACATATAAAATTTACTAAAGGTTCATTGAGATAATATAGTAGATTTCTAAAAATATAACTTTTTACACAATTTAATTTTTTACACAAAAAAATAGGAAAAATTAGAAGGTGTTAAAAAGGTAGTCATAAAGAAATTACGTATACAATGCCTTCTATTATAATTTCTTACCCATGGATAAGTAGATTAATGTTTTACTACACTTTGTAGGCGGCTATGTTATGTTTTTCTTTTGTACTTTATTATCAATTTTATTTGAAAAAGAATTGCGTGCAATTTGTAAATAGTCATTAACCTTTTTAAAAGTATCAATTTTTTGGCTACGATTTTCTTCAAGGCCATCATCAAAATTAGGGTATAAATAATTGATTAATAACCGATTGGTTTTTTGCAATAAGCTATTAGTTAGTTGTATGATAACTGGTTCATTTCACGCTAAGTCAATTATTAAATTGCGGCTCCCTTTTGCCACCTACTACAGCCCAACTGGACGCTTTTATATTTCATTAAAAATGTACGGATAAATTTATATAAAAATGCTATAAAATTTACGATACTCATTAAAAATAATATGAAAAATCTGGTGTGAAACACTCACACAACTTTCTCTTGCCAATGACAAATAATTAGCAATATAATTTAACATTAGTACTAAAACATTAGAAATAAACCAAAAACCAACCTTAATAAACATAACCTAATTTTAATCATATATGAAAGACGCAAAATGAAAATCTACCTCAGTTTGCCTTAAAAATACGGAAAATCACTCTTTCACGATAAACTAGGCTCTGTAGAGAAAAATGCCCTATATTAAACTTGTAGATCTTCTTATTTCCTATAAAATTGATTATATACACTTTTGTCGTAAAATGCATACTAAGGCCGAAATCTTAAAAAAATCGATTTTTCACACGTTTTCGTGAGAAAAAAAAAGAAAATCGCTAATTACCGTTAAACTAAGCGTTATACAAAAAAATGTTTGAAATAAAAGTTGTAGAATTTTAAATTCTCTACATTTTTTATTATATAAATTTTTACGCTATAATACATATTAAAGCCGTAATCTTAAAAAACATTTTTTTACGTAAAAACAGCCTCACCAGGAATTTCAGCAAACATGGCGCCTACCCTATCTTGTAGAAAATAAAAAATTGAGTAAACCAGGCGATTTTTAAAAATATCGTAAAACCAGTTTTTGAGAAAATCGCAAAAAAGTGAAAAATTACACGAATAAACTACTACTTCCGATTGACTGATTTTAATGAAAATGTTCGTGTCGGGTCCAGTAGTGGTATGTAACTTAAGTTTCAAGTTTCAAGTTCGTGCGATGTTCCGTTCTTGAGATATTTTGTACACACACACACACACACACACACACACACACACACACACACACACACACACACACACACACACACACACACACACACACACAGACCAATCGCTAAAAACATGTTTTATGGGTTCAGGGGGTCTGAAAACTTGATTTTGAAAAATCGACATGAAAACAATACTTTCCTTCCTATATATTCATATAGGCAAGAGAAAATAAAAATTATATAAATTTATTATTGTTTGATGATGAATGGTTTGTTGTTGAAAATTCTAGCTTCAAAATAAAAACTCGAGTAAAAAAACTGATGAAGTGATTGATGTATGATTAGCCTATTGAAATCCTAAGTATTGACTGAAACGTAAATAAGTTATAAAAACAAACCAAGATGGTTAAGGAAAAACAGAAACAAACCTGCTGTTGTTTAGGTCATCAGCTGATAGGCTGGTTTGAACCTCTAGGGGTTTTACTAAGAGTAAAACGACGAGTGAGGTGGTTTAACATTGCTTTTCTTATCGAGTTTAAAAGTATGTTTATCAGCATGCCAGGCCCCCTGAAAAGCACATATTTTCCACCCTGAAAATGATACCTTCACTTAATTCACCACAGGGCCTGGCTGTATAATTAAATAAAATTTATTGCTCTCAGATGTGATAACTGTGACTTGTGTATTTTACACCTCTCCCTCGTCTGTTCTTAAATGCTTCCGGCACATAATTGGCTGACCATGTGATATAAAACAGAAAATATTTCAAGAACGGGATAGCGTACAAAGTTGAAACTTCACTTAGGTACTTTAAGAGAACCCGACACGAACATTTTCATTAAAATTGATCAAGCAGAAGTAGTAGTTTATTCGTGTAATTTTTCAGTTTTTGCGATTTCTTCATAAATGACTCCTACGATTTTTTTTAAATCGCCTCATTTACCACATTTTTATGTTCTACAAGATAAGGTAAGGCCATGTCCGCTGAAATTCTTGGGGAGACTGTGCTCTCGTAGAAAAATAAATTTTTCTCGTACAAAAAATGGCATTTTTACTTTCTCTTGCCTATATGAATATATAGGAAGGAAAGTATTGTTTTCATGTCGATTTTTCGAAATCGAGTTTTCACCGGATCTATACGTTTTCAGACCCCCTGAACCCAAAAAACATGTTTTTAGCGATTGGTCTGTGTGTGTGTCTGTGTGTGTGTCTGTGTGTGAACAGAATATCTCAAGAACGGAACATCGTACGAACTTGAAACTTGAAACTTAAGTTACATACCACTACCGGACGCGACACGAACATTTTCATCAAAATCGGTCAACCGGAAGTAGTAGTTTATTCGTATAATTTTTCACTTTTTTGCGATTTTCTCAAAAACTGGTCCTACGATTTTTTTTTAAATCGCCTATTTTACTCAATTTTTTATTCTCTACAAGATAGGGTAGGCGCCATGTTTGCTGAAATTCTCGGTGAGGCTGTTTTCACGTAAAAACGTTGTTTTTTTAAGATTACGGCTTTAATATAAATTTTAGCGCAAAAACTTATATAATAAAAGTTGTAGAGAATTTAAAAACCTACACCTTTTATTGCAAACATTTTTTTGTATAACGCTTAGTTTAGCGGTAATTTGCGATTATCTGTTTTTTTCTCAGGAAAACGTGTGAAAAATTGATTTTTTAAAGATTTCGGCCTTAGAATGCATTTTACGACAAAAGTGTATATAATTAATTTTATAGGAAATTAAAAGATGTACAACTTTTATTTAAAGCATTTTTCTCTACAGAGCCTAGTTTAGAGAGAAAGCGTGATTTTCCGTATTTTTAAGCCAAACTGAGTTCGATTGTCATTTTGCGTCATTCACTCATGATTAATATAAGGTTATGTTTTTGAGGTTAGTTTTTGTTTATTTCTAATATTTTATTAATAATGTTAGGTTTATTATTATTTATTTTCATTGGCAAGAGAAAGTTGTGTGAGTGTTTCACACCAGATTTTTTAAGATTACTGCCTTAAGGTCTTGTCAAACAGAACGCGGACTGTCCGTGCCAACGGTCCGCGTGCGGTCCGCGTGCGGTCCGCGTGCAGTCCGCGTGCGGTCCGCGTGCGGTCCGCGTGCAGTCCGCTGCAGACTGGGAGAGCCTAACTTAACGCGGACAAATCAGGACGAACCAGAACAGTTGTAAAGAAAACGAGTGAACGAGTCGTGGCGATTTTATGATTTGTTATTTTTCAACTTTGAAACTTGAATTTATATTGTCTAGCAGTTCCTCAGACGAAGAAGAATTACTTCTTTTGCTCCCTTTGAGGCGGTCAAAAAGAAAAAGAAAATGGGTGCACGAAATTAATTGCAAAAGAGAAGAGGTAGACGAATGTCCCCGACTTTGCAATGAATTGAATTCCTTCAAAGACCGATTTTTCATGTATTTTCGTTTATCCCAACTATAATTTCATTATTGTTGATATAGATAGGTATGGGTGGCATAATGATAGTAGTATCTTCAAAAATTTCGCTTTTTATCGTGAGTTCGTAAATAACAAAATTATACTACCTCCAAAGTCACTACCAGGAACAGACATCCCTGTACGAGACCAATTTGTTAATTACTTCAACTATTTGAGTCAATGAATAATGTTAATAATTAATAAGTCAATGACTAATTATAGATTGAAACACTTTTAATGTTAGTTATCCTGTAAGTCACGTCGACAGTAAAAACATAAAACTAATTTTTTGGTATAAATACTGTAATAAAAAAAAATAATAAAATTTGTACAACTGGTTTGTTGAAGTTTTTCAGCAATTTCTCTCCATGATTGTGCTTTCTTAACCAAGTTTTTGTTATCATTATCTTGCACATCATATAAATGTGGGTGCTCCCTAACAAGTTCAATTAATTTTTCCTCTTCATCGGCCATCCTGTCCGTCGCGGACTCTGTAGAAAAATACAACCTCCCAACAGTCCGCCGCGGAATAGATTGGTACGCGGCGTAGACCCCTGTCTATTTGACTAGGATGATGCAACAATGTCTAACACAGAATCCGCGTGGACAAGAGCGGCCGTCCGCGCGGACAGTCCGCGTTCTGTTTGGCAAGACCTTTAATGTGGATTCCACGGCAAAATTGTACACCGGGTGATAGATCAGCTGTTACTCCCAACCTAAATATATTTTTTTTTAATCCCTAATGTGTGTACGTTGCAATCTGTTCAATTGAGAACAATAAGCAACCCCATGACCCAATGAGGTGAAGATGATATGTATGACGTGTAAATGAGGTGTAGTCTTGTACAAACTCAGGCCGACCATTACTGAGAGAGTATGGTTAATTGAACCCCAACCATCAAAGTACACCGGTAACCACTGTCTAGTATTCAAATCCGTATAAAAGTAACTACGTACCTTTACTAGGATTTGAACCAGGAACCTTCGTCTCCGAAAATCAGCTGTTACAGCTGATTTGGCGACGACTTTACCTCTAGACCAACCCGGTGGGTCAAATAAATATTAGTCAATTTAAATATTAGTGAATATTTTATGCAGTTAAAAATGTGCGTTTTATGTGCGTCTGTTTTGATTTTAAATAAAGTGAAATTTCAATATCTATTATTAATTTTTTCCTGAGTAATTCACATGAATCTTTTCAGAACTAAACTTTCTACAAATTTATTTAAGAAAAAATACACCTTTATTTACCATTTATGGAAGTAATCTTACGTTAAACACAAAAATGTGTTTTTTCTTTGCACCAATTCTTGTGTTTTATGTAAGATATCTCTGAAAATATTGCATTAACAGCTCTGGAACCAATTTTATTCAATTTTTCAGATTGAAAAACATAAAAAACAATCGTATTTGTATCTTTGTAACGATATTTAACATTTTTATACGGCCTTACTTCACCGAGGGTACAGAGTTCTAGGTGAAATTTTTTGTTAGCCGTAACTAGCTAACTAAGCGTTTTCAGGCAAATTTTTATATGAACTTTTTTTCTTATTTTTAGCTATAGAATGAGATCCCAAGAGATTGCCGTGTAGTTTTGAATCACCCTATATAATCAAAGTTGTAGAAGATTTAAAAACCTGTAACTCTTTTTTCAAACATTTGTTTTTACAAAGCTCAGTTTAGCTGCAATAGTGATTTTCTGTTTTTTTTTTCAACGAGTTCTTAAAAAATTGTATTTCTTAAGATTTGAAATTAAAAAACCTGCAAATTTCATTTCAAGCATTTTTCTCTACAAAGACTAGTTTAGAGACAAATATAGATTTCCCGTATTTTAAAGTCCTGGAGAAATTGATTTTCATTTTATGTCATTCACTCATGATTAAAATTAGGTTATGTTTCTCATTTTACATTGTTTTCTCATGATTAAACAAAAGTCATATTGTTCATTACCTACATTGGTAAGAAAAAAAAACTTTCTAATTGAGCAAAAAAGAGCTGAAAATTTCTACGAAACAAATCGGCCCAGTATTACCAAAGTAACGTCGATAAAATGGCGTGCAGTTATACCTTTAAAATATTTACATCTTACTTTTACTTTTTCATGAGTTAATGTTTTTGATATCTATCGGCCGTAAATTGGCAATTATGTAATTACCGTAATAAGTTAAATAATAATTTAAGCAAAATACAGTCTGCAGCGATACTTAAAAGAAAATCTAAATAAAATATGAACACCTGTTGTTGAACTGAATTACAATGAGGTCAACAGGCCAATTTAATCACCAGCTCGTACACTAACCTACTTATTTTCATCTGCTTATTACATCATATTTTTATTCTAGTTACACTCCATTCGAAATAGTATGATACCATTCGAATAGTACAGTTACTGAACGAAATAGAATGATAGTAAGTCTCTGAATTGTGGTAAATTTTCAAAATGAAAAGTCCCTTTTCGAAAGTAAAATTTCCCTTTTAATTATTATTACAAACCCACCGGGTTGGTCTAGAGGTAAAGTCGTCGCCAAAATCAGCTGTTCAACAGCTGATTTTCGGAGACGAAGGTTCCTGGTTCAAATCCTAGTAAAGGTAGTTACTTTTATACGGATTTGAATACTAGACAGTGGTTACCGGTGTACTTTGATGGTTGGGGTTTAATTAACCATAGGCCTACTCTCTCAGGAATGGTCGGCCTGGGTCTGTACAAGACTACACCTCATTTACACATCATCCTCATCTCATTGGGTCATGGGGTTGCTTATTGTTCTAAATTGAACAGATTGCAACGTACACAAATTAGGAAGAAAATAAGAAAAAAAAATTATTATTACAAAATCTATATACATATAGGCTAGTCTATATAAAATTCGATGTATGTGGTGTGTTTATGTTTTCCTTTATCTCCTAAATTACTGAACCAATTTTCATGCAGTTTTTTACTTTATCTTGCCTGTATGAATATATAGGAAGAAAAGTAGTTGTTTCTTGTTGATTTTTAGAAATCGAGTTTCACCGGATCAACACGCTTTCAGACCCCCTGAACCCAACAAAACATGTTTTTAGCGATTGGTCTGTGTGTGTGTGTTTGTTTGTTTGTTTGCGTGTGTGTGTGTGTGCGTGTGTGTGTGTGTGTGTGTGTGTGTGTGTGTGTGTGTGTGTGTGTGTGTGTGTGTGTGAACAGAATATCTCAAGAGCGGAACATCGTACAAACTTAAAACTTGAAACTTAAGTTAGATACCACTACCGACCCGACACGAACATTTTCATAAAAATCGGTTAACCGGTATTCAGCCGGTAAATTCAGTATTCATTTCGACAGACTTTACGAACATAAAAAACGTTTTAGCAACTAATTAATTAAATTATCAATAGTATAAATCTAAATAAAATCGTTTTAGCAATTAATTAATTTAATTAAAAATCGTGTAAATCTAAATTCAGACACATCTATACAGACTTTACGAACATAAAAACGTTTTAGCAATTAATTAATTTAATTGACAATAATGTAAATCTAAATTCAAGGTTGATGAGATTTGATTTTTGGACTTATAAATATCGTAATCAAAATTTAACGTAATATTTTTACGTATTTTTATTTATTTACTTTTTATTTTTTATTTTATTTTTAAATATATTTTATACATCACAAAGATCACAAATAGTTGGATGTTTGATTTCTTTTAGTTTTTTTTAACTTTTCTGCCAAATTAGTTATTAAATGTTCAAAGAAATTGAAAAGATAATAACGTAGCAGTATAGTATGAAAAATAATGTTTTGTTTTCTTTTTTAACATATTGATTTTTGAAAGTTAAAACCTTCTACCTAGTTTACTCAGTAATAGTTGCTTTAATTACTTGAAACTTTACTACTTGTGTTCATAACGGTAAGAAATAGGTTTTTTCTACGTTAACAGTTCTACGTTAACTTCTGAACGACTACTTTTCAGTTTACAACAATTTATAGTTTTAAACAAAACTTCTACTGCATTTAAAAACGTTTAAACATTTTTCTATCTACAGTATGATATTAGGTTGTAAATTTCTTTTGAATTTAAATTTTTGTATTCACTTTTGTAAGTGTTTCACGATAATCGGAAAAATATTTCGGTAGTTGGCTACATGGAAAATTAATAACAAAGCTCATACGAGTATAAATATATCTGGAAATGCTTCGTTAAATTGTTACTGCTAGTGAAAGATATCGCCCGGATTTCGGCTCATCCTATGAAATAAGTTTGTATGAAATTTTTATGTCATTAATTTAGAGTCAAAAATTGTGGTTTCTTATGGTTTTGGATTTGAAAAAAAAACGAATAAAACAGGTCCCAAAATTATATCGTTAATATTTTCTGAGAAATCTGAGGTAAAACGGAAATTAGTAGGGGTAAACACCCTTGTTTTTTATGTTTGTCCTACAATAATTTCATTAAAGAGCAATTAACACAAAATGGTTCTGAATAAACCTTGTATAAATTTAAATTTAATTTGAATTTAAATTTAAATTTAATTATTATCATAAAGATATTTTTGGACATAGAAGTATTTTACTGTACTTCCTGTATAAAAATTAACTTGTTTTCCAATTAAGTTTCGGATATTTTAATATTAATAAAATTTGTTTTGGCAACTTATTTTTGTTTTGTAGTTGACTTTATTTAAGTTACATTAATTTTCTCTTAATTAATTTTCTACAAGTTTTATTTAAAACCATTATGTGTTTATCGGTCATTCCACAAAGTTATTGTACGACAAAAATATAAAAAATGTTTTACCTTTATTTTTATTTCCGTTTTACCCGAGATTTCTCAAAAACTACTAAATATATGATTCAAGTTCTGTTTTATTCAGTTTCTCAGGTCAAAAACAAAAAAACCTGTTTTTTTTTACCCTTAATTAATGCTGTAAAAATTTCATTACATGCTTATTTCATGGAATGAGCCGAAATCTTTTGCTAGCCTTAACATGCTCCCGAAGCATTTTCGAACCTACGTTTACATGAACTTTATTCTTATTTTTCGATGTAAATTCATCTCCCAAGTATTTCCATTTCTTCCTGAATCGATGTTTCTTCGTTTCTGTTCTCTGTACAGGCTAAAATTTTATAAAGTAAAAAATTTTTAGAATTAATGAAGAAAATTGGAAAAAATTCAAGCTACAAAATAAGAACTCGGTCAAAAAATTGACGGTGTGACTCATGTACGATTATCGTAACCCTAAATTTTGACTAAACCGTAAATAAAATTAAAAAACAAACCAAGATGATTAAGAAAAATAACAGAAAAAGACATGATGGTGCTAAAAATAGATAACAATATAATTGAAGATAGATAAGTTTTAAAAAAAAACCTGAAAAACACACGGGTTTCCCTGAGGAAAAAATTAAGAAAAGCATCACACTGAAGTTAAGGTGAGACTGTACGATGGTTTTGACTGAAAATTTCGATTTTTGGGTTTTTATGTTTTTCAATAGTTCAGACCGAGATCAACCACAAAATCATTGAATTACGTGAAAAAAAATTATTTTAATGAAAAAATTAAGTTTTTAGGAGGTTTACCCAGGAAATTATCGTGTCACCAAGAACGAATATTTTCCATAATTTTATACCGATCGTTTTAGAGCAAAGGGAATTTCAGTTTTTTAAAATACCAGCATTACTGTTTTTAATACTCTCAGCTGTTGGTTCAGCTTTCTAACCAAATGTTGATAAGAAATTTACTTGTTTGTGTACATTTTGTTTTTGATTTGTGCCTTTTTGTGTTTTGCCCGTTCCCGTAAATTTAGATTTTTACTTTCTCTTGCCTATATGAATATAGGAAGGAAAGTATTGTTTTCATGTCGATTTTTCGAAATCGAGTTTTCACCGGATCTATACGTTTTCAGACCCCCTGAACCCAAAAAACATGTTTTTAGCGATTGGTCTGTGTGTGTGTCTGTGTGTCTGTGTGTGTGTCTGTGTGTGTGTGTGTGAACAGAATATCTCAAGAACGGAACATCGTACGAACTTGAAACTTGAAACTTAAGTTACATACCACTACCGGACGCGACACGAACATTTTCATCAAAATCGGTCAACCGGAAGTAGTAGTTTATTCGTATAATTTTTCAGTTTTTTGCGATTTTCTCAAAAACTGGTCCTACGATTTTTTTAAAAATCGCCTATTTTACTCAATTTTTTATTCTCTACAAGATAGGGTAGGCGCCATGTTTGCTGAAATTCTCGGTGAGGCTGTTTTCACGTAAAAACGTTGTTTTATTAAGATTACG
The DNA here is from genome assembly GCA_035578175.1 of Catonia carolina. Lineage (NCBI taxonomy): Eukaryota > Metazoa > Arthropoda > Insecta > Hemiptera > Achilidae > Catonia > Catonia carolina. The sequence continues at coordinate 109,638,212 of JAQMRL010000003.1, forward strand.
GCTTTAATATAAATTTCAGCGCAAAAACTTATATAATAAAAGTTGTAGAGAATTTAAAAACCTACAACTTCTGTTTCAAACATTCTTTTGTATAACGCTTAGTTTAGCGGTAATTTGCGATTTTCTGTTTTTTTTCTCACGAAAACGTGAGAAAAATCGATTTTTTTAACATTTCGGTCTTAGTATGCATTATACGAAAAAAGTGTATATAATAAAAGTTATAGAAAATTAAAAGATCTACAACTTTTGTTTAGAGCATTTTTCTCTACAGAGCCTAGTTTAGCGTGAAAGCGTGATTTTCCGTATTTTTAAGCCAAACTGAGTTCGATTGTCATTTTGCGTCATTCACTCGTGATTAAAATAAAGTTATGTTTCTGTGGTTAGTTTTTGTTTATTTCTAATATTTTATTAATAATGTTAGGTTTATTATTAATCATTTGCATTGGCAAGAGAAAGTTGTGTGAGTGTTTCACACCAGATTTTTAACATTTAGGTACATTTTTTCTCGGAAACCGTTAAACATACCGTTGAAATACATACAGGTTGAAATTTTTACCAGTTATTCAAATATTCCGGCACTTTTATGACTTCCTCAGGTGCTCCAAAAATTAGTAATACGCAAAAAACTTAGAAAACAATTTGTGCAAATTTTATTTTATTCGTCATTTTTTAGAAAAATGGTATGGTTCAAAGATTAAATTGAAAAAATGTCAGTAACTCGAGAAGAAACCCGACACCTATAGTGTGTAAAGTTTAATTTCCTTATATTTTACCAATCTTATGAAAAATGTACCTAAAAGTAGCAAATTTAACATTGGCGGGATACAAAGTACGTCTTACCTTAAGTGAAAGAAAAAAAGAATTTTCAAAATTTAATTTATAAATTAAAAGAAGAAGAAAAATTTAAGTTTCAAAATAAGAACTCGAATAAAAATTTGATAGAGTAACTCATGTATTATTATTGTCGTAATCCTAAGTATTGACTGAAACGTAAATAAATTTATAAAAACAAACCAACATGGTTCAGAAAAAAAAACAAAAAAAGACTTTTTCTTGTTTAGATCATCAGCCGAAAGGCTGATTTGAATTTCTAAAGGCTTTACTAGATAAAACGAGGAGTGAGGTGGTTTAAATTGCCTTCCTCACCGAGGGAAAAATTATGCTTCTAAGAATTTCAGGCCCTCCGAAAAGCACCTAATTTTCACCCTGCCAATGACTTCATTCATTACAGGGTTGTATAGGAAATTCATTATTCTCAGAGAAGATAATTTTGACTATTGTCTTTTACACCTCTGCTTTTTACTTTCTCTTGCCTATATGAATATATAGGAAGGAAAGTATTGTTTTCATGTCGATTTTTCGAAATCGAGTTTTCACCGGATCTATACGTTTTCAGACCCCCTGAACCCAAAAAACATGTTTTTAGCGATTGGTCTGTGTGTGTGTGTGTGTGTGTGTGTGTGTGTGTGTGTGTGTGTGTGTGTGTGTGTGTGTGTGTGTGTGTGTGTGTGTGTGTGTGTGTATGTGTGTCTGTGTGTGTGTGTGTCTGTGTGTGTGTGTGTGAACAGAATATCTCAAGAACGGAACATCGTACGAACTTGAAACTTGAAACTTAAGTTACATACCACTACCGGACGCGACACGAACATTTTCATCAAAATCGGTCAACCGGAAGTAGTAGTTTATTCGTATAATTTTTCAGTTTTTTGCGATTTTCTCAAAAACTGGTCCTACGATTTTTTTTTAAAATCGCCTATTTTACTCAATTTTTTATTCTCTACAAGATAGGGTAGGCGCCATGTTTTCTGAAATTCTCGGTGAGGCTGTTTTCACGTAAAAACGTTGTTTTTTTAAGATTACGGCTTTAATATAAATTTCAGCGCAAAAACTTATATAATAAAAGTTGTAGAGAATTTAAAAACCTACAACTTCTGTTTCAAATATTTTTTTGTATAACGCTTAGTTTAGCGGTAATTTGCGATTTTCTGTTTTTTTCTCACGAAAACGTGAGAAAAATCGATTTTTTTAACATTTCGGTCTTAGTATGCATTTTACGACAAAAGTGTATATAATTAAATTTATAGAAAATTAAAAGATCTACAACTTTTGTTTAGAGCATTTTTCTCTACAGAGCCTACTTTAGCGTGAAAGCGTGATTTTCCGTATTTTTAAGCCAAACTGAGTTCGATTGTCATTTTGCGTCATTCACTCATGATTAAAATAAGGTTATGTTTTTGAGGTTAGTTTTTGTTCATTTCTAATGTTTTAATACTAATGTTAGGTTTATTGTTAATTATTTGCATTGGCAAGAGAAAGTTGTGTGAGTGTTTCACACCAGATTTTTCTGTTCTTAAATGATTCAGTCAAATTATTGGGTAACCACGTGATAAGAAACAGAACTATTTTTCGTAGCCCTGGAACTAGCAGATCAAGTGTAATTAATTTAACACTCCACCTGCCTGTTACGCACAAAAAGACCAAATGACACTAAAAAATAGATAAAAATGTAATTAAAGATAGAAATAAATTCAGAGAAACAACTGAATAACACAAGGGTTTCCCTGAGGAAAAAATTAAGAAAACAAACACACTGAAGTTAAGTAAGAAGAAATTTTCAGAATTAATTAAAAAAATAAAAGGTAAAGTCAAGTTTCAAATAAAAAATTGAGCTGGAAAATTGAAGGAGTGACGCATGAATGATTATCGCAGCGATAAACTGACTGAAAAGTCAATGAAAAATAAATAAATAATTTTTTATCGAAAACTAGTTAAAAATATTATTAATGGAATAAAATGTTAAAATATTTTTGTGTTGTTTAGGTCATCAGCCGAAAGGCTGGTTTGAACCTGTAGAGGTTTTACTAAGTAAAACGAGAAGTGAGGTGGTTTACCATTGCCTTCCTAACTGAGTGGAAAAGTACGCTTATCAGCATCCCGGGCCCTCTGAAAAGCACATATTTTTCACTCTGCAAATGACACCTTCACTTCATTCACCACAGGGTCTGGCTGTATAATGAAATTCATTACGTTCAGAGGAGATAACTCTGATTAGTGTCTTTTACAGTTTTACCTCTTCTGTTCTTAAATAATTCAGTCATTTAATTGGCTGACCATGTGATAAGAAACAGAACTATTTATTTTAGCCCTGCAAAAAACAGATTGAGTGTAAATAATTTGACACCTCATCTGTCTACTATGGGCAGAAAAAAAAAATTTTATCGATCGATTATTCAGTAACAATTTGAAGTACAATCGATAATCGAAATATAATATTACCTGTAGATGGAGGTTGACTGGGAACGGGTGCTGTTTTTCCAAAAGTGGTGAGTCTTTTGGCGCGGACTTGGCCTTCTTGACCGGAAGCCCCCAGAACAGCGGAAGCGAGAATAATACCCAAACACCAGTTCCACATTTTGAAAAAATCTGCGTCGATTAATAATGAGAAGAGATGCAGGACGGCTAGAGTAGAGATGGTCTTTATGAAATTGTTGAAAGAGGAGATACCAAAACAGTCGTCTTCTTAATAGCAATAACTTTGAAAGGAATTGTTTCTGATGTTACGATCGTGTCCCTTACACGTCGGCGCATCAGACGGTTCTGATGGTTGGTAACTTAAACGTAACAACCCCCTCCTTCCCTTACCATCCCCTCATAAAACCTCCCTTGTACTTTTTTACCACCCATCTTCCCACTAACACTCTATTGTGTTTATTATTTCTATGATGTTATCCCTCCACCATACAAGAATTGTTAACCACCACTCTTAAACCTCAAACCACTGCCTTTATGATTAGTTCGAATCATTTTCAACGAGTAAGTTAATCTATGTAAATACGATGAAGAATTCACCTAAGTTGCAATGTTTAACCATAACTTTCTTTATGGTTTTTTTTTGTTTCCATTATTTTGCAGTATCACGTAAACGTTTTAAATTTTTTAAATTATCAGTATAATATCTGTTACTTTTTACTATTTTTCTATATGAATATAAAAGGTAGGAAATTGTATTGTTTTCATGTCAAGTTTTCACCGAATATACACTTTTCAAGCTCCCATAAGGTGAGATTGACTGTATGATGGTTTTGACGGGAAATTTCAATTTTTGGTATTTTATGTTTTTCAGTACTTCAGACTTAGATCTACCAGAAAAATATTTAATTACGTAAAAAAATTAAGTATTTAGCAGGTTTGCCTAGAAAAATTATCATGTTACCAAGAAATGAATATTTTTCGTAATTTTATACGTCTCGTTTTATGTAAAGGGAATTTCAATTTTTTTAAATATCTGTATTACTGTTTTTAATATTCAAAACTGTTGGTTCAGCTTTTTAACCAACTGTTCATGGGAAATTTACATGTTTGTGTACATTTTGTTTTTGATTTGTGCCTTATTGTTTTTTTCTGATTAATTTATAAATTTTTCTGATAAATTTATGATTGTCTCGAGAGCAGAACATGGAAATGAAACATTAACAATAGAGCAAACCCAAATAGAAAAAGTAGAGGCATACAAATATCTGGGAACCTGGGTTGATGACAAGAATGACCAAAGCAAAGAAATTAAAGTAAGAATTGAAACTGCAAGGCAAGCATTCATAAAATTGAAGACAATGCTAACAAACAAAGACCTTCACATGCCTCTCAGATTGAGGGCTCTAAGATGTTACGTATTTTCTATCGTACTATATGGAATGGAAGCTTGGACATTGAAGAAACAACACATAAAGAAGATAAAAGCGTTTGAAATGTGGTGTTACAGGAGAATGTTGAAAATTCAGTGGGTCCAAAAGGTTACCAATGTTGAGGTGCTACGACGTTTAAATAAGGAGTTAGAAGTTATGAATAGTATAAAAACAAGAAAACTAGAATATTTGGGTCACATAACCAGAGGAGAAACATATGAGTTGCTGAGAATTATTATGCAGGGAAGGATCCGAGGAAGAAGAGGCGTAGGAAGAAGACGCATCTCCTGGCTGCGGAATCTTAGAGAATGGTTCAACTGTAGTTCATTGCAACTATTCAGAGCGGCACCCAGCAAAGTGACCATAGCCATTATGATATCCAACCTCCGATAGGAGATGGAACTTTAAGAAGAAGAAGTTTTTTTCTGTACCCGGAAATTTAGATTTTTAACATTTAGGTACATTTTGTTTCGGAAACCATTAACATATGAGGCTGAAATTTTTACCAGTTATTTATCTTGTACATTCACATACTCCGGCACTTTTATGACTTTCTCAAAAGCTACAAAAATGATTAGTATGTAAAATACCGTAAAAAAATTTGTAAAAATTTTATGTTATTCCTTATTTTATTTTTAACATTATGGTTTATCGGATTAAGTTGCAAAAATGTCAGTAGCTCGAGCAACCCAACGACTACAAGAGCGTAAAGTTTCATTTCTCTATCGTTTACCAATCTTGTGAAAAATGTACCTAAAAATCTGGTGTGAAACACTCACACAACTTTCTCTTGCCAATGCAAATGATTAATAATAAACCTAACATTATTAATAAAATATTAGAAATAAACAAAAACTAACCTCAAAAACATAACCTTATTTTAATCATGAGTGAATGACGCAAAATGACAATCGAACTCAGTTTGGCTTAAAAATACGGAAAATCACGCTTTCACGCTAAACTAGGCTCTGTAGAGAAAAATGCTCTAAACAAAAGTTGTAGATCTTTTAATTTTCTATAAATTTAATTATATACACTTTTGTCGTAAAATGCATACTAAGACCGAAATGTTAAAAAAATCAATTTTTCTCACGTTTTCGTGAGAAAAAAAAACAGAAAATCGCAAATTACCGCTAAACTAAGCGTTATACAAAAAAAATGTTAGAAATAAAAGCTGTAGAATTTTACATTCTCTACAACTTTTATTATATAACGTTTTGCGCTAAAATGCATATTAAAGCCGCAATCTTAAAAAGAAAATGTTTTTACGTAAAAACAGCCTCAAGCAGAATTTCAGCAAACATGGCGCCTACCTTATATTGTAGAGCATAAAAAATGTAGTAAACCAGTTGATTTTTAAAAAAATCGTAGGACTAGTTTTTGAGAAAATCGCAAAAAAGTGAAAAATTATACGAATAAACTACTACTTCCGGTTGACCGATTTTGATGAAAATGTTCGTGTCGGGTCCGGTAGTGATATGTAACTTAAGTTTCAAGTTTCAAGTTCGTACGATGTTCCGTTCTTGAGATATTCTGTTCACATACACACACACACACACACACACACACACACACACACACACACACGCACGCACGCACGCACGCACACACACACGCACACACACACAGACACACACACAGACACACACACAGACCAATCACTAAAAACAAGTTTTTTGGGTTCAGGGGGTCTGAAAACGTATAGATCCGGTGAAAACTCGATTTCGAAAAATCGACATGAAAACAATACTTTCCTTCCTATATATTCATATAGGCAAGAGAAAGTAAAAATAGCAAATTTAACATTGGCGGAATACAAAGTACAGTCTTCCTAAATTGAACCCCAACCGCCAAAGAACAACGGTAACCACCGTCTAGAATTCAAATCTGTATATAAGTAACTACCTTTACTAGGATTTCAACCAGAAACCTTTGTCTCCGAAAACCAGCGGTTAAACAGCCAACTTGCAGCGACGATGAAGCCCAACAGTCTTTTTACCCTTTGTTATCGGGATTTGTTTTTATTGACAACCAACCAATTTGAGACAAGACAGGTGGAGTGTCAATTTATTTACACTCAATCTATCCATTGCAAGGCTAAAATAAATAGTTCTGTTTCTTATCACATAGTTAGCCAATTAAATGACTGAATCATTTAAGAACAGAAGAGGTAGAGGTGCAAAAGACACTAATCAGAGTTGTCTCCTCTGAAAGTAATGAATTTCATTATACAGCCAGACCCTGTGGTGAATGAAGTGAAGGTGTCATTTGCAGAGTGGGAAAATCTGTGCTTTTCAGAGGGGCTGCCATGCTGATAAGCGTAATTTTTCACTTAGTGAGGAAGGCGTTGGTAAACCACCTCACTCCTTGTTTTACTTAGTAAAACCTCTACAGGTTCAAATCAGCCTTTCGGCTGATGACCTAAACAACAAAAGCACCCAATTTGATCGTTGCTTTTCACTGTATTTTTGACGTGATTTGGGATGAATTTTTGAACAGGAATAGCTGTCAGCTGGTCACCATACAAAGTCGCTTGCCAACCAGAGTGGCTTAACAAATAATAGCGACTTTCTACAAGCTGACTGACTGAGCTAATCCGAAGGCCGCCTATAGGTAAGCCCAATTTTTACTTTCTCTTGCCTTTATGAATACGTATAGGAAGGAAAGTATTGTTTTCAGACCCCCTGAACCAAGAAAACATGTTTTTAGCGATCGGTCTGTGTGTGTGTGTGTGTGTGTGTGTGTGTGTGTGTGAACAGAATATCTCAAGAACGGAACATCGTACGAACTTGAAACTTGAAACTTAAGTTACATAGTTACATACCACTACTCAAACCGACATGAACATTTTCATTACAATCGGTCAACCGGAAGTAGTAGTTTGTGTAATTTTTCACTTTTTTGCGATTTTCTCAAAAACTGGTCCTACGATTTTTTTTTAAATCACCTGGTAGTAAATTTTTTTATGCTCTACATGATAGGGTAGGCGTCATGTTGGCTGAAATTTCTTGGTGAGTCTGTTTTCACGTAAAAAAATTGTATTTTTTAAGATTGCAACGTTAATATGCATTTTGCCGCAAAAATTTATATAGCAAAAGTTGTAGAGAAGGCTTAAATATGCATTTTAGCGCAAACATTTATATAATAAAAGTTGTAGAAAATTAAAATTTGACAACTTTTAATTCAAACATTTTTTTGTATAACGCTTAGTTTAGCGGTAATTAGCGATTTACTGTTTTTTCTCACGAAATGGTGTAAAAAAGTGATTTTTTTTAAGATTTCAGCCTAAGAATGCATTTTACGACATTACGTGTTTAATCAAATTTATAGGAAATTAAAAGATCTACATTTTTTTTAAAGCATTTTTCTCTACAGAGCCTAGTTTAGCGTGAAAGTGTGATATTCTGTATTTTTAGACCAAACTGAGGTTTTTTTTGCCTTCAGTCTCTCGACGTGATTGATGAAGTTCTCCAACCTGTTCTATCTTGCGCAAGTCGTTTCATATCTACATACCTGTAACACCCTACATCTTTTGTAATTTGCTTTGTATATTCTAATCTTTGCCTCCCTCTATCTACAATTTACTCCCTCAATATTACCCTCCATTATTGATAGCCCAATACCTGGATGTCTTAAGATATACCCCACTAGCCTATCCCTTCTTTTGGTAAGATGCTTTGATATACTTCTTTTTTCATCCACTCGCCTAAGACCCTCTAAATTACTTATTTTGTCCACCCACCTAATCTTTAACATTTTCCTATAACACCACATTTCAAAAGCTTCTATCCTCTTCTTTTCTACAGCCTATATCACCCACGTTTCACTTCCGTCATAATAGTTTCACTACACTCCAAACATAATGTTTTAAGAAATTTTTCCTTGTCTGTCAAACTGAGGTATAATTTCATTTTGCGTCTTTCACTCATGATAAAAATTAGGTTATGTTTATTGAGGTTAGTTTTTTGTTTATTTATAATGTGTTATTACTTAGGTTATATTGTTAATTATTTGCATTTGGCAAGAGAAAGTCGTGTAAGTGTTCACACCAGATTTTTAGTTTTGTTGTTAGGTATTTCGTATTTTCTTTAACTCGAAATAATATCATAATATTCTCATGGCGATTCGAGTTATGGTGGGGCAACTGTATTTCCTCAACCAGCAGATTGTGGTAAAAATAACCACTTTCACAAAGCGGAAACTTTCAGGTAAAGTATAAAATATAAGGTGATTCAAAAAGAGCGCCGGTTTTGATATATCAAATTAAGAGATTTATTTTATTGAAAAACTGAAAATAAATACATCAACAAGTTCATCTTACCTTCCGATTTCATGTATGAAAAATGATGTCATGCATGTGTCTCTCCTCTACTGCGCTGGCACGCATAAACTCTGTCCATGAAATTGGATATTACTGCACGACAAGTTTCGACTTCCATTTGCCCGATAACCCGTCGAATTTCCTCCTTCAAGTCATTGATGTTTCGGGGTTTATTGGCATACACCAATGACTTCAGATGACCCCAAAGATGAAAGTCACAAGGCGTCAAGTCACACGACCTTGGTGGCCATTGATGGTCGGAATTACGAGAAATGATGCGATCCTGGAACCGTTCACGGAGCAACAACATTGTTTCTCGTGCAAAAACTGAATTTTATACGGGTGATATTGGAGATCGTACCGAAGAATTCTCCGTACAGAAGAACATCGTAAACCCAATTGTTGAGAACGGCGACGTATTGATTTTGCTGGGCTAACAGCCACACTGTCACGAACCAACGCAACGTTCTGCTCAGTTCGGCCAGAACGACGACGTCTAGAACTTTTAAGGTCGACTGTTGAACCCGTCTCAAAAAACTTTTTCATGAGCCTGCGAACTGTTGATTCATTCGGTGCTTCATTACGTCCTAGAGTACCCGCGAAGTCGCCTGACAGTAGCCGCATAACTCTCTCCACTCTGGTAAAATGTTTTCACGATTAACACTCGTTGTGCAATAGTAAACTTCTCCATGGTTAGACACAGACTGCGAGAGTACTACACTGCGAACAAGAGAAACTACAACTGAATCGTCAATCGGAATGTTCTCCGAAATAGAAATGAGGTCTAACAATGTTGCCAACCGATAAACAAAAATTTACCAGCCGTTTAAAAACCGGCGCTCTTTTTGAATCACCCGTTATAAAATATTATGTAAAAACATAGTAATTGCGGTAGTACGCATGCGTGTAAGTTATTTTTAAAAGTCTTTCGGTTATTAGGTCAATAAACCTTTGAAAGATTAAATAGCGAAATAAATGTAATACACACAACGTTAAGAGTATTTTTACTTAAACATTAATAACAGGTGACTAATTTTAGTATAGGTTAATTACACTGTACCTTTAAAGGAAGGAGAAGAAAAAGAAGGGAGAAAATTGTTATCGCTAGTTATTTAAAAGGATCATTAAAATGAAAATGTTTTTCTGAAAGGGTGGGATATAAAAGAAGGTGGTTTAAGGGTGGAAGAAGAAAAACAGGTGGTGTTTGTGTTACATTTTGTTAGTTGTAAGAGGGAGAGGTATCCACCCCCTACACTTGTTTTAAATTTACCACTCTGTTCTTGTAAAAATGTATCGTTATTCATCTATTTGGGGTTTGTTCGTTAACTCATAAATGGCATTTAAACGAAATATTTTCTTTTTTCAACTTGACTAATTTATGGAACTTCTAAAATTAGAACCGAAACGCGAAGAATATGAAAAATAAAACATTATCTTTTTCATTACAGTAGAGTACCGATTTTCCGTGGATCGTTTAACCGGGGTTTGGATTAACCGTGCGATCACTAGAATTTTTTTTTTTTTTTTTTTTTTGGTTTAACGTCCGACTGTTTTGCAAATTGCTGCTAATGCAGACGGTGAAGGATGAAATGAATTTTTTTGTAACATATGAAAAAATGCCATGCCCGAGTGGGATTCGAACCCAAGACCGCGTGATGAGAGACGAGCACGTTACCAGCTCCTAAAAATAAGTTGCAAAGAAGCTTTAACCGGTGCCGAAACATTACTAACTTTCATGGAAAATCAGGATGGCACAGATTACGTGGACATTTTACATATTCGTGGTTATATAAGAAAAATACAAGAAAAAATATTGCGGCATAAAATGAAACAAAGTAAAATAACAGATTTTTTGTGATTTGTTTTGGTACGTAGTTTAAGGTAAGACTTATATAAATTTATGTAGTAAATATTTTTATTTCAATACAATTTGTTTATTTATTTCCGATATCCGATAGTATTAACATGTATTAATCGGTAGAACAAAACATACGCGTAACTGATGGTTTTGTTTATGACGTAAGTGGTCTCGACCGAATTGGGTTGTATTATCCGTGTTTTCCGGTTATCCGGTATAGTTATCCCCCCCAATTACCACGGATAATCGGTATTATACTGTATTTGTAGGGTATAACTTCTTCTATTTATCCCTTTTCGTCTACTAGTAGCATGTCACTTTATAGACATTATGTCGTTAGTAGATTGAGACTTTATTAACCCTTTCTTACCCAGTGAGGCATAGAAGTCACATTGGAGTGAAATACAAGACAGAAAAATTTTAATTGTTAGCGACTAACTTTTGATTAAAGAGCGCTGGATGTGAAGTGTAATAATTTTCTATACCCTAGCCAGGAATCGAACCTGAGACCTCCGATTTGCAGTGTAAGATGCTGACCACTATGCCACGGACGCGACCATTAGTTTCTTTTTAAATTGAGTTTTAGTTTTAAATATTCGTGTTCATTTAATAAAATAAAGAAGCATTTCTTCGAGTATGTTGAATGTACATACAGGTATATTTTTTAGGCTGTAAATACTGATTTTGTCCATTTTACCAATATTTTTGAACTGTAACTTTTTTTAAGTCTTAAATAATGCTTTGCTACAAATCTAAGCAAAAGAATTTTGTTTAGGAAGCCTGCACATGATTTTTACTTATTCATATTGTTGGGAACTTTGATACCATCAAGCCCAATGTGACATATGTGTCACACTTTTTTGTCATGCCATCAAAAAAAGGCTGAAGGTCTAAAAGTGATTTTATTTCACTTAAATGTCAGTAAAGTGTATGAAACAATGTACACATATTTGTTTGTGTAAAGTTAAAAAATTTGGAATTGAAAGGATTTTAACCATGTATAGATTTCAGTAAATTCAAATTAATCAACCAGTTAAAAAATTATACAAACTGATTTTATATATAAATCCTGGCGATTTTAGCTGTGGACGCTTTCCCGGCACTGGCTTCTGAGAAAACGCAAAACTCCTATAGATTTCAGTAAGTGCAAAATTAATTAACCGGTTAACAAATTGCTTTTACTGATTTTACGAGGCGTTTTAAACTATAAAATTCCCCCTAAATTTCATGAGGTTGCAATTATTCGGTAAAATGTTCCCCGAGCGACCAGGTGTTCCATAACACGATGTCGCCATCATAGGGCTTCTCAGCCTCTCAACCAGGATTCAGGATTCAGGATTCAGGCGTGGCTATTAAATAAACGAGACTGACGTTGTAAAAAAATTTATTTTTATTTTATACATAATCACTTATTGTCTCCTTCAATATACACTCCTTCTCTATCCCTACAACCCCCATGCGAAGTTTCCATTGTTGGAAACAGTGCAGGAAGTCATATTCTGTCAGTTCCTTTATGACACGCCTGCCGATTTCTCTTTTACAGCTTCCACAGACTCAAATCTTGTCCCTTTTAATGCAGATTTCACCTTAGGGAACAGGTAAAAGATAATAACATGTGATGAAACGTGGTTTTTTACTTATGATCCGGAAACGAAGCGCCAATCCATGCACTGGAAGAGCCGAACTTCACCGAGACCCAAAAAGCTCGAATGAACGAGTCAAAATTTAAAGCAATGATGATTGTTCTTTGATATACATGGGATTGTGTACTTCACTGGGTTCCTGAAGGTCAAACAATTAATCAATGTTACTATCTTGAGGTACTTTCTAAACTATGAAAAAATGAATGAAATTAATTATGAAAAAATATTCGTTCTTCGTAACATGATAATTTTTCTGTAGAAACCGGATAAAAACTTATATTTTCATAAAAAAAATATTTTTTAAAGTAATTTAATGTTTTTCTGGTAGATCTAAGTGTAAACCTATTGAAAAACATAGAAAACTAAAAATTGAAATTTTGAGTTAAAACCATCGTGCAATCTCCCCCTTAAAGGGTGAATTTGAAATAATATATTAGGTTAGAAAACCAAAATATTTTTATTTATTTTTTTATTCCTAATTTGTGTACGTTGCAATCTGTTAAATTCAGAACAATAAGCAACCCCATGACCCCAATGAGATGATGATGATGTGTATGACGTGTAAATGAGGTGTAGTCTTGTACAGACCCAGGCCGACCATTCCTGAGAGAGTATGGTTAATTGAACCCCAACTATCAAAGAACACCGGTAACCACTGTCTAGTATTCAAATCCGTATAAAAGTAACTTTACTAAGATTTGAACCAGAAACCTTCGTCTCCGAAAATCAACTGGTAAACAGCTGATTTTGGCGACGACTTTACCTCTAGACCAACCCGGTGGGATAACCAAAAATTAATTAATTATTTTGTTGTAAAACTCAAAGAGAAAACAAGTAGATATTATTGGGAAATCTTGTGTTTATTTAAAGAATAGATAGTGCGTAAAATGCGCATTAATAAAGACGAGGAACGATGAAAAATAAATCAACGTAGAAGAAAAATAAAGAGGAAGCAAAACTCAAACGTAACTACTGACCGATATTAAAATAATAGGGGTAGTAAGTTTGTTAAAAGTAAAAGGCTGTAAGGAAAAAGGGAATTATAGTAACCGTTCATTATAACCAACTATAATAATAAATTACCACGATGGTTTATGGCTATAACTTTTCGGCTATAATCCCTTATTTAACACCACACTTCTCCTTCAACTTCTAAAGAATAGGGGTAATAATTTTGCCCAGCATTGTGTCTGTAGTTCTGTCTGTCCGCTGGTGGGGTGTTATCAGTAAGAGGTGATCTTGTGGTCGTGTAATTCCTTATCTATTGCGGTGTTGTGTGTTACAAGAACTAAGAACCTCGCGTGTTCCTCGGGGGCGGAGTGTCTTAGCCACGCAATCCGTGACGTCACTTCTTTTTTCATTCACCCTCTCCCTTGCACATCTCTTCTTATATCAGCTCGATAAAAACAAACCAGATATTCTTGTCTAAAATATTTTGGAACTTGCCTAAAATAATTTAAGGGAAGACTGTAGTACTTTGTACCCTGCCAATGTTAAATTTGCTACTTTTAGGTACATTTTTCATAGGATTGGTAAACAATAGAGAAATTAAACTTTGCTTATTTATACATGTCAGGTTTCTCTAGCTATTGAGATTTTTACTTTCTCTTGCCTATATGAATATATAGGAAGGAAAGTATTGTTTTCATGTCGATTTTTCGAAATCGAGTTTTCACCGGATCTACACGTTTTCAGACCCCCTGAACACAAAAAATATGTTTTTAGCGATTAGTCTGTGGTTGTGTGTGTGTGTGTGTGTGTGTGTGTGTGTGTACAAAATATCTCAAGAACGGAACATTGTACGAACTTCAAACTTGAAACTTAAGTTACATACCACTACCGGACCTGACACGAATATTTTCATCAAAATCGGTCAACCGGAAGTTGTAGTATTATTCGTATAATTTTTCACTTTTTTGCGATTTTCTCAAAAACTGGTCCTACGATGTTTTTTAAAATCGCCTGGTTCACTAAATTTTTTGTGCTCTACAAGATAGGGTAAGCGCCATGTTTACTGAAATTCTTGGTAAGGCTGTTTTCACGTAAAAAAATTGTTTTTTTAAGATTGCGGCCTTAATATGCATTTTAGCGCAAAAATTTATATAACAGAAAATGTAGAGATCTTAAAATCTTACAACTATTATTTGTAACATTTTTTTGTATAATGCTTAGTTTATCGGTAATTAGCGATTTTCTGTTTTTTTCTCACGAAATCGTGTAAAAAATCAATTTTTTAAAGATTTCAGCCTTATTATGCATTTTACGACAAAATAAAATAACAAAACTTATAGGAAATTAAAAGATTTACAACTTTAATTTAGAGCATTTTTCTCTACAGAGCCTAGTTTGAAATTTTGAAATTTGAGGAAAACATAAAAAAGCCAGAATATGTGCATATGCAAGATAAATAACTGGTAAACATTTCAGCCTGGTAGGTTTAATGGTTTTCGAGAAAAATGTACCTAAATGTTAAAAATTTAAATTTTCGGGAATAGGCGAAAAACAAACGGGCACAAATCAAAAACATAATGTACAACACAAACTAGTGAATTTCCCATCAACAGTTAGTTGGTAAGAACGATGAGCCAGTGGCTTAGAGCATTAAAAACAGTAATGCAGATATTTTTAAAGTACTAAAATTCCCTTTGCTCTAAAACGATCCGTATAAAAAATTTAAAACTTTGGAAAGGGGAGGAATTAAATACAAAGAAAGCAAAGTTATCTACAGTCTGTATAAGAATCAAACTGCTGTTTTGAGAATCGAGGGGTATGAAAAAGAGGCTGCTGTAAGAAAAGGCGTACGACAAGGTTGTTCTTTGTCACCACTACTTTTTAACTTGTAGATAGAAGAGGCTATAAATGAAGTGAAGGAGAAATTTGACGTAGGAATAAAAGTTCAAAGAGAAACAATAAAAATGTTGAGATTCGCCGATGATATAGCCTAGTAGTATTAGCCGAGGCAAAGAATGAACTAGAGGATGCCTTAAATGGAATGGATGAGATCTTGAGGAAGGATTACTTCATGAAAATTAATAAGAACAAAACGAAAGTGTTGTGCAGCAGCAAGAGTGGTTTAGAAGAGATAGGAAATTTAAAAGTAGGCAACGAAAACATACAGGAAGTTAGGGAATTCTGCTATCTAGGGAGTAAAATAACAAAGGATGGTAGAAGCACGAGTGATATCAAGAGTAGAATTGCTCAAGCTAGAAAAGCCTTTGAAATGAAAAACAGCTTACTGACTACAAACATTGATTTACAGATTAGGAAAAATTTTTTAAAACATTATGTTTGGAGTGTAGCATTATACGGAAATGAAACGTGGGTGATAGGGGCTGTAGAAAAGAAGAGGATAGAAGCTTTTGAAATGTGGTGTTATAGGAAAATGTTAAAGATTAGGTGGGTGGACAAAATAAGTAATTTAGAGGTTCTTAGGCGAGTGGATGAAAAAAGAAGTATATGGAAGCATCTTACCAAAAGAAGGGATAGGCTAGTGGGGCATATCCTAAGACATCCAGGTATTGGGCTATCAATAATGGAGGGTAATATTGAGGGAGTAAATTGTAGAGGGAGGCAAAGATTAGAATATATAAAGCAAATTACAAAAGATGTAGGGTGTTACAGGTATGTAGATATGAAACGACCTGCGCAAGATAGAACAGGTTGGAGAACTGCATCAAACCAGTCGAGAGACTGATGACAAAAAAAAAAAAAAATTATGAAAAATATTTGTTCTTGGTGACACGATAATTTTTCTAGGTAAACCTCCTAAAAACTTAACGTTTTTTTTCATTAAAATACTATTTTATTCGCGTAATTTAAATTTTTGTGGTTGAACTAAGTCTAAACAAATTGAAAAGCATAAAAAACCGAAAATCGAAATTTTCAGTTTAAACAATCATACAGTCTCACCTTAACATATGCTCTACCTTTTCCTTTTACTATTCAGTCAGGGAAAATTTCACCCCGAAAATAGATCAACCAAACCATGATATTCAGGAAAAATTGTAGATTTTTACTTTCTCTTGCCTATATGAATATATAGGACGGAAAGTATAGTTTTCATGTCGATTTTTCGAAATCGAGTTTTCACCGGATCTACACATTTTCAGAACCCCTGAACCCAAAAAACATGTTTTTAGCGATTGTTAGGTGTATGTCTGTGTATCTGTGTGTAAGTGTGTGTGTGTGTGTGTGTGTGTGTGTGTGTGTGTGAACAGAATATCTCAAGAACGGAACATCGTACGAACGTTAAACTTGAAACTTAAGTTATATACCACTACCGGACCCGACACGAATATTTTCATCAAAATCGGTCAACCGGAAGTAGTAGTTTATTCATGTAATTTTTCACTTTTTTGCTATTTTCTCAAAAACCGGTCCTACGAATTTTTTTAAATCGCCTGGTTTAGTAAATGTTTATGCTCTACAAGATAGGGTAGGCGCCATGTTTGCTGAAATTCTTGGTGAGGCTGTTTTCACGTGATTTTCTGTTTTTTGTCACGAAAACGTATGAAAAATCGATTTTTTTAAGATTTCGGTTTTAGTATGCATTATAAGACGAAAGTGTATATAATCAAATTTATAGTAAATTAAAAGATCTACAAATTTATTGTGAGCATTTTTCGCTACAGAGCCTAGTTTAGCGTGAATGACTGATTTTCCGTATTTTTAAACCAAGTTGAGGTAGATATTCATTTTGCGTCTTTCACTCATGATTAAAATAAGGTCATGTTTTTTGAGGTTAATTTATTTCTAAAGTTTTATTACTAATGTTAGGTTTATTGTTAATTATTTGAAATTGGCAAGAGAACGTTGAGTGAGTGTTTCACACCAGATTTTAATGCATAAATAACCTGAGAATGGTGGTCGGTTTAATACATAAGTACCCTTCTATTTAGTATTGGCACTGGTAAGTTTAACTGTTGCAGTAATGCGGTTACTTTGGGGCATATTTGACGAGGTTCAAACTTCATAAAGTACCGAAATGTCGACTGTGCGACAGTGAAGAGGAGGAATCCATTGCGCATATTTTTGAAAGATGTCCTTATTTTGGTCTCAACAGAATGGAAATATCTAAGAAGATAGGGGTTGCACAGTCGATTCCAGAGAGAGTAGGGGTAGCGATGCTGCGGGATGAGGAGAGCTGGAAGTTGGTCGCTCAGTTTGCGGAGAGAGTGGTCGGGAGACTGCGGAGGGAGGAGACATATGGAGATCAGCGAGATCACCCTCTCGCATAGTAAATCCCCTGTTCCGATCTTAGTAGGTAAGTTAGGCACACTATTTCCTGAGCTGGTGATGAAAGAGATGAATGAAATTTGAGAGGATGAGGGTTGGTCGGTGACAGCGAGAGGGGGAATTAGGCTACGGTTCCCTTCCACGTCCCGCTGACATTTCCCTTGTAGTATTATAATATTAACAGAGGGAGGTGGAGGGTTTTTTGCTGATGTTGGATGAAGTGGCCAGGCGGCGGGTTTTCGGTTGGTAAGGCGGTTGCGGCCTCCTA